>RCUC01136775.1:0-308157 GCA_003697995.1 Taxidea taxus jeffersonii
CACACACACACACACACACACACACACACACACACACACACACCAGCACACGCAACCTCACTGGATTGGTGAAGGTCTAGGCCGGGATCAACCTTAGCAAGTCTTATTCAAATATTGAAAAATATTTTTTTCTGGCTCTCCTCTCTGTAAAATGGTTCCTGCTTTTCAGGACTGTTTTCTCCTTTGCCTTATGTTACTGGCTTTCTGGAGAAGGCAGCCCAACTAAAAAAGCAATCTGTTGCATTCTCATCATAATCGATTATATCCATCTGCTTAATTGTCTGGTTTCTCAGCAAACATATACATCTTTCTGCCCCAGCATCAACCCCGGGGCCTGGCCACTAGGGATGCCTGAAATGAGAAAGTGCTTTTACCAACATCATGATTTGCATTTGGAACTTCTGTCTTGGAGACATCTCGTATTAGCCTAGAATGACTTCTGGGCTCATGTATTAACATCTTACACTCCTCACCAGGAAGTCGTGAAATTGAAAATGTTTTCTTTAGGGAGATTAAAGGCATGTGCTGGGAGCCCCACCCCACCATAGCAGAGTTGGGATTCCAGCACGGATCTTCCTGAACCACAGGGGGCTTTGCGCCAGTCTTGCCCAAAATACAAAATTGCTGTGTTCATGAACTTGAGAGCTGGAAGGTATCTAGAGAACATCCAACATATTCGACCTTTAAGTGAGGACACTGAGGGCCAAAAACATTAATTGATTTGCTCAGTGGGGTCGCACAAGCAGTTTCTAGGTAAGCCTGGGTCCTACTCTTGGACTTATACAGTGATCCCTGCAGGGGTAAGGAGCTCTGTCAAATAGTGTGGTGCATATAACACATGGAGGGTGGGGGTCCTTCAGGAGTGGAAGGGAGAAGGGAGAAGTCACAGAAAGGCTTCTTGTCAGAAGTTCATTTCCCGCTCAGTCTGATGAGCAGAAGAAATCCGGTCACCAAGGATCTTGCCTCAGTCATGATTCAGGAATCTGTTCCCCGTTGGAAGAGCTTTATTGTCCCAGGTTTCCAAGACGGTTAAGAGATTCCTAAATGCTGTCCCAGATGTGGGTAAAACATCCACCACCCTCCACTGATGAAGGGAGAAGATTGCACGCTAAGAACTCCAGGCTAGGAAGCTCTTGAAATTCTCCCTTGAAAAGAGTTGGCTTCATGTGATCATATTTAATTCTGGAAGTACTCAGGTTAAGAGGGTTACACAAAAGGAATTTTCCTGTGGATAACGTTGAGTTGTTATAAACAATGACGTCCCTGATATCTTGATTTAAAGTAAAATAAATGTCTGGCAAATGGCCATGTGACTGACCGGATAATCACCACGTGTGCCTACTTCCCTGGCTGACCATATTCCAGATGGGAGGGGCCAGGTTATATCTTCTTGCTTGAAACTTCAGACATTGCAGTGCCCTTGCAGCAATGCTCAAAGCCCTTGGCTGGTTCAAAACTCCAGTCTGTGCCTGAACTTCCACCACCCGCCAGACCCCTTCCTCGCATCTGTCCTACCTCTCTGTGCTCCTAGGCTGACAGACGTTCTGTACAAAAATATTTAAATACCAGCCAGGAAGGAGGCCCTGGTCATAGCTTAAAAATTTTGGCTCTGCTTATTTCAATAAATAATGTGCACTGTATACTTGATGAGCTTTTTCAATTTTTAGGATAACTTGTATAATTTTAGAGCAGTTCTTGGTGTTGCTGAAGAAAACACAAATCTGAAAGATTTTCAGATATTCATTTCTATAAACAAAGGAAATATCCTGAATCATTCTGGGAAGTACTTGGTGTTAGCAAGTACTTCTCCCCGCTGAACACCAAGCAGGAATGCCCGGGTTGGAGACTGGTTAGCTGCTCTCGGCCCCATCCCCTCTTCCTGGGCACAGAGAAGAGAATGTACTTCCCGGTCGTCTCCCCTGCAGTTCACTGGTGCCCATGTGACTGGGTCTCACCAGTGGGGTGCAGGAGGAAGGAACATACCCACCTTGCAGATGAGGCCATGAAGCCCCTTGCATGGTCCTCTTTTCTCCCTCTTTTCCTTCTACTGCAACTCTAGAGAGACTGAAGGAGCCAGAATCCCTAAGTTACCATGAGTAACTGTACAAAACTCAAAGGAGCGTCTCATGCACGAGAGCTTCTCTATGTCATGAGATGTGAGAGTGTCTGTTCCTGCAGCGTAGCCTCACATGCCCTAGCCAGTCCTTTGTCTCCTCCTGCCCCACTGGACTGGCAGGTCTGCCCAGAGCACCACCAGATCCCTCCCGCAGGCCACACTTCCCTGGCTTTCATCACTGGTGCCTGCTAAGGGCCCACAACGGAGTCCTTCCCCAGGCATTTCCTCAGCCAAAGGGAATTGCCTCTCCCAAAATTATACCCCCCAACTCCATTCCAAGAGCAGCCCCATCCTATGATGGTGAGGGACACCTTTAATTCCCATAACTCACGGGGCTTCTGTTTGATAACTTTACCTAGGCTGTCCTCTCCGCTCTGAACAGTCCTGCCTTCCCATGCCTGCCGCATCAATCATATTGGCCCCGAGCATCATCTCCAGTCCCCATATCATGTCCTCCAGCTCCACTGCTCCTCCGATGGCTGGCACCCCTCATTCCTATACCTTCCTCGCTCTGAAAATTTATCCCAGATGTTGTAGCTCTGGGCATGGTCGCTGCACTTAGAGAGTAAACTCACTGACAGGAGGTATGAGTTCTCTCTGTCACCCCAGACTTAGCACAATCCCTTCCAGTCCCGAGCCCCTCAGAGCTGGAGAGAGCAGCTCTCTTTCAGCACTTGCCCACTATAGCCAGATAACTCTGATACATGTTAATTTGGAATGGTTCTTTCTGTCTTGAAGATTTGGAAAAGGATGAGGTGTTTTATCTTGTTTACTATTTTTATTTTGACTCATCTCTGGCCCACTTAGTGGTACTCAAAGTCTAAGTTTCTGGAGAGCAACCTCTCTTCCCAGTGTTTAAAAAGCTAAATGCATTTGGGTTACGTTATGGAGAAGGGGAGAGAGCGAGTGCCTTTGGACGATTCCCAGCACATGGAAGAGAATGCAAGTGGCAGTTTCCCCAAATCCTGGAGCCTGCGGTTCATTCCTGGCAGCCAGATGGGGAAGGGGTTACCGCGGTGCCTGAGGAGAATTAGTGCCCAAAATGTGGGCTCTTGGAGGTGGAGAAAATGATAGTCATTGGGTTGACATTTTACGTCCTTTTAGCCCAGCATTTTAGAAGTACAAAGTCAGATTGTGTTTATTGTGAAGGCAATAGTGTCACATTTCTTATATAAGAGAGTTTGTGGTTGAGAATTTACCCTTAATACATGAATATTCAAACCACGCCCTAATGAACTTCTGTGAGGATGAGAGTATTTCAAATATCTGACTCTCTCTCTTTGTATCCTAGCTGGAGGTTTCTGAGATGACTAACACTTTCTCAAAGCCTTGACAGCCCTCCTCCACTCCCTTTGTTCTCCTAGAAAAACACTGTTTCGTATAAAATGCCTTTCCCCACATCTGGCATATTGTGCTGACCTTGGGAGCACACATCTGAATATCTTACTTGGAGGTTTATTTACAGCCTGCCTTATAATTAAAGATAGATAATTCTTTATCCCCTTGCAGCTTGATAAGATGTATGCAATTTCGGCATTTGGGTGGCTAAATGCTGGTTTGCACTGAAGGAGACAAGTAGATGGGTGACACGTTCACAAGAGCCACCTGTCTTGGGAGACCACCATGTCATCACCCTGTCGTAGGTGGTACCATCACCCGGTAGTGATATCATACCCACCTGTGTCATCAACACTTGAGAAAATGATGAGGGCCCTAACCGCTCATGAGACATGAATGAGCACCTCGGACGCAGGAGACTGAGTGAACCAGAGACTGCAGACCATTCTGCATGACAGAAAGCCTCGCCCGTTGAAATGTGGGAAGTTTGCCCCTTTAAGCTCTACAGAGAAACATCCATTAAAACCACCCCTGTGATGCCATGATAATCAAAGGTGTCATGAGGCCAATAAGATGGGACCACCCAAGATTCGGTGAGGAGGCTGAGGTTTTGTCTTTCTCCTGTGGGCTGGGCTGGCTCTGGGTTCATTCTCTGTCTTTCTCTGCCTGCTCTGCCAAGACATTGAACTCTGGGGACTCCATTTCTGAGGGTTTATATGTGCTCATCTGGTACTACCAGCCCCTAGTGATATCATACCCACCTGCCATCAACAGTTGAGAAACTACCTTCTGAGGGTTTATTTGTGCTCCAAAACTAAATTTTTTAGACTATTAAAGCACAGGTGAGCCTTTCATTAAAGATTAACAAAGTCTTCTGAGTTTTGTCAGTGTTTCAGGCTATTCTTTTTTTTTTTAATATTTTATTTATTTACTTGACAGACAGAGATTACAAGTAGGCAGAGAGGCAGGCAGAGAGAGAGAGAGAGACGGAGAAGCAGGCTCCCCGCTGAGTAGAGAGCCCAATGCGGGGCTCGATCCCAGGACCCTGAGACCATGACCTGAGCCGAAGGCAGAGGCTTAACCACTGAGCCACCCAGGTGCCCCTCTTTTTTTTTTTTATTAAAGATTTTTATTTATTTATTTGACAGACAGAGATCACAAGTAGGCAGAGAGGCAGGCAGAGAGAGAGGGGGAAGCAGGCTCCCTGCTGAGAAGAAAGCCAGATGTGGGGCTCAATCCCAGGACCCTGGGATCATGACCTGAGCTGAAGGCAGAGGCTTTAACCCACTGAGCCACCCAGGCACCCCAGGCTATTCTTTATCCCCATTCAGCCAACTCTCTTACCACGCTTTTCTATGCCTTCGTGCAGTTTCTCCTCTCGAATGTCTCTTCCAGCTAACAGCTCCACCTCTCCTATAAATTCATCCACTTGGCGAATTCTGAATGTCTGCTAAATTGTGTTTCTGCTAAATGTTAGACCCCTCAAAAAAAGAGACACACACGAGCCTTTCCTAAACATCCACTCCCTCCCTTCTTTTCTAGGCTCCAGAATCCCAGCACTTCTTCTGCTGGGATCACATTCTGCTCTGTACTCCAAGCATCGCCCTTGTGCCTGTCTTTGCCACTGTATCATGAGCCTCCTGAGGACAGCAAACCCATTTGGATCTTCCCCATCTCCTTAAGCACCACATACATATCAAGCACATAGAATGTTCTTAGTTGACGTCTGAGGAATCAAGGCAAATCACGAAGAGAGTCTACCCCCAACCAGCAAATGCCCCGAGCAGCTGATACAATATGGAAGACTGGGTTGACCAGCTGGGCTTTTTGTCAGATGCTCCAGACTTGTGAACGCAGGGGTTCTGGCCAATTTGAGCCCTTTATACTGAAGACAGTGATCGTATAAACCCCAGAAAGAGGACATTTCACAGAGAGCTTGAACAGAGAGGTTGTCCAATCCGAGCTTTCCCAGTCACAAAATACATTCTGCTTCCTCACCTCCTCGGTCCCGCTCCTCCCCAGAGCCCTAAATAACCAGCCTGGACAGCTTTTGTCACTCTGAAAAATGTATGTAACTGCTGATAAAGTCTAGCCCAAACATCCCTCTCACACTGTGCTGACTCATTTGCCCAAAATATGCCTGACCAGTAAGGCAGAAATAATGATTCTTACTGGCTTTTAACTATCAAGCTCCCCAGCTCTATTTCCCTTAGTCCTACGGGCGCATAATAATTTGGTACAGAAAAGGGGGGAAAAAAAGTACGCCTGTCAATTCCCATCTGGAGAAAGGAAATGTATGCAATTATGTTAAAGGTGCATAAAGTTAAAGGTGTTAAAAGTGTCATTCACAACCTCACCTCCCACTTCCCACCCACCATCACTCCCATCGCCAAAGAACAGTCTTAACCTAATTGCTTCTTGGAGTTATGCCATTGTCCTATATCAAAAGAAATAAGATTAAACATCACAGCAAAAAGGAGATTAAGAATAACATCTTCTTTACAAAATTTTCAGAAATCCCTTTAGCTTCACGATGGGGCATAGCTGAGATTGACAAGCAATCGATTTCACTTATGTTAGGAATGTTGCAAGAGGTGTCATCGATCCAGTTTCCCCTTCCACACTGGATGTGAGAAAGGGTACAGCCAGTGTTTGCACCCCATTTGCAAGGGTGTACGTCTTTGAGTGACAACAGTTTTGTTTCACCCTCGTTTCTGGTTCCATTTGTATCCATGCCCCTCTGGTCCTTTTCTTTGTCTTCTGCCTTTAACTTGTCTTGGTATATCTTCTGTATTTGTGCATGATGTCAAAATACTTTGTGGAAAAGAAAGGGGCCTACCAAAATTTTAATGATCACTCTATTTGAACTCTTATTTGCCTACCTCTAGGTAGATAAGTCAAATCATCTACACTTAACAGCAATTGAACTAAACAGCAATTACTCTCAAAGTGGGGGCCAACATACAGGAACATGCATTTTGGATCCTCGTGTGCTGAGGCCAGAGGAAGAAAGGAAAAATCAATCTGCGTAGAGTTACCACATACCTTCAATCCACACCTCCACCCTCCAAAATCATATCGCCTCTGTTTTCTCTTCCACATGACTGGTGTCCAGGAAGAACTGACATTCTTGACCTGTTCTTTGTAGGAATTTAGAGTGGGAACACAGATGCACATATTAATCTGCATATTAAGGGATGCCTGGACAAGCTTCTAGCTAGATATTAGCACTGATTCGTGCTGGTGATTCGTCATGATCCTGGAATCCCGGCATCAAGCCCCACACTGGGTTCCCTGCTCAGTAGGGAATCTGTTTCCCCCTCTGCCCCTCACCCCACTCATGGTCTCTCTCACTTTCATATAAATAAAATCTTTAGAAAAAAAGGAAAATGGAACCCATTGAGTCTATCTTGATGTCTTATCATTTAGAGCTAAGCTGTGCTCTGTTTTGTTTTGTTTTTAAAGATTTTATTTATCTATTTGACAGAGAGAGAGAGAGGCAGAAAGAGCATAAACAGGAGGAACAGCAGAGGGAGAGGGAGAAGCAGGCTCTCCCCTGAGCAGGGAGCCCAAAGCGGGGTTCGATCCCAGGACCCTGGGATCGTGACCGGTGCTGAAGTCAGACTCTTAACCAACTGAGCCACCCAGGCATACCTCCGCATCTGTTTTTGTACTTAAGAGAATAATTTGGGAAATCTAAGATCATAGAATGCTAAAGCTGAAAAGACCTCTGTAATCCTCTGTTCCAAGCAAAAAGTTGAGTATGTGGTTAAACATTTTTAAACTTTGTTGCAAAATTAGCATGCACTTGATACAAGAATGTCAAATTGAAAAAAAAAATGTCAAATTGCCCTAGCGTGCGAGAAGTAGAATGAATGTAAGTCCTATCACCTCTACCGTACTTCCCAGAATAAGCACCACTAGAAAGAGCTCTCATTCATTTGTTCATTCATTCATTCCAAAAATATTTATTGAGTACCAATTATGTACTAGGCTCTGTAGATCAAAACAGGCAGGAAAAAATAAATAAATAGATATAGAAAATAATTTCAGTTAGTTGCACGTTCTATGAAGAGATACAATAACAGTGAGTTAGAGTACACTCCATGTAGAGTGACAAGTGAGGACTTTTCAGACCCAGTGTGGCTACATGGCAAAGGAAACAGCAAATGCAAGGGCTACGAGCAGCAGCGTGCTTGGTACGTGCTGGGAATGTTCTAGAACAGCCAAGGGGCTGATGAAGCTCAGGAGCTCTGAAGAAGAGTGTACAAGATGATACCAGAAATGTCAGCCATAGGCAGATTTTATAAGTCCCATAGACACCGTCTTTTCCCAGTGCCAGGAGAAAGCAGTTGGGTGGTTTTAAATGGGAGAGTGCAACTTTAATAGTCCAAAAGCTTTTTAGTGGGGAGGGATGATCTAGGGGTTGCCTGAAGATTAATTTCCAAGGAGACATGATCCAGGGGGAAGGTTTACTCTATATGATTGTTTCTGTAGTATTTATGCTAGTGTCTGTTTCCTATTACATTAAATCCTACAAGAGCATTAATAGCAATAACAAATAATACGCTGGGCCTAGCCGACTCCACAAGATCTACTTCATAGGTCATGCTGATACCCGAGGTCACAGGCAGAGTAGCCAGTTGAGGCAAAGGGACAATGACAGGCTGACACAGGCTCGGCAGACTCACCTGTCTGCACCACTAAGACAGCTTATGTCTTTTTGATAACTGATGGCTATGTATTTTCTTTAGAACAATTTTATTTTCAAATAGTTCAAGGTTCATATGAAATATCAAAAAGAGTACGGAGAATTTTCACGTACCCTTCACTCAGCTTCTCCCAATGATAATATCTTACGTAACCACGTCCGTGTCAAATACAGGTCATAACAAATACATGTCAAACCCAAGACACTGGCATTGATAGGATACTATTAGGTACAAGCCTTATTTGGATTTCACCAGTTTTTACACATTCTCTTCTGTTATCATTTTTGGAACTTTGGGTATACTTTATTCAAATCTTATGATTAAAAGCCTTATCCATGATTTTGTGATCCAAGAGATGAGAACCTACTGTGTGCAGTCTTCTCTTCCCTTGGTTTCACCATCTTGATGCATTCTCTGGAAGTCTCTTTCAACCTGAGCTCCAAGTTCCCTTGGTCCTTCCTATCCTTAATAAAATCTTTTCTTCTCCCAGAAATATCTTATTTGTTCACAATTCCCAAAATGTACCCATTCCCGACTACATAGATAAAAATTCAATATATATTAAATTGAAGCCACACTTGCCCACCTATAGCAACTACCCCATATTCATTACAATGAACAAAATAAGCATCTACTGTTTTAGTCATCACTTTTCCTTTACAGCTATCTTTTAATATGTTTTACTAAATGGAACCTGCTTTCAGACTTTTGATGATGAAGTTGCCATACATTGGCAACTCTGTGCCCTCTTAGCAACACTTGGGGATTTTCTGATAACATATTTATGTTCTGGCCAAAACAAGATGTTCTACTCCTAACTTTTTCTCAAGCTCCAAGACATGCCGTTGGCCGCTCTGCAAGGGTTTTTATTTCTTTTTCATGACAGATAATATTAAACACCAGATCTGGGCCCAGACTGTTCCACATGTATAATGGGGACAAGATGGCCCCTGCTTCTTGGCTACTTTAGCAGTCAGAACTGAAGAGGGCATTTCTTTCTAGTTTTCATGGACAGGGCTTTTTGCTACATGTAGTCTGTATGAATGGCCCTTTTGGCAGGTAACTGCAACAGCCCTACAAACTAATATCTCTTATTCAAATATAAAAATGACTGCATTTTGTTTCCTTTTCCTTCAAAAACACAGAATGATATTGTACCACTTTCTCTTATTATTTGCTCTTGATGATCACTTAGACCTTCTAATTTACTCTTAGTATTTGATATAATATTTCTAGACTTTCTGTGTGCATATGCAATTCAGATACTTTCTAATAGTGTGGTTTGGCATTTGAGCTTTGTTTCCTTAAAATAGAATCCTACTCTACAAATCATATACATATATAATAATACTGCTTTTTACTAAGAATGTACTATGGGTTTTGTACAACATCAGAACATAAAGATTTAAATCCTCTTTTAATCCCACTTTTAAATATGCTTTCTTTCAATAATTTATGATCATTATAATGAATTCTAAGATGTAGAAAAATACAAATTAAACCCAAAATTTAACTGCTTAGAAAAAAACTGTCAGTAACCATCTTTTTCTCTCTCTCTGCATATATATGCAAATGGAGGCATACATTAATTTTTTTGAAAAAAAAATAGAATGTCAAGGAAAAAATAGTTTAAATGATTCAAATAAAAACCAGGGTTTTTATTAGTTGATGCACACCAGGGAGAACCTGAAAATCAGGTTACTCCCCAGGTCAAATGATGATTGGAGTTTTACAGGAAAAGGAAAAGGGAAGGATATGTGTCTCCATGGCCTAGACTGGATTGCTTTTTTTTTTCTTTCCTTTTTCTTTTTTAATCTCTAACTGCTGCAAAAATTGTGCTTGCAAGAGGTAAAGAATGTTCTAGTTTCTCGTGCTTGTTCAGGATCACTGATACAATCCTATTCGAACAACTGTCATAACAATTCTTTCAAGAGCTATTTTTGTAAGTTTTGTGGTTTGTCAAGTCTTGAGGGAGGGAAAGGAAAACAGAAAAATAGCAGAAGAGAAAAAGAAGGAAAGGAAGCAAGGGTCAAGGCAAGGAAAACAGGGGTCTGTCATGATTCATTTATAGAGCTCATCCTCAGTTACTCAATTATTAAATTTAATTTTACCTGAATTTAATAGAAGACAAAGGGATGAGCAAAACTAAAACAATTAGTAAACTGTATATGAATATTTCTTCACAACAGAAATATTTATTTCCTAAAATATTCTTGCTAAAGCTAAGGGAATCCACAATTTTAAAAATGGTAAAATCTCAAAAAACCACATTTTTCTACTTGTGTTCATTTTAGAGAACACTGATTGCATTCCTGCAAAAGATGAAGAAATTAACATTCTCACATTTCCTCCCACCACCTTCTCACCCACATTCTTATTGCTGTTACATCACTAATTCTCACAATAACTTTGCCTAGGTCTACAATCAAATGTATTTTAATTCTCACCCTCGGGGCCTTTACCACAAGTTCTCCATTTTTGAGGTTTTGTTTTTATTAATCCAGTAATAAAATAAAATTTGAAAAAATTTTAATAAAGATTCATTTATTTTTGTTTTTTTTTGCTTTTGTCTAAAATGTCATAGTTAATCATCATTTTATGTGAGCATAATATTCTAGAGCTACAAAAAGCAAAATGAAATGGCCTTCTAGAACATAATTGACCAACAGAACTCTCTACAATGATTGAAATGTTCTATATATGTGAGAGTTGAGCCCTTAAAAATGTAGCTAGGATGAACGAGGAATACAACTTTTCTTTTTTTTTTAATTTCAATTAGTTAAACTTCATTGGTCACATGCTATTAGTTGCAACTGTCATGGATGGCTCAATTCTGAAAGATCATATGCAAAACTACTAGACTGTGGCATGAGAAGCTTTCTTAAATAGGACACAAAAGGCATGAAGTATAAAAGAAAATGTTGGTAATTTGTATACATAGTGGCCCAAAACTAGAAACACCTTGAATGTCAGGAGTAGGGTGATAAATTGTGTATAACATACAGTGAATTTTGTTAAACATTTCATAAATAGAATTATTTACATGTAATAACAAAATCTCACAAATACAATGTTGAGGAAAGCAAGGTAGACATAAGAGGATTCCAAAGATGAGTGAAACTAACTTGAATATCAGAAATCCAAATGCCAGGGGCACCTGGGTGGCTCAGTTGGTTCAGCAACCATCTCTTTATTTCAGCTGGTGTCATGGTCTCAGGGTCATAGGATCATGCCACATCAGGATCCACAACCAGCACAGAGTCTGCTCAGGATTCTTTCCCTCTTCCTCTGCTCCTCACAGCTACTCTCACACTCTTCTTCTCTTGAAAGAAAGAAAGAAGAAATAGAGAGAGAGAGAAAGAAAGAGAGAGAGAGAAAGAAAGAAAGAAAGAAGAGAAGAAAAAAGAAATCAGAATCCTAGTTACCTTGGAAAAGGAAGGCAGGGGTAGTAATTGGGGTGGCCATTAAGTAGGTTTTTGAGATGTTGGCAAAGTTTTATTTCTTGACCTGATGCTGATTATGCAGGGGTTTACTTGATGATAATTTATGAAGAGTTACATTTAGGTTTTCAGGTTACATAAGGTTTTGAATACTTTTCACATCTATTATTCTTTAACAAAAAGGATTTTTTTTTAAAGATTTTACTTATTTATTTGACAGACCGATCACAAGTAGGCAGAGAGGCAGGCAGAGAGAGAGGAGGAAGCAGGCTCCCCGCAGAGCAGAGAGCCCGACGTGGGGCTCAATCCCAGGACCCTGAGATCATGACCCAAGCCGAAGGCAGCGGCTTAATCCACTGAGCCACCCAGGCACCCCAACAAAAAGGATTTTTAAGAAAGAGATCTTGAACCCCAGAGAACAATTAGAGACTGACCAGTTTTTATTTATTTATTTAGAGAGAGTTTTTGTGTGTGGGTGGGGAGGAACAGAGAGGGAGAGGGAGAGGGAGAACCTCATGCAGACTCAGGGACCACAGAGCCTAATGCAGGGCTGGTTCCCATGACCCTGAGATCATGACCTGAGCTGAAATCAAGAGTCAGAGGCTTAATCGACTGAGCTACCCAGGCACCCTAAGGAGTGACCATTTCTTATTTAAATGCTCTCATTCTTTAAGTTGTTTGCTAACGTTAGCAAGCATGCATGCATAAATAAATATATACATAAATAAAATCTCATTTTTATTTGTTTTTAGTTGGTAATGATTTACTGGGTATTTTTATTCATCCTCTGTGAAATGTTTATCCATAGCCTTTTCTCACTTTTTATGGGGTACTCCTCATTTTCGTAATGATTTATGAGAACATTATACTATAAGGATATTATCCATCTATCTGTCAGTCAGGTTGCAAACATTCTCCTTGGTTTGTCATTTAATTTAGTTTAGAGTATAATTTTGCCATGCCAAAGTTTTCATTTTTATTTCTATTCAGTTCATTTCATCATATCATTTCATTTATGGTTTCTGAGCTTTTTATTTGCTTATAATAGCTATTCCTGGCCAAGACTATAAAAAAATTTCTTTCTATGTTTTTCCGTAGCATGTTCAGAGTTCCATTTTTAAACACTTAAATATTTAATCTATCTGGGACTTATTTTATTTACGATGGGCACAATCTAAGTGGTTTTTTTTCCCTTTGTCCTTCTGAATGCCAATGGTTCAACCACCAACATGTGTTACATACATGATTCATCTTTTCTGCACCAGCTTGATTTCTATTTACATATATATGCACACATTTCATGCATGCATATCTATGCCTCAGATTCCCTTAGATACCTGGATTTGTGTCTAGGTTCTTTATCAAGTTCCACTTATATTATCCAGTCTTGCACCTTTGTCATGATGATTTAATTACAGAAGCTGATTAGCTTTTTTCTTTCGCTAAAATGGAAAGTTCACAATGGCAGGTATTGCTTCATATTCTGGCCTTCATCACTCCCAGGCCTGGGTCCTTCCATGTGCCTCTCCCCAGGTGGCATCTTATTCTTCACGGCCTCTCCATGGGGCCTCTCTTTCCAGAAGGGTAGTCAGATGTCTTACATGGCGAATGGCTTCCAAGCACACAGAAGTGTGTGCTGTAGGTGTTTTTAAGGCATAACCCTCTAAGTGGCACCACGTTCCTTCTGCTGTGTTCTATTTATCAAGCAAGTCACCAGCTGGTCAAAGCCAGTGAGGGAGTGACTGCTCAAGGGCGTGAATACCAGGAGATGTGTTCATTGGGTAGTTATCTTTGCAGACTAGCTACATCGGTGGACATCTTGGTCTTGCTCTTGGTCCTGTCTACAATAAGAATGTCTTGAGCTTTTCACTGATTTTTGTTGTTGGTTTCTACAACCTTATTAAGATAAGGAGGGATCTACAATACACAAGGGTTTGTTCTGTTTTGTTTATCAGAAGGGATGCTAAATAGTGTCAAATATAATTGGGAATTTCTAAAAATGATCTTATGGTTTTCCCCTTTAAAATATTTATATAATAAATTCCATTAATTCACAGAATTCCTAAGCTTGGACCCTTTTCCATATCTGAAGGAAACCTGTCATCGTCTGTTCAGGCTACTATAACAAAATACTGGGGAATAGGTATCTTATACATTATAAAAATCTATTTCTCACAGTTCTAGAGGCTGGAAAGTTCAAGGTCAAGGCAGTGGCAAACTCAGCATCTAGTCAGGACCTGCTTTCTGGTCCATAGATGGTGCCTTCTCACTGTGGCCTTGCATAGTAGAAGGAGTTAGGGAGATCTGTTGGGTCTCTCTTGTAAGGGCATTAATCCCATTCATGGGGGTTCCACCTTTAAGACCAAGGCAGCTCCTGAAGTCCCACCTTCTAACATTATCATCTCTGGGGGTTAAGATTTCAAAATATGACTTTTAGGGAGACACAAACATTCAGACTTTAGCACCCTCCATCATCAGAGTGCATTATTCTTCAATATATTGGCAGATTCCATTTGTTAGCCTTTTGTTAAAGAATTTTGTCTTTATGGTCATGCAAGAGACTGACATCAAGTTTCTTTAATTTTGTAGCACATTCCTAACTCCTCCATTTTACAACTAAAGGATATGAGGCCGGAAAGGTGGAATGAGTGTCTCAAATTAGTGAGAGAACTTATATTAGAAATAATGCCCTCTGTCTCCAAGTCAGTGAGTTTCCTCCTATGTGATGGTGACTATCTCAAAATATTCAAGGGTTATCTGTTTTTTTTGTTTTTGGTATTAGGAAAATTCAAAAATCTTCAGAATTATAGAACTTGATGAAAATGTCCAGCATCATCCAGTTAACATTTATTAACTGTAAGCTATTCAAATAGTGTTTACATGTAACTCATCTTCTGCCAGAACTCATTAACTTCTGCACATAAATGGATATAATTAACTCCCTTAATAATAGCTTTAATAGGAGCTTAAATAGCTCCTTTTGTCCTGATTATTAACCCACAAGGATTCCCAAGTCATGAGCCCTCTCTAGGTCCCCTCCAATTAAACGACAGAGTTCCTAGATTGGTCTCACCTAAGTGTTTTGGGGATACTCTCTGCTACCAGGTGACCTCTGTTCCTGTTCTTTCCCCCATCTTGTCATATCCACAATTGCATCAAAGGCTGCTGAAGGATGGCACCCCACATGAGTCTCTCAGGAATGCTATGCCTCTGCGAAGGCTACTATTTCTAGAATTACTCCAGAACAGCAATGTTGAAGTTCCAAAGTCTTTCGGTCATTTTGGTAATATTGCTTGGGCCCACAAATCGCACAGCATATACCTTTGGAAAATGTATCCTGTCTGCACTCCAAAATCAGGGAAAGACTCCAGGCTGTCTGTGTCATCCCCTCGGGGAACGCTCCTTATCCCCAACCCTCACTCTGCTAAAGCCTGGGGTCCCCTTGCAACTCAGTGATGAGATACCCACCCCATTTGTTGACCAGGGACTTTGGGGATATATCTGAGTCTAACCTTTGGCCCAGAACGGGTCCTCTACTATGAATGTTTTATTTTTCTATGTAATTTTCTATGTATTTTTCTTCCTAAGCTTTAGGAGCAAGGAGAGAAGGAAGTCTGTGAAAATGAATTTGTGCAAACCTAATACAGTGCCTAAAGTAAGAGGGCTAACGGTCTTCAGATGCCCCTGCAGAGCACCTCTGTGTGTAAAGCAGAGAAGTAGGCAATTATCTGGTGATTTCACTCCACACATTAAATTACACAGATTCAGACTAAACCCTGTGCTTTTAAGGAAAAAGGAGATATTTTGAAACCATCCAGGGGGTTGTGAAGGTACACATAGGGAGGCTCTTGTGAAGAATCCAAACAGAACATGAGCAGCGAAGGCAACAAAACAGTTTCCAACAAGGTATACAAGTAAGCTTCACGCCTTTTGTGTAAGACTTTTATCTAAAGCAAAGGCAGACAGAATGTAATGAAACTGGTGACTAATTCAGCTTAAGATCTGAAGTGATTTTTGCCTTGGAGTGTTTTAAATATCAAAAATAGTTTTGACATCTTAAAATCTCGAAAGAGAGCTAGGTTCCTTAAGGAAATATTAGAACTATAACAATGTAGAGAAGAATTGCTTGACCAAGGAGCTTTGAGAGGAGACTAGCTTATTAGGTATTGGAAACCATTGAAAAGAACCACTGTTTCCAGGAGTGTGGGACTGACCCTCCCAAAAGATGTCCCACCCTCAGAATTGCATGGAGACCCTGTAGGGAGACAAAGCAACACAGCCAACTTAATGATAAATAAAGCTTGCTTTTCAGTACACCTGAGGAGAATGGATTATTCACTGAGTAATTTTACAACAAGTCAATAACAGTTATGGGAGGAAAAAAAAAAAAAAGAAAAGAAAAGAAAGCAAGCAGTCACACCTTTCACAAGACCAAAATAAACCCCTGGCCTTTGCTCAGCTGTTCCACCCACCGGGATGCCCTCCCCCTGCTTGTCTGCCTAGTGGACTCCCACACACCCTCTGCAAGCATCTCACATTAACACTTCTTTTGTGTTTTTTTCCTAATTTCCTTCAAAAAACACATAGATATGTTTCATTCTCTACTCCCACTTCATGTGGGTTACTGTCTCGTCACAAATACAGTACTGCCTGGTAATAATTTGCACTCCCCTAAGCAGAGCGTTGACTGGTTCTCCTAACTTCAGCAAGCCCGGGCACCTTCACCAGCATCATTCAGGGACTCTGATGAATGAATGGCACGTCAACATACGGAGTAATATTGCACACGTTGAGATCCCGAACATGACTTAACAAAACCTTTGTGAGGAATACATTTTGAAAAAAGAAAATAGATTACAGAAGTGTATGTACAATGAGACCACAGCTATAAAAGAAGAAGGATGGCTTTCTAGACTCATAAATAAAACCATGAAAATATATGTTTATGTCAGAGCAATTAAAATATTTTCCCTCATTTCATTATCTGTCCAAATTTGTTGTTTTGTAATAGCATGTCACCCCTGAGGTTAACGAAACTGTCACAGGATGTTAGAATGAGACTCTTCCTGGAATTGGTTTCAATTAGAGAAGCATCAATCCAATAAATATCACATTATCACAACAGAGGTACAAACCTGCCCATCACTCTCAAACACAGAATTTATAAAGTTAATAAAAAAAAACTCAAATTTTGAATAGTTCAATGAGATCAGAGGTATATAAGGCATTAGAAAAAAAGCTTTGGGGAAGAGTTTGATGAAATGGTTTTTTGTTTGTTTTTGCTTCTGGTTGTTTTGTTTTGTTTGTTTTGTTTTGTTTCAGAGAGATGTGTTGTCTTGCTCTGCTTCTTCATAGTCCTCTTCAGGGAACACATAGGGCTGTCAGAGGGCGATGTTGGGCCATCAGAGGCCTGCAGGGCGGTCGCCTTGGGGTAGGTTGCCTCCAAGGTGTCCACTCAGAAAGTGCTGAGACTCTGTCCCCTGACACTAGGAGACACAGAGAACTAGTGCCTGCTTTACAGCTGAGAAAGTGAAGCCAAGAGTGGGATAGAGTCTGAGCCTGCCCCAGACATCTTGCCCCAAATAGTTGCTTTGTTGAGATTAGACAGGTCTTCCAGGGTTTCAAGGGCCAAGGAATATATGAGTCTCCCCACAGTGAGAGAGAGAAGGTGTGGACTTTAAGCTGGAATGGGATTGTTGAGGGTCCTGTCCCACAGGACCAGCTGACGGGTAAGAATACAACAGATCGGAGCTGGAGGGGCTGTGGGACTGAGGAGCCTAATTCCAGCGACTGAGGTCTGACAGAGGAGTCTCACAGAACAGCTCAGATTACATTCATTTCTGCCTGAGTCAAGGAAACTGCAAGAGAAAGGGATCCCAACAGGAAACCTCTGAAGGGTCCTCCAAAGTACTTTTTTTTTTCAGTGTTCCAAGACTCATTGTTTACGTACCACACCCAGTGCTCCATGCAATATGTGCCTCCTTAATACCCACCACCAGGCTCACCCATCCCCCACCCCCCACCTCTAAAACCCTCAGTTTGTTTCTCAGAGTCCACAGTCTCTCATGGTTCATCTCCCCCTCTGATTTCCCCCAGTTCAGTTTTCCATTCCTTCTCCTAATGTCCTTCATGCTATTCCTTATGTTCCACAAGTAAGTGAAACCATATGATAGTTGACTTTCTCTGCTTGACTTATTTCATTCAGCATAATCTCCTCCAGTCTTGTCCATGTTGATACAAAAGTTGGGCATTCATCCTTTCTGATGGAGGCATAATATTCCATTGTATATATGGACCACATCTTCCTTATCCATTCGTCTGCTGAAGGGAATCTTGGTTCTTTCCACAGTTTGGCACTTCTTTCAAGACATGTCTCCAAAGGCAAAGGAAACAAAAGCGAAAATGAACTTTGGGGGACTTCATCAAGATAAAAAGCTCCTCCAAAGTACTTTATAGGAGAAACAGAAAACAACTTTCACCAAATGTGGGTCCTGGCCCCTAAAAGTTCCCCAGCCTATAGAGAATTGCCCTCTTTCTTGGGGCTCCTGGGTGGCTCAGTCGGTTAAACATTTAACTCTTGATTTAGGCTCAGATCATGATCTCAGGGCCCTGAAATCAAGCCCCTGGTCAGGCTTTGCACTGGACATGGAGCCTGTTTAATATTCTCTCTGTCCCTCTGTCCCTCCCCTGCTCCCGCCACCACCACCACCCCCCCCCCTCCACCTCACACACTCTCTCAAAAAAGATAAAGAAAAAAGAACTGTTCTCTTTCTCTTCCTTTTCTTCTCCTAGGCTTTCCCCACCAGGACCTTGCTTGAGAGTAATACAAGTGGTAGGGAAGTGGCCAGCGCCATGTTCCCTGTTCTGAGAAGCAAGTCCAGGTTAGCAAAGGGAAGGAAATGTTGTACCAAGGCATTTTGGTGATTAAAAGTTGCTGAACTTCATATATTCTGAATTGAGAGTGTTTGTTACTTAAAGCAAATGTTGCATTATTTTCTAAAATGAAGGGAAAGTCAGGAGTCTGCAGGAAAAAGATTGCCACGGGCAAAAGATTACCACCAGGTGATAACATTTAAAAGTCTGATGGGGGATAAAAATTAGATTGTGTTTTAATTCCAGTCCACACTTGGAGCTTGTTCATTATGCCAGTTGCGTTAGGAAAATCAATCAGTCTCCTTTCTTAATGTCCCAGTAAGTCATAAAAAGAAGTTGCCCATGTTGGAAAGTTTGTTTGCTTTTGATTTTTCTTTTAAATGTTATTTAGACCCTCGTGAGCCGTGGAGCGTCCTACATTTCATATCCCTTTGGATGGGAAAGCTTGGATGATTGAGCGTAAGGTGTGGAAGGAAACCCATAAGCCATCTTGTATTACCTTTCATTTTACAAATAAGGAAGCCTGGGGCATACAGAGTTTAAGTGACTTGCCCCCAACAGCACTGCTGGTTAATAGCAAAACAATGTCTGACATGCCACACTTCCTTTTCAGATCAGCTCCCAAATTTCCACAGCCTGCTGGATCTACACCCGCAGTCTGAGAGGAGTCTGAAAATAGAAGAGAAGTGGGCAATTTCCTAACAATGCTAATCAGAGGTTACCGTCTTCCCCATGAGAACATCAGAGAGGCTCTCACGAAGCAAGGTTTTAGGGAATGTAGGAAGTTAATTACCTTCCTTTATAAATCATTAGTCACCATCCTTGTAACCCAAGGCTGTTTGAAATACAACTTGTACTTAGTAGCAGGGAATCAGAAGATTTTGAGAGAGCCCCTTTCCTCTAGTTTATCATGTTTTTCTTGGACAGGGTTAAACGACTTTAAGAACTTATCTTCATGTTTAGTTAAAAACAACAAAACAGCTAGAGAATGCTTTGATTGCAATTAATGATTACCTAATATATCTCCTTTAAAAGAACATGAAAATGGCTTACATATTTAAGTGACTTCCTGAGATGAAATTGACTAGGCTTTCAAATCCCAGATTGAGGAAAGCATCCTTGTGTCCCCAAGCAACTCCCTTAGCATTAGGCTACAGTATCATTATATGTTCCCATCGCTTCAGGGCAAAATAGTACATCATCTAAGGATTCTGGGGAAATGCAAATATGTTACCTGGAATGCGACCTAACATTTCCCAGCATTCCTTAAAAAGATGGCATGATGGAAAGAAATGGCAACCAGGACAGAGACCTTGAGCTGGGGCTGGGTGGGCAAGGAGGAGATGAGAAAGATTCTGGGCAGCAGATTAGCTCAGGACGGACTGTTACAGCATCCAGCGAAGTAAGCAGAGAGAAGGGAAGCAGAAAGAGGGCATTGTTTCCTAATGTGCTCCACATCATTAGTCATTAGGAAAATTCAAATCAAAGTCACAATAAGATGTCACTTCACACCCACTAGAGTGATTATAATCAAAAAGATGGGCAGTAGGTGTTGGTAAGAATGTGAAGAAAATGGAACTCTCACACATTGCTGATGAGAGTGTAAAATTGTGCAGCTGCATTGGAAAACATTTTGGCAGTTCCTAAAAGTTATAGAGCTCTAATAGGGCCAGCACTTCCACTCCTGGGTATATACCCAAAATAACTGAAAACATATATCTGCCTCAAAACTTGTATCTGAACATTCACAGTAGCATTATTTGTAGTACCTATAAGTGGAAACAACCAAATTGCCCATCGATTGATGAATGGATAAACACACATGATATATCCATGCAGTGGAATATTACCCTGCCAAAAAAGGAATGAAGTACTGATTCATACCACAATCATGGATGAACCTTGAAATCACTATGGTAAGTGAAAGAAGCCAGTCACAAAAGGTCATGCATTATATGATTTCATTTATGTTATATTAAGTGTCCCGAGTAGGAAAACCCATCGACAGAAAGTAGATTAGTGTTTCTAGGGACTAGGAGATAGAGGAGTGGGGTAAAAGGCAAGGGGTTTCTTTGGGGATAATGAAAATATTCTAGAATTACACAGCAGTGATGTTTGCTCAATTTTGTAAACTAAAAGCAATTGAACTTTAAGAGGTGTGTTTTATGGTATGTGAATTATATCTCAACAAAAAATTATAGAGCTAGATGATGCAGAACAGAAGGGATAACTGCAGAGGCAAATCCCATGTGTAGTAGAGAGATCATGATGTCAGGAAGGAGGGATTTCCTTGGACTTGAACCATTTCAATAAGGAGGCAGCATAGAGTTTCAGAGGCAGGAGTATGGAAATCCTTTTTCAAATCAATCTATTTTCTCAATGGAATGAAATCAAAGTCATCTTCTAAGGGTGAGGTGGAAGAAAAAATGGGGGGAGGTTTGAGAAGGGAAGTGCAAATGGTCCAGTATCTTTGGGAGGATGGGAACATGGTGTGACAAGGGGCCTACCTGAGGTTTGTGGTCACACATTTAAAGTGAAATGAGGCATCTTGATTTCATGTTTTTCTCCACCCACATTCAGCCCATTGAAGCAGGTGCGGAGTAGGTGGAGACTGAACCACGGCTGGCATTTTCCAAGTGAGTGTAATATACTCTTGAGATTGTGCACAAGAGTGATCATAATGAGCTGCGGAATCTAAGTGGGATAATGAGGGACGCAAGGATGTGAGGAGGTTAACAGAGAAAATATATTTAGGTTAATGGATTGAGTGCTTTAAGGGGCTGAGAAATGATTAAGGTGGGAGTATTAGAAGAAATGGGCTGGAAATTTGGGAAGTAGAGACTGTCAGAATTGGGATGATGGCAACTGAGACTCTACCGTTGTTATCAAGGACAATGTCCAAGGTTTATCTTTGGATATAAGTGGCTGCGATAAGCTGCAGGACAAGATCATTATACCATGCAATCAACGAAAGGTGATCTAAAGTACTGCTAGGCCATCGGGTGCCTCAACTTGAGGAATGTGCGCTTTGAGTAGAAAAAGCACATTACTGAGTGCCCCTAGCACTGGAGAAAAATGTCCACTGAAGAACACAGATCTGAGGGTTAGCAAAACAGGTCACTGAAGTTTGCAAGTTAAGGGATCCTAGGGTGGTGGTGGATAGTTCCAGTGAGGGTGCCCACTGTGTCTAGTCTTCAGCTGTAGGAAGAGGAGTTAATGGACTGAGCAAAATGAGGTCAGCCAGAGTTGAAGGGTCCTAGATGTAGGTGGATATGTGGATTCCTCACTCTTTCTAGAAGCAGGTTCTGATTCTGCTTCTTTCCTCCCATCCAGACACCACATTTCATCCATTTCACATTGTTTTTGTTTATTCTTACAGTTGGGATTAACACACCAATTCAGCAGAAGTGTTTTGAGCTTTAAAAAACTAACTTGTGCCAACTGGAGGGGAAAAAGTTGTGAAATTTAGGCTGAAATTGTAGACCTGGTGGGCCTTAATGTCCCACATCTGGCACAGCTGTGAGGACCCCTGCCACCAGTGCAGGAGTAATAAGGAAAGCCAAGGGACTCATTCTTTTTGCAAATATATGGGAGTACGTGTCAGCATTCAAACTCTAATGAATCAAAACTAAGGACAAAGCGGGAGAGACAGAAAACAAGAAGCATTTTGAGGGTCACCTGGATGGCTCAGTGGGTTAAGCCTCTGCCTTTGGCTCAGGTCATGAGCTCAGAGTCCTGGGATCGAGCCCCGAACTCTGTTCAGCAAGGATCCTACTCCCCCCCCCGCCCCGCCTGCCTCTGTGCCTACTTGTGATCTCTCTGTCTGTCAAATAAATATATAAAATATTTTTTAAAAAGAAGCATTTTAAAATGTTCTTAAAATGCTCAGTCCCATAAAGTGTTTAATCACAGCTAGGTTTAAATCAAGGCTTTCCTGTGTCTGGCTGTGAGACCATTTCCCTTATCATTTGGGGCTTCAGTTTCTTTTTAAAACTTACTTCAATAATGTGTTGGAGTTCATAAGACGAATGTACTATTGGCTTTATACTTAAAGGTTTTATTATATACAATCTTCTATTTTAAAAATTAGGCAGAGGGGTGCCTGGCTGGCTCAGTCAATAGAGCATGCAACTCTTGATCTTGGGGTTGTGAGATTGAGCCCCATGTTGAGTGTAGAAGTTATTTTGTTTTTTTAAAGTAGGCAGAAGAAGAAGAGTACTACATTATGTTGCTAGATAAATGTATTATGTTGTTGTTTTCTTTGCAAATTGAATAATCTGCTCCCAAAATAGAACTAAACTCTCCCAAACTGAATGCTAGCTTATTAGACCTTTATCTCATTAGCCGTCTGAGGTTATCTCTTACATTAAGTTTTGGGATCTTTCACTCGGGCACTTGAAGTAGTAATAAATAGGGAAGGCTCAGAAGGCAGAGGGAGGGTTCTTTGGTATCTCAACAGATTTCCTTTGTTTGGATATTTGGGGTAAACCTTAGTAAGGCTGTAGTGGGTTCAAGTTGTATGGAGGCAAGGAATAAAACTAGATAATATTTGAAGATTCCCTGTTTTGATTTTGGAATAATGATCAAGAATTTTCATTCTTATGTGTTATTTCTGGAAGATTCCTTTTCTGCTGATGTCTGGCATCTCCTTAGAGCCTTTAGGTTGATGAATTGCGCACATCGTGTAGTGACAGTCAATTTGTCACTGTTCCGGACTCACAAGGCCAATGTTTTAAATGAGGTCTTTATTGTTGCTGTTTCAGGCACAGGAACATGGGAGAGGATGTGTGCTCAGCCAAATGGACCACTGTCTGGTCAAGTAGGACTGATTCTAACAGTCAGTCCAAGTGATGCTCATTTCCCTAATTGGCTGAACATGGCAACCAGACCCTCGGGAAATTTGCCTCAGGGTTTCACAGCCATTCTTGGAAGAAGGTGGCTTATAAGTACCCATTTGTGTGTTCGGTTAATATGTATTGATCTCCCAAGTGGCCCTTAGTTACTGGGTACTTTTCCTAATTAAGAGAAGGTAGTACCTGTGTTAGCAAGTGGGCCAACATTTCCTATTCATTCAGTACTTTGTATTTAGATAGTATCTTCTTTGACAGAATTGAAATTTTCACATATATCTCATTTAATCCTCAAGTCATTGTTTTCCAAGTTCTTGTATCAGCTAGTCCCTTTATGAGGCAAACCAGCCAACATGATCACCAAAGATTCCACTCCAATTAACAAAAGTAACCACCAAAGAATATCATTTATTAAAAAAGCTTTGGTTGTCCTTTCACTACCTTTCTCCTCCTACTTCTTTTCACAGAGTTATCCAGGTACTTGGGGTTTCCTTATGCTAGGAATTTTGGTAGTGCTGAGAGCAAAAAGACTCCCAGGTGATGGTTTTTCCTGAACCTGTAAAAGCCAAAGTCTTTGAGGAAATAATGTTAAGTGTCCCAGAAGTAGACCATAGGAATTGAAGGGTTTTTTTGTTTTTGTTTGTTTGTTTGTTTGAAGACAGAGAGAGGAAAGATTGCCCAAGTTTGAGGAGGAAAAGAGATCCCTGTCCCTCTAGTAGGCCTGGGCTTTCTCCCTTGCAGAAGCCCCTCTGTAAGAATGGCTACATAGTCCATCTGGGGAGGCTGACCCCACCCAAGTGTGCCAGAGAAGATGGTGAGCTTGAAGGAATCCTATGGTGTCTCCATAGTAACCAGTAGGGGCTGTGGTAACAAAGCAATGTTGTGGTGTTATGGAAAACCCCAAGAAACTTGACTTAACTATTAAAGGAAGAGGAGATGGCAGTTCAGTAATGTCTGAAGTTGAATTTTGAACACTTTCAGAAATGGGTGGAGCTCAGATTCAGAACTGAAGTGATGTCAAGAGTATATATAATGGACTAATACTCATCCATAAAAAAGAGTGAAATCTTGCCATTTGTGACGACGTGAATGGAGCTAGAGAGTATTATGCTCAGTGAAATAAGTCAGTCAGAGAAAGACAAATACCATATGATCTCACTCATATGTGGAATTTAAGAAGCAAAACAAATGAAGGAAGAAAAAAGGAGACAAACCAAAAAACAGACTCTGAACTATGGAGAACTGATGGTTACCAGAATGGAGGTGAGTAGGGGGGTGAGCAAAACAGGTGAAGAGGATTAAGAGGACAGTTATGTACTGAGTAACCTGTAGAATTTTTCACACTGTTTTATCAAATGCTGCTGCTAGTGTATATAAAATAATTCAGCTTGTGAAATAGAAATTTATGAAGATTCAGACAAAGCAGGAGCTTATATAGTATGGCACGTGTTACAGGGATAAGCTTTTGTATAGGCTTCAGATTTAATTCTCCTTTGAATATTCACTGGTTCATGAAAAGTGGTTTAGAAAACCCTGCAAAGATTCGTTTTACTACAAAAAGGAACAGACTTTCTGGGGTCTGAGGGAGTTTGTCCTTGTGGGGCTACTCCAGTCAGCAGGGGGTCATGTTGAGCATTCTGTAGACAGAATTGTTTCAGATCTGCAGCTGCCTGGGAAACCTCCACACACTTGAGCCTGCACCCAGCCGGAGCTGGTGAACCACTTTCTTCGTGGAGCTCGCCAGAGCCAGACAGATTCGTCAGAGCATGGACTGGTCAGGTTGTGGGTCCTGTCCTCAGGGCTAGACAGCAGGGTAGCCTAGAATTATTAAATCACTACATTGTAGACCCCAAAACTGACATAACCCTGTATGTTAACTATATTGGAATTAAATTAAATTTAAATTTAAAAATTAAATGATGTAAAGGAAAATTATGAAATGTAATTTCCTTATACATCTATGTTTGTGGACTAGGATTCATTCCTACTACACTAACTTGCCTATAACTTCCCAATTTTCAAAATAGTTTCCTTACCTTAATAACTTATGTCTTAGAATATATGAAAGGCAATATTATCACCCTTGCTTTAGAGATAAGAGAACTGAGACTCAGAGGAGTGGAATAATTTCCCTAAGAATATATATCAACCAGTGGCAGAGTCAAGAATCCGTCTAGCCTGGGCTAGATATGTATTCTTTTCAATATGAAATGCTGCCTTTTTAATAGGGAAACAAATACCATTCACTAGGTGCAACTGAGATGGCGGGAGTTATTTAAGTATAACTGAGTTGCTAACTTAAGCCACATTTAACAATAACAAAATCAGACCTCCATCATGGGTTGTCAGAGTCCCTATGGGAAAATTTACTCGGAATTTTCTACCCAGCTGCTTTGACACCCAGGCTCCTTTCCAGGCCCTGGGCCTTCCTCTCTTCCTCAAGGAAGCTGCCCCTCTTGGTCGGTCCCCTTAGGGTTTCACCACAGCTGTGCGATGGGACAGTCTCTCCAGGTCTCCCTTTCCTTGGGGTCCCAAATACAAGCACAGGGCTCTATACTTATCCAAGGGTTTGACTAACCTACAGGGAAGGAGTCAGCCCATCATCGCTTATAACAGGTTGTAAAAAAAGCTTATAAATTTCTTATAGCAGTGCTCCCTGCTCTCTTAGCATGGCAATGTGACCTCTGAAACCTGAAATTTTCAGCTGTGGCTTTGCTTCCCAGCATGCGGATGGTATCCAGGTACAATACTAAGTGCCATCCCTTCCTCACTGTTCATCACTCTGCCTTGACTTTATTTCCTACAGTGTACAACCTAGATTCCATGGCTCATCATTTCCAAACTTATCTCATCCCTTCATTCTCCTTTCCTCTTATTTACCCAATAAAACACCAACCCTACATGAACACTGCATCCTCCTTTCCCATGTCTACAGCAGCACAGCTGAACAAAACAGCTGAAAAAATTAGATGACACGATACACAGCTGCACCAAATCTCACAACTTAGATGATTGGCTTCACCATAAATTCGCGACTCCCTATCTCCCATGAGCCTTCAGTTGTACCGATCAATATGTGATCAGTATGTTACCTTTCACCAGTCTTTGAATTTGCTAAAGAACAAAAACAAAACAAAAAAAAACCAAACCCTTCCTACCTTCTCCCCTACCCTAACATTTTCCAGGCTCCCCTTTCCCCCTCATCTCTTAGATAATGGCCATGCTTC
This sequence comes from Taxidea taxus jeffersonii, assembly GCA_003697995.1. NCBI lineage: Eukaryota > Metazoa > Chordata > Mammalia > Carnivora > Mustelidae > Taxidea > Taxidea taxus. Next base: position 26,557 of record RCUC01136775.1, read on the forward strand.
TTAATTCATCCTACCAGTGCGACACCATAAGCACGTGTTTCCATTTCCTCCTTTCCCTTAGTCCCAGTGGAGGAAATGTCCCTCTTCCTAACAAAGGCCCATGCCCCAGGTCCATCCCCCTGCCTTCTACAGCCATCATTTTTCACTCTCTTGTGCCAGCATTTCTACTAGGACTCATTCTTTTCAGGTATACTTAGACTTGAGTATCCCCCATCTTGATAGACGGTATGTTCTCCTTCCCAACTCCCTCTGCCCTCAGAGAACTTGCCATTGTTCCTTTCAACACCACAGCAAAACTTCCAAGGAAGTTGTCTGTATACACCATAATTCCACTTCTCTACCTGCATTCTCTGAAGTGCCACCCACGTCCTTCTGTCAAAACTGGCCAAGGGGCAGCCGCTACATTCTGGTTTCCAAAATCAGGGCCCAGTTGCTTCCCCTGTTTTCCTTTATTCCTTCAGCAGAACTCAGTCCCACAGATGTCTCTCTCATTGGTGAATCACTTCTCTGTTGACTTCCTTTCCACCACATTCTCCTTGCTATCCATCTAGAAACTTCTGAGAGCTTAGAGGGCATTCAGATCTTGTTCCAGATCCTACCATTCATTAAGGGGGACAAAAAAAAAAGCCCCACTTCTACATCATAGACAGGGAGGGAGGGAATTTAGTCAGAGCAGACTGAGGGTCCATTAAATCCAGAGGGGCTGGCCCAGCTGGACCAGACTAGATCATAGACTTCCCTAGACTTCCCTTGGTTTCTTGAGCATGGATCCTAGTGAGCTCTGTTATGTCAGATCAAGTGGATAGAAGTCACACTTCCTCTTTATGCAGCATGACTGACAGCTACCCTATAACACATGAGTCCATCATTTCTGATCATCTGTCATGACTGACCATCACCATTATGCCTTTTAGCATCTTCATGACTAGTTCGGGAATCCATCCATTCCCTGTTGTGATTTTGTGGTTTAGCCATTAGCCATTATGAAAATCAGAGTCAACTGAGTCTATCCTGAAATAGTTTGCTGTGCCATATGGCCAATAAAAAGATTATGATAACCGATGCCTTTAAAATACATCTTGGCTTTGACTCTGTGTGACCAACAAAATCATTTATATATATATATTTTTTTTTCAGGGCCAAATACCTGTGCAGGCACTGGGGGAGAGAACTTCATAACTGACTTCTCACTGAGTAATGCCTAGGAGGGCTTCCTATTCTTTTAAATTTAATGTGCATGCCTATAAAATTTCAAATTCCAGTGATGTGCGATTTAAAAAAAAAAATGTAGGAGGTAATACCTCTCCCATTAACTAAACTTATTTAGAATCATGGTACAAGGCAATATCCTCAGCAATAAAAAGAAACAAGCTACTACAGGAAACAATATGGATAAACCTCATATGCGTCATACTAAGCAAAAGAAGCAAGTTTCAATAGATCAGATATTAAGTGGCTGCATTTATATGATAGTCTGGAAAAGACAAAAGTGCAAGGACAAAAAAACAGATCAAGAGTTGATGGGGCTGGGGGCAGGGCTGGTGATGGGGCTGGGGGTGGGGTGTATTAACTACAGAGTGGCATGAAGGAATTCCCTGGGGATGACTGAATGGTTCTGTATCTTCACTATGGTAGTGGTTACACAGCTGTGTGCCTCCTGTGGTATGTTTTATGTGTCAGCGTGGCTAGGGTATAGTACCCAGATATTCAGTCCAACATTAGTCTAGGCGTTATTGGGAAGGTATTTTGTAGATATGGTTAACACGTACAATCATTTGACTCTTAGTAGAGGAGATTAGGGGCACCTGCCTGGGTGGCTCAGTCAGTTAAGTGTCTGCCTTTGCCTCAGGTCGTAATCCCCAGGACCCTGGGATCGACCCCGCAGGGAGCCTGCTTCTCCCTCTCCCTCTGCCTGCCACTCTCCTGCTTGTGCTGTGTGTGTGTCAAATAAATAAATAAGATCTTTAAAAAAAAAAAAAAAAGATTATCCCTGATGTGTGGTTGGGCCTCATCTAATCAGCTGAAAGGATTTATGGAGGAAGAAGAAATTCTGCCTCAAGACTGCAGCATTAATTCCTGACAGGGTTTCCAGGCTGCTTGCCTTTTCCTGTGGACTTGGACTTCTCAGCCCCAACAATTGTTTGAGCCAATTTCTTGAAATAAATCTACCTTTCATCCACCTCTCTCTCTCTCTCTCTTCATCTATCTAAATATGATCTCCTATTGGTTTTGCTTCTCTGAAGAACCTAACTCATATAATGTATATCAAAAAGTATAGATATATTCACCTAAAATGATAAATTTTACTATATATAAATTATATCACAATGAATCTGAGTTTTTAAAAATATTTTATTTATTTATTTGACAGAGAAAGACAGCAAGAAAGGGAACACAGGCAGGAGGAATGGGAGAGGGAGAAGCAGGCTTCCTACAGATCAGGTAGCGTGATGTGGGGCTCGATCCCAGGGCTCCAGGATCATGACCTGAGCTGAAGGCAGACACTTGACTGAGCCACTCAGGTGCCCCAATGAATCTTATGTTTTAAAAAACTGTGCTTCATAATATATATATTTTTAAAGATTTTATTTATTTATTTGACAGAGAAAGAGAGCAAGAGAGGGGACACAAGCAGGGGGAGTGGGAGAGGGAAAAGCAGACTCCCCACTGAGTAGGGAGCCTGATGCGGGGCTTGATCCCAGGACCCCGGCATCATGTCCTGAGCCAAAGTCAGATGCTTAATGACTGAGCTACCCAGGCACTTTAATTCATAATATTAATCAGGATTGTGTTTTAGGATGTACAGAGAGAGTGTACATGTGTGTGCATGTCAGTGTGCAGATAAACATGTGTGTGCCCATGTGCATTGCCCTGTGTGCCTTTGTAGGTATACATATTTCTATGAGGGCTATGAGGAAGGCGGTTGAGTTTGAAAAGTCTTTAATCATGAAAGTGGAGTAGTGAAAAGAAGTTGTCTGTTTGCACAGCAAAAGGAGTCAGCCCCCAGTGCAACAGGACGCCAGCCAGTTTCTGTCAGAGTACTAATGAGGTCTCACACTTGGGGAGGGAAATCAAATGAAAAGCTCACTCTGATTTGTTGACTACTCCATTCACAAGAGTAGGTGGCGTCTGCGCCCCGGGGGTTCAATGTGAACAAGGTACGTCCAATATGGCAACCGTCCTCCTGTGCTCACAGTCTAGTGGAGAGCATAAGTCCACAAATAGCCATCACCCTGGACACAGAATGTGAAGAGACATCAGCCAGATAAAGAAAATTCCATAGAATGTAAGGGGGGGTAGTGGGATATCCTATTTGAGAAGGTCAAAGAAGACTTTGCAAAATTGCATATTAGCTGGATCAGGAAAGAGGAATATTTCCAGAAGCAGAAAAGGGAGGTGGGAAGAGGGTATTTGGGGAGGAAAACAGTACAAAAATAAATAAAGTGCAGATCTTGGAAGAGGTGGAGTGCAGGAACTGGGAGCTCCACCAGGCCAAAGAGATAGTAAATCCAAGTTAGTCATTAATTCAATAAATACTTGTTGAGGACTTCCTATAGGCCAATTTGGCTAGAACATAAGGTATATATATATATATATAAAAGAATAAAAGAAAAATGGAAAAAGGGAAGGTTATGGTGGAAAACACTGGATAGACAAAACTTTCATTAAAAATAGATTTAAAACTTCCATCTCTGAGAAGTGAATAAACCCAGAGATGAAAGGAGTCACCCTATCTTTTAAGGTCTAGTTAAGATCTGCTCAAGCCATCATTCCACACCCTACTAAATGCCTGATGTGTTTCTCAAGGGGTTTGCTAATTCCTGGGTGCTTAGTCATCCTCACTTCTGGCTGTGGTTTTCTACCACCCTTAAATCCTTGTTTTCACATCGTGTCTTGCAGCTCTTCTGCTATGTGTCTTCCACACCTCTCCACCCATCCTTCTTCCTGTCCTCAAGCACCAGGCTCCTGCAAGTTTCCGTCTGTCTTGCTTCAGCTGCTGGCCAAATTCGGTGCTCCTGCTCATGGAGAAGTACTCAATATTTGTCTGTACTCAGTGTCTCCACTTCCTTGTGTCCCTTATTGCAATTTAACAGATGCATGGGGTGTAAAGAAATGATAACGGCTCGCCTTTTCACTGGGGTGCTCTTGAATATCAGCATCAAATGTCCAGGATTTGACAGAACATGAATGTAAGTAACCCTGTATCTGAGGAAGGGCAGTGGGGTCATGACCATGTACCAGTGATCTGGAAGCAGCCCAGGGAAGGCATCCTGAGGATTTCCATCCCATTTGCAGACTGGCACCAAACCCTCCTATTTTCGGCCCCTCACATGGTATAGTGTCTCTTATTCTAGAGTCTCTCTGCTCTTTTTTTTTAGAAACAAAAAATCTTTCCTTCTCCTATAGGGCATATGTGAGGAGGCTAGACTTGTCCTCTGGCTTTGTGGAAAGTGAAGAGGAACCTGCTGTCTACAGAATTTCAAGCCAGTCCCACGCCTCTGGGAGGAGGCACCTAGAGATGAAGAACAAGAAACTGCTATCACCCATCAGATGGAGAAGCCAATGTCAAAGTCTTTTGCTGTTGTCTGGAACTGTGATGTGTGATGAGCTGTCACAAAGCTGCTGCCACCACCGAAGTCTCTAGCAAACGCAGGAGGAGAAGTGCCTTCTCCCTTCTCCCTCTTCCAAACTCCTGCTTGCCTCCCATGGGCAAAATCCTCCCTTTGTTCCTCCAGGCCTTCCCATAACTTTATAATAAATGCCATGTATCAAAGTTCTCCTGTTTGAATATCCTGGAGTGGTTTCCATTCTCCTGACTGGATACTGCCATGCACGTTCTTCCCCGTCCCTGTTACTGTGTAACCAGCTCCGCTCTGTGAGTCTCTGCAGGACTGAGTGCTCTCTGAAACGATCTTGTTTACTTCTGTTCATTTGTTTATTGTCTCCCCACCTTCCACTGGAAGGCAAGGGTTAAGACAGTAGGACTTTTCTATTGCTTGGTTCACCCTTGTATCACCAGCTCCTAGAATAAAACCTGCTTCACTGGAGATGTTCAAGAACTACTTGCTTGAAAGAATGAACATGCGTGAAAATGGGACTTAGACACTTTTCTTGGTTTCCATTTTAAAAATTATCAGCAGAACACTTCTGGCCCTACAGACTTGACTGACGGTTTGGGGGAGAGGGAGGAAGTTTACAGCTTAGAGTCCCTATGAACTTTGTCTTTCAGACACTCCACTATTCATGCTCCATTCTCTCCTCTTCCAACCCCCTGCATGCCACCTCCTTTCAGAGCACACCTACCAGATGCATCCCATGGGAGAACAGTACCCCACTCTCCCGCCCTTATACCCACATTCAGCTCGGGGCTTCTCCGAGGGTTTCCACACCTGTCAATGCCCCACATTTGGTAGATGGTCTCCCAGCAGCCTCGCCTCCTCTCTGCAACGGGAAAGCGAGAGCCAACAGGGTGGTTTCCCCACCAACACAAACTACACTTCTTTAAGGCAAAATACCTACTATTGGTATCAGTGTAAATCAACTTTAAAAAAAATCAGGGTTTATTGCTTTCAGGTAGATACTAAATTAGGAAGGCGTCCTCAGATATGGTGTGTATGGTGTGTAGTGGCCTGTAAGGATAGTCTCCCCACTTCTGAATCAAAGAGACCTCTGAAGGGTAAAAAAAGAAAATGAAGATAGGCTCCCTGGGTATTCTTTCCCTGCATATGCCCACTACAAATTCAAATCCAGGGAGGAGGAAGGATGGTGGGTACATTAGGTACCATTCAGTCCCTTCCCCTTCCGGTTTAACAAAGTAAACTCTTCCAATTCAAATGACTTCCGAAGCCAGCAAAATGAGACTCTGCGAAAGGTGTGTGTATGTGTGACCGTTGCACATCTTGATAGGACAGACAACCTTCCAGACCTCATGCGAATGCACGTCGCTCAGAAAATGCACGAACTTGGGGAATCACCTTCAGACAAGGTCGGAGCCCGCAGCTCCTTCACCGCGGAGAACCAATGGCAGGACCGGCCATGGCCAAGGCGGCCCTGGGGCAGGAGGCGTAAGTTGGCAGAGGTGATGGAGAGGAGAGAAAAAATAGAAAGGAAACTAGGGATATTTGAATACCGCCAGGCGTCATCTCAGGTACATTTTGCTGTCTTAGCTGTGTGAGTCAGCCTGGCCGCAAACAAGCTAAAAAAGGCAGCGGCGAGGCCGGCTGCAGAGCGCATATTTTGGGTCGGCTGCCCTGCCCACGTTGGAGCTCGCGGGGCTGCAGCTGCGCGTGCCCTAAACCAGGCACCCGCGGCGGCGCCCCGGGGGTCCAGTTAGAGCCGCTCAGCTCAGAGGCCCCTGGGAAAACCGAGGTTGGGTTGCGGGGGGGCGGGGGAGGCACTAGCTTATTTGCATAATCGCCCTTCCTCCCGTCCTCAGAGCTTCTGAACAGGAGAGTCGAACATCAAGTACAAAAATCTTGTTGATCAAACTCAGACGCTCTGCGTAGCGAAGGAACCCGAGCACAGGAGCCGCGGCGCTCATCTCCAGTCCCAGCTCGTACCTGAAGGCAGGGGCAGGCCGCGCCGCGAGTCAGGCCATCAGTGTGCGCGCGTCTCCCCCTCGTGGCCGAACGGCGTCACCTTTCCCGGCGTCGTCCCGCGGACCAAACATTCACCAACCGCCAGGAGAGAGGCGGCGAGGGAAGCGGGACGTGGCTTACTCTGACGCGCAGTCCATCTTCATTTCTAAGGGGCTCTCTTCAGTGGAAAGACGGAGCTGAGCTGGAGTTCTTACACGTCGTTGGAGGATTTTTACCTTCAGCGCGTTTGTTATGCTCGGTTGAATTTGACTCGCGCCTCGCTGTGAAGAGTGAGCACGGAAAAGAGTAATGCCCTTTTCTAGAACTGCTTTTGCCAGGCCTACGTCCCTTTCGAGGGGGCCCTGTATTGGGGGACAAGCCGAGGAGATCTGTGGCAAATAGTGATTGGAGAAGGATGATCTTGTTTTCCTGGACACAATGAGTCCCGAGGTCATTGCCTCTGACGGGCTGACCTTCTCTCCTGGGGCGGTCTTGTACCAGTGCCCTCTGCCGACTCTACCCCTGTTTGGACGAGCAGCCAGGCCTTCTCTTCCAAAAAGGGAGGCAAGATGAGTCCTCCCTGCCCTTGGCTAATCTCGACCAGTCTGCTCCAGCGATCCTCGGCTTTCAGCAGGAAAACTTCAGTCTATGCAAGAAGAGTCTCGGATTCTGAATGTATCTATATGTGCACATTTGTAAGGTCATGTGTTGGGGGGGATGTATCTGGCCTTTTCGATGAAAGCTTACGGACTGGCAGTTCATGGGATTTTCACAGTATCTGGAACCTGAAAAATGGCATAAAGCACTGATAAAAAATCTCAGTTCACCCGAAAAACTAGCCACAGCTACAATATGGTATTTAGGCTGTAGAGTCAGAAGGCCTGACTTCAAATCCAAACTGAGATTCTCTACAAAGTAACTTAATCTCTTCAAGCCTCAGTTTCCTCGCCTGTAAAATAGGAATGATAACAATAGCACTTAATCCACTGATTTCAGGCAAAGATTAAACGATACAACGTACACAACGCACTTAGTGAATTACTTAGCATATATTAATTGCTCGCTAAATGTTGGACTTTATTACTAAGAGGAATTGCTTCAAACGTGTAAAATGTTAGGTTATTTAAAATCCCAGTGTGTGTATCATACTCTTTCCAATAATTTTATGATATTTTGGGTGAGGTAGAAGGGTTGTTTTTGTCTTTTGATTGGAAAATGTGTAATTTCTTTGAAATAACCTAAGTATCTAGGGTGATGAACTAGATAGAATTTAAAAATTATATAATTTTAAAGCAAGTGAAGACCTGAATTATCATCTAATCATATCCCCTTTGATGCCATTTTATAGATACAATAATCAAGACACATCTTGAAAAAGGACTTGTCCAGGTCACTCCTATTTTGTGGCCACAATCCAGGACCTAATTCTGAGCTGGTTTTACCACAGCTCTCAAAGCCATTTCATCAGATTCTCAAAGGTCTATAAAACAGAAGATTGAGAATTGCTGTCCCATAGGTAACATCACCATCTATCAGAACTCTGCTCAAATCCCTGACTTCCTAGACCCTTTGGCTCAAAGTCAGTATTTTTTTTTCCCTTCTGAGAATTGTGTATCACAGTCTCTCCTCGCTGTTTATCTTAGTTTTATGATGCATATCACATATTTCTCTTTTGGTCCCATTAGAGCATAAACTTCTTAAAGACAGTAGATAGGACCTTGCATCTAATAGAATCTGGTGAAACAATGTTTCACAAAGGAAAAGATAGAAGGTACAAAGGTATTGGAAGGGCACCTATTTCACTAATGAACTTGAACCTGAAAAACTCCAGAGGACTTAGGAGAAGCCCATTGCTCATTGCTGACACCCTCTCTCAGGGTCATTTGAAAATAATATGAATGTAATCAGCCTGTAATCAGAGCCAACAGCACAGAAAGGTTAGAGGTGGGCTGTGAGAAAAAATCCAAAACCCATTCACACCTTGGGGACAGGACCCTAGAAAGGCAAACAGGCAAAAGATGAAATTCAAGCCTGAAAATAGAATATATGGCAGGGATTTGTTCATAAGAGCCTGGTTCCTTGATCTGGTTCCTAGATCAAGACCCACTGGAGAACAGAGCTGACAAAGTGCCAGGCTCTGTCTACATGTCTGAGATTGGACAGGACTGAAGGAGGGGGTGAGATCCCCAGCTTTCAGATGAGAAGCCATGTGGGAAGAAGTCAGCATGTCTCTTACTGCTGTTTCTCAGCCTGTCTTCTTTACTGCACCCCAAATTCTGCCGTGAGAGGAGAGGCATGGCCACACTTTCTACCAACCCAACAATTATCTTCATGGAGCAAGGGCTGTTAACCTCAGCTGAAATCATCATTTGCTTCCCCTGAAAGGATGCACTAAAAAGGAGCCCAGGGCACCATGTGTCTGAATAGAGGACCTGTAGGTTTCACAGGCTTCTCGGAGAGGTCTGTGACTGAGAAGAGGTCAGTGGTAGCTACTTTAGTCTCTCAAGTCCTAGAGGAATCCTATTCCTTTCAAAGTTCTCAGAGTGATACATAAATTTTTTAAAATCCATTCCCTGAACCATCATCCCTTTTGTCACAGGCCAGGATCTGCAGACATCAGTGTCTTAGGGGAGGATTCTCCAAACATGCTGCACATCCAGTGTTAATCAGAAGAGGTTGCTGAATGTCTGAAAATTCTCCAAACATGCTGCACATCCAGTGTTAATCAGAAGAGGTTGCTGGATGTCTGAAAAGGCAGTCAGTCTGCCCTAGAATCCTAAAGGAGCCCAAACAATCACTTTACCAAAGAGAAACTCACGAAACACGGTGCAAACTTACTGACCCCGAAGTATTCCTTTGACACAGCAGGTACAGTAGCTTAAGGAACGTTCGGTGGGAATGTGCTGACTGATAATCCTTACGCAAGAATCGTGATTCATTCATTTTCAGATCAGGTTTTGACCTTGACAGAGGGCAGGAGCAACTTACTTCATTTTATTTTTAAATTATCTGGAGGCCTGCTTTTTAGTAAGCTGGAGAAAACAGGTGATGTGTTTGTGTCTTTTTGGACCGAAGAAACTCCCATTCCAGAACAAAAGGACATCATCAAGATTCCACTGCTCAGAGACAGAGAATTCACAGAGTGTTGTTTGAAGTGCTGGGGTTAACTAAACACCAACATTTATCTGAGAGGGAGCAATTTGTTTTCCATGGGATTTAGATCTATTCTGGTCTTTAGTAAATTGCAAATGTTAATGCAGTGCCCAGGTCCCAAGAGTAAGAATAGAAGAGAGTACGCTGAACGCTACTGAGGTTTTATTTACCCAAATGAGCAGCTTTTAAAACAGGGCACTTAGGTTTCTTTGGGTGTTAGATGCTCACATCAGCAACCCTTCCAACCAGACAGTCTCCTGCACAAAATCCACTCTGTCTCAATGAAGAAAGAAGGCAAATGTCAATGGAAATAGGGGTGACTCCTACTAGTGACTTGGGGAGAAACTATATCTCCAAGGATGCTGGTGTGGACAGTTGATGCCCCGAGAGACACGGCCAGTTGCCTGCTAATAGCCATTAGGTTTTTGTTGTTGTTATTGTTTGTTGTTCCATTAGGTCTTTAGTACCACACAATGACTTTGTTCTGAGATGTTAAAAAAAAATTACATTTTCGAAATTTGTTCAAGTTTGGAGCAACGGTGGGACACCATTTAGGCTGCTGAGATGTAAGCAGAGTATGCGAAATGTTTCCCCAAACCCGTTGAGTCAGCTAAGATATGCTTTTATTTTTAATTAATTAATTTATATATTTATTTATTTACCTTTGCTCTTACTCTTATTTCTTCCTGGAGTAGACACAAGATGCTGAAGGTGAAGCAGAAGACATGCATGGGGACAAAATTCACAATGCTAGGAAAAAGACAGAAAGTCCTTGGGTCCTTGGTGACCTCATGGAGCCTCCTATCAAGCCTAGACTCCCTGACTCTAGTTTCTGTCATATAAGGCAAAAGACGTACTTGATTATTATGATGCACTAATTAATGGAATTTTCTCCTACTTGCAACCAAATGTAGTTCCTACAGATGCAGTGTTTCTACTGTCCTGATGATTTGAGGCTTCCTAATTTCCCTGAAACTTAGATGCAAATCGAGAGAGAGACAAAGAGAAAGAGAGAGAGAGAGAGAGATGGAGAGATGAGTTTTTTCTCTCTTGATAACCAGATTGAATTAGATTGCATTTCTGGCCCTCGGTGAGATGGAGGCTCAAGAAAACATAGTTTGTTTTTATTTTAGAAAAAAAAATTGAAGGTTTTTTTGTGCATTTGACTTTATACCTTCTGAAATTCATACATGCTGCAAAAGCGCAGTATAACACACAACTTAAACACAATGCCAGACAATGATGTTAAGTTCATCGGCTTTCATATTTAGAAAAAGACCCTTACTGGTGACATCTTCCTCCTGAGGCCCTGCTTTTACTCTCTCTACTAAGATCTTTCTTCTATCTTCCTTTTTCTCCATGTCCCAAGGCCATAAAGCCTTCTCCTGTCAGCTGACCAGGGGAAAAATTCAAAATTCCTATTAATATTTTTGGTAGCAACTTAGCCCCCTGTGTTTTATTGTCTCCCATCTTTTCCTTTTCATGGTGGAAGAATTATTAATATGTTTTCTTGGACTCAATGAGCAGTCTGTGCGTTCTCCACTTCAGCTTTGCTTTGACAACCTCCCAAACCTCTGATTAATTTTTTAGGCTTTGCTCAAGGTCAAAGTTAGAGGGCTTTTCTCCACCCAACCGTGACTACCAGCACAAAGTGTGTGCAAGGTGGCGAGGCCATGCTGGCATCTTTATTCTCTTACATTCCAAAGTAAACTGCATGGAGGTTAGGGGGTTTTCCACGCTTTTATTTTTTTAATTTAGTTTTTACAGATTTATTCATTTTAAAGAAAGAGAGAGTGTGAGCAAGCTTGCATGGTGGGGGGGGGTGAGGGAGGGAGAGACAGAAAATCTCAAGCAGACTCCACCCTCAGCATGGCCTGACTAGGGGCTTGATCTCACCACCCTGATATCTGAGCAGAAATCAAGTGTGGGAGGCTTAACCCACTGAGCCACCCAGGTGCCCCTCTCCTCTTTTAATAGAGATATTCACATGGAGCCTGGCAGCACAAGAAACTCAAATATCAAGGACTGAGAAGCACAGAGTAAATGGTGAGCATCACACAGAACTAGCGATTTAATAAGCTCAACTCACCAACTCAGCAGCAAGATCCAGAGTTCTTGCCCACCCCCACAATCCCTTCTCTCCAGTAGTTTCCGGGGGACTGTGGGGCGTTCCCTGCTTCAGTGTCCATGGGGTCAGTGGCTCCTGGCTCAGGCATGAGCTAGCAGCTTCCCTGTACAGTGACCCTCCAACTTGCCCTGTCTCCCTGGCCAGACCTTCTCTTCCTGTTGAACTCACCAATTGCCTGACAGCCGTCATCACTGGACCGGAGCCAGCTGAATCCCAAACTCTGCTCTCACTTGCTATACTCTTCATGGGTCTCCTGCGCCGTGTCCTCAGGAAGTGGGTGTGTACCTTGATAAAGTGTGAGGAAGAGCTGCTGCAGGGACTCTGCCACCTGTCTTCCCCTAAGATATACGTGCGCGCGTGCATGCACACACACCCAAGTGCACACAAGTATGCACACTCACACCCTCGTGCACACATGAGCACAAGCAAACACCCACCACCATGCAGAGGACGGATGTCCTGCTCCAGGCCCATCACTGCCTCTCTTGCCTCAGGTTACTTCCCACCCTACCTCTTTTAGGGACATATTGCCAAACCTCCACTAGCACCATCTCAGCTGGGAGGCAGGGCGATGAAATGGTTAAGACCAGGGGCTCAGAAGTTCATAAAGTTGGGCTCACCTCCCAAGTTGCTGCTTTTTAGTGAAGTGAACTTGAAAAAGTGCTTAACCTTTCTGAGCCCCAGTTGCCTCATCTTTAAAATGGTATTGATATTCCTATGATTTTTTTTAAAGGATCATACAAGATGATGTAGGTTAAGTACTTCGTGCTAGGGCTGATTCCTCATAAGTGTTGGTAGTTTAGTGTTTCCAATAATGGATTTCTTCCTTTAGCAGTTAACTCAGAGGCTGGGAAGCCACACACACACACACACACACACACACACACACGTGTGTTGCTCACTGGTCTCTCTTCACCAAGAACTAGTCCCTCCCGAGCAAGGTAGGTCCTATGTCTCTTTCTATCCAGCCCCTTAGTAATTTTTTTCTTGGTCCCTCTCACACCTAAATCCAACAAAACATGTAAAAAAGGTAAACTCTGGAATATGGAAACTTGGTTCTCCTCAGTTAGGCTGGTGATGCTCTGAGGGGCAGCGCAAAGGGGCTTTTGCCATGCTGTGGAGGGGAATGTCAAGCATTCCGCTGACACCAGGCAGTTTACAGTAAGTCTTCCGAAGGAAACAGAAAAAGCATGGCATTCGGACCAGAAAAGACAACCATGTAGAGGGGTCACTTGAGATGGACTTTTAAAGAAAGATTTTTTTTTTTGAAAGATACGATTTAACGTGCAAAAAGTGAATGGGGAAGGCAGTCTAGGCAGACGGTGAAGCACGAGCAAAATGTCAGAGTTTGGAAATTGTGGAACATACTCCATTTGGCTAAATCAAGATGTAAATTTTTGGCTTTTCAAAGTAAAGTTTAGCCTCAGTCAGTGTCTACCTAGGCCTTTGTCCTTTATGCCCACTTATTACAGTGGAAGCCAGGGAAAGATCCTTCTGGGAAAATGTAGAAAAGTTAAAGAAAAACTGAAAAATCACCTGACGACCTTGCTGGATTTTTTTCTATGGAGTCTGTACTAGCCTATAAATGGGAAGTCCTTATGTGTCCATATGACCCCATTCTGATCCATACACATGATCCTATCTCTCTATATGCACGTGTATACTATGTGTGTTGTTGGGAATATATCTACACTCACAGTTATAAATATGTGACTGAAATTATATATGCCTACGTATTTATCTGTGGTTGGTAAGACTATGGGAAATTTAGGTAAAGATCTATAATTCTAATTTTGTTTCCTTCCTCCTTCCTTACTTAGCAAATACTCAACAAGTTGAGCTTGTTTGGACAAAAAGCCCAAACATGAAATAAATGGAGCTTTAGAAAACAAAAACAAAATGATACCTTGTTCATGTTAATAGTTGACTTGAAAATGTCAGGGAACTTGTGGAAAGTAACATTAGCTAAATAAGATTTTTCCATAGCAGAAAGATGACATAAATGAACCCCCTCAGGCTGCATTCTTCAGAGCAGACCCATAAGGTCTTTAAAAGTTGATTTGAACAATCCCCCTGACATTCCTGCCAGCTGGAGGAGCAAGCTGAGAATAAAGATCATAAGGTTATTGGCCTCTGATTCTCTTCCTCTGCCCTGATCCCAGCCCCACTGCAGGTCACCACTGAGTCCTTGGGGACAGTGGAGAGGAACAGAGTGAGTTGCCATCTAGTTCTGTTTTTGTCCATCTCTGACTCAACACACCTGAACAACTGTGCAAGCCACTCAAAGTACACGTCACTCAAAGTATTGGAGTTGTTTTGCACACTCATCCTACAGACACAAAGGCAGGGGTTAAAGAGATGACAGAAAGATGGGAAGGAGACACACCACACATGGCCCTGAAGGTAATGGTAAAGAGTTTAGCTTTATTCTAAATGTAGAAAGATGGAAGTAGAGATTCAGAGCAAGGCAGAGCTATGGTCTAGTTAAGAATGTCACCCCTGGGGCACCTGGGTGGGTCAGTCAGTCAAGCTCGGGGCATGATTTCATGGGATCAAGCCTTGCATTGGGCTCTAGGCTCAGCGTGAAGTCTGCTTGTCCCTCTCCCTCTGCTCCTTCCCCTGCTTGTGCTCTATCTCTAAAATAATAAAACACTAAAAAAAAGGAAAAGGTCACTGTCACTGCTTTATAGAGAATTAACTAGAGTGAAATTAAATGGAAGCAGGAAGATGAGTTTAGTGAGTAGTCTAGGAAAAAGATAATTAAGCTCACATACATACGTGAATAAATATACACGTCTATATATATACATATATGTATACCCACCTAGAAATATCTACATATACATGTCTTCTGTTTATTTGAAATAAAATGGCTACCATACTGTGGCCTTATGTAATTCTTTTCTCAAAATAACACTTCTCATCTCCTCTGAAAAATCACTTTTGGCAGGTGTATAGTATGTCATTAAACATGCGTCACAGGTTATCAAACTAATTCTTTGCTGTTGGTCATGTCTTTCTAGTTTTTATTGTTCAGGATGATACTTTTAGTAACAGGTTTGCCAAAAGATCATTGACTATGTCTCCAGATTTCTGTAAAGTTAATTACTGAAGTGCAACTGGGCCAAAGGTTTTCTTTTCAAGGGTTTTGACACAGAATGCCAAACAGCCCTCCCCAATGGCTATTCCCCATTAAACCCCACGTCACAAGGGTATGGTGATGCCTAGCTCCACAGACTCTCCCCACATGATCTAAATCTTCCAAGTTAATGGACAGAAATACTGTAGTTATTTCAAGTATTTCTTTGATTATTAGTGAGGTCAAATATATAAGTTCCCCTTTTCATTCATTTTTCTGTGCGTTGTCTTCAAGTAAAGCAGAGAAGCAAAGCATGAAGGTTCCTGAAATTATGGACGTAAGAATACAAATCATACACAAACTCTTATGGCAGCCCACAAATTCTCTGCGGTTTCTTAAGTGATTTCTTATATCTCCCTGACCTCTGGGTTGCCACACGCCATCTCACTTGTCGAGCAAGTCCTCAATGAGTGTAAATAAAATTAAATGCTTTGAAAGTTGGTTCAAGTCACTATCTCATATGTGAAACGTGGTGCTTAACAAATGATCCTACAACACCCTTGTGAATCCCATGCTGGTCTCGCTGTAAAATTAATTGAACAATTAGGGTTTGTAGCTCTCTAGTGAAGGAAGGAAACTCCAATTTTCAGGCAAGCCGCATAAGCGAGAAAGCAGCATCTCCACGAGACGTATTATGGAAAACAGCTCTCAAAGGCCCTCCTTTGTACTGTCTGGTACCAGGATCACATGAGTTCAGCCATGGAGCCAGGAGCTCAGAACCCTCGCTTAAATGTAACCGTGGCTTGCTACCTGTAGGAAGAAAGAAGTCATGCTCACTTTTATTGGCAAAACATTAAAAATGTGGGAACTCAGAAAAGGCTTATAAGTTAAGGGACATAAAAGCTGAGAGACTGGTAGTAAAATAAGTGAACAAATTTGTGGTTTTCATTTCTGAGATTAAGTGCCGAGCTTTTATTGATTCTGAAGCAAATAGGTAAATCATTCAATGAAGTTCTAACTTGGAGTCTGAATAGCTTTTGACTTTCATCCTGCTCAGCCCAAACTGCGGCAGGAATGAGGTTGGTAGGCATGGGTTTCTGTTAATAAATATGAAAAAGCTAGAAACCCCTTTTCTCATTTTTTTGAATTAAGTCCTGTGACCTTGGAAACAAAACAGTTGAAATTAATGAATTAATTTTTATTCCTTTAAACAACTAGGGAATCATGGGTCGGAAGACCCTACCATTGCCCTGGGTTAGGCGTCAGGATCAAACTTCAGTAGCTGACCCTTCACACCAAGGCACTGTGCTCCCCAAGGATGTCATTTAAGCAATGTTACCCCTCAAGCCACATATGTCAGGGAAAAATACATGGTACCAGGATTATTAATCTTTTTCTTCCCAGGGGAATGTAATAAAGTAATGGAGTCTTAGAGCAAAAGAAGAAAGAGGAAATAACATTTATTAAGCACCTTCTGTGTGCAAGGTCCTCTAGTTGTGCCCCACATGTTTGTTTTCTTTTTTTTCCAGTTAATTCTCATATCAATCCTCTGAGATAGATATGGATATCCCCATTGTCCTGATGAGGAAAGTAGGGCTTGGAGAAATTAAGAAGCAGGTCTACGGCCTCAGAGCCAGAAGTAATTTAGATCTATGTGACTTGGAAGACTAGAAACTTTCTAATGCCCATTGACATTCTGGATTTCAGGATCTGGAGAAAACTCCCCCTTCACTCAGGGAAGGGGAGAGAGTGGAAGATAAGAGATCAGTATGCCTAAGCCCAGCCTGAAGAGGCTTGACATATAATTCAGCTGCATCCCCGTCATATGGGGGTGAGGACATGGAAGCCCAGGGACAGGGGCCAAGTTTCCTGGAAGCAGGGACTGAGATGGGGGTTGGTGACATGATGCAGGCTGGGGAGAGGAAGAAACTCAGCACGGATGAGGTTTGGGGCTCCCAGCAGATAGCCAGCACCGGCTGCCCGGCTTACAAGAGGTCACTGTGGATGTCCCAGTCCCAGTGGAGCCTCTGTGGCTAACACACCACCTGGAACAGAGAGAAGACATCCTCACGGAGCCCTGCCAGGAGTCCTGACACTAAGAATCATGGGCAATGTCATGGTTGTGTCTTCAGCCAGACACTGTTTCAGGTGGCTTTTCTGCAGTGGAGAGATTGCTACAACATCTCCAAAGCTGTATCTGATGGGGAAATAACATTCCCTAAAGCCAAATCTGGTTACTGTTTCTAGCAAAAGTGTGCATATCCTGAGGAAGAAAATAGATGTTAGGTGAGTGTCCTCTTAGTCCCCTTTATCCATGTCACCCATCCCCCCACCTGCCTCCCCTCTGGCAACCACCAGTGTGTGCTTTGTATTTAGGGGTCTGGGTTTTTGCTGCTGTGGTTTGTCTCTTTCTGTGTTCATTGGTGTTGTTTCTTAAATTTCACATATGAGTGAAATCATATTCTATTTGCTTATCTCTGATTGACTTATTTCCCTTAGCATTTTACTCTATTTGTGTGTCTGTGACCTTTGGGTGTCTGTGTGTGTCCCTGAGACTGTGTGCCTGGCATGTCTCCGTGGGTGTGTTCCTATCCCATGTATATATCTGTGTGTGTCTGGTGTTCCCACAACTGTGCACCTGCTTTGTAGGGAGGTATGTTGGTTCTATGTGTACCTCTGTATATCTGTGTATCTTGTGCCCCTGGGCTTGTCTCTGTGTGTATGTGGGTCCTGTGTCTGTGCATTTGTGTGTCACCATTTTCTGTGTGTGCCTCTGGGCTCCTCTCTACATACATTTTAGTTTTGATGACATTCCTCCTGTCCTGCGGTGTGTCCCCTCAAAAAAAAAAAAAAAGAAAGAGAAAACGGAAGAAAAAGAAAATACACGTTAGAGTCTCTCACAGACAAGACCTTGGACCTGCTCCTTAAAATCTGCCTTGACTCCCCTGATAGCCTATCTCATTACTTTTGTATTGTGTCAGTCATTTTTCCTAAAGTTCTACCTCCAGGAAAAGAGCACTGGCAAGGCCTAGCCAGGCTTGGAGGCCATCCCTTGCCCAGGAGTGAGTACCAGAAAATCAAACGCTAGGTCATAGCAAGTTGACGCTCCAACATCATGCACCCCTTGGAAATGCTGAGAGAGTAAGGGATTACCTCTAGATCCTCTAAACCTCAACCCTTCCTACTCTTCCCATTCTTGAAGCCCGCTTATGTGACTTCTTTTTAGCTTCCAATTCTATCTCTCAGGGAACTCCTTTGGTGCTTACCACCAGAGAACCTTAACTAATATGTAAATTCTGAGAGAAAGTAGCCTCAGAATATAGTTCTGATTGAGCACAGGAGGAGACTGAAGCTGTGGGCAGTTGAGTTTCATTGTTCCAGGTGTGTGGGCAGAATCAGAGCCCAGGCTTTCTGATGTTCAGCCCAATGAATTTCCTCTGTTCCAAAGGAGAAGCAAGTCTGAGGATAGAATTTTCATTCTTCAGATGGGGAAAATGAAGTCAAAGTTTATGGAGGGGGGACTGCTGCCATCTTCAGGAATAACCCAGACCCTGAGAGTGGGCAAGCCTCAATATGAAGTTATCCAATGTCCATTCTTCTCTAAAGAGATGCTCCATCTGTGACTGAAAAAAATATCTATTTTATTTTTATTTTTTTTAGAGAGGGAGAGTGGGCAGAGGGGCAGAGGGAGAGGGAGAGAGAATCTTAAGCAGACTCCACGCTGGGCAGGGCTCCATCCCAGGATCCCGAAATCATGACCTGAGCTGAAATCAAGAGTTGGATGTTTAACCGACTGAGCCCCCAAGGCAGCCTTGTGACTGAAAAAACCTCAATACTTACTAAGTAGTGACCTTATGTTCTGAATCATTAGTAAAGAACTACATTTGACCCTCTCAATTCAATTCTAAAAATTAATGAGAATTTAGCTTATAATAAATTAGTTAATTGGGAAAATTATTTGCCCTACATAGTAGAAGGTGTCAGTAGTGAGACTATAGGCCCTGGGGCACATTCATGAGATGCTCTTAAAACCCACATAACAAAATGATTTACCATCTTAAGATTTTACTTATTTATTAGAGAGAGAGAGAGAGCGAGCACAGGCAGACAGAGAGGCAGGCAGAGGCAGAGGAAGAAGCAGGCTCCCTGCCGAGCTAGGAGCCCGATGTGGGACTCGATCCCAGGACTCTGGGATCATGACCTGAGCCGAAGGCAGCCGCTTAACCAACTGAGCCACCCAGGCGTCCCTGATTTACCATTTTAAACCATGAATTAAGAGCTATGAATCTATTACTCATGAAATGACTTAAATTAGTCAAGCAATTTCTGCTTTCTTTCCCTCTCCCATCCCTAAGTTCTTGGTGTTTTCCCTCTATTTTCTCTGTTGAAAAACACTTTTTCCCTTATTTCTCCTTTCTTTGTCAAGAAGATATGCCCTTCAAACTAGAGACATTTTCTATTTTCTACAACATATACTGGTGTTGACTCTATCCACACTACTTACATTTTTATAGACTCTGGCTATATTATTTTTTCATTTCTGAACTTTTACAGCACTTGGATTCTGGCAATTAAATATAGTTTTTTACATTGCTACTTCCCACCTGTGCTTTCAGCTTCAAGATTACATTTTCATGGTTGGCAGTAAATCTTTTTCCATTTTTTACATGTCTCATAGTTCACACAGGGTTGTAAGACAAGAGTTTTTTTTTTTTTTTTTTAATTCATTCATTCCTTCAAGGATTATTTATGGAAAATCTTCTTAGTTCTAGGAATGGTTCTCAGCTTAGAGCTACCAAGATGAAGATAATCTATTCCTGGCTTCAAGAAGTGAAGGAACCAATCAGTGCCTCTCAAGTCTTTATCTATTCAAGGGTCCCATCACTGTAAAGAGGAACTCACCAACTAGGGCATTATGGAGACTGAGGGACATCCAAGTGGCACATTCTAAGAAGAAAAGTCACAGAACTTGACAATAATAACTGAAAACACTCAGGGTCCTTGAACATCATAGAGCTGGAAAGATTTGGGCTGGGAATCAGAAGACATGAGCTTTGATTCCAGTTCTGCTAAGACTAGGGAAAAACCTGGTCTGAAAACCTGGGAAGATGGACTAGACATTCTGGAAGTTTCCCTCAAGTTCTAAGATTCTGTGAACAAAGAACAAGGTAAAATTCTTCCAGATTCTAACCAGAAACAACAGTATAAAATTAGGAACATTAAAACTAAGGGTAGTTGTAGGGGATAGTTCTGCTTAGGAAGAACTTAATGGAATACTGAGTTGTTTTTCAAAGGGGAGAGGTTCTTCCTTGGTTAAAGAAATTTCAAAATAAATCCTGGCAAATATCATGGCATATACTGCAAGCATCCTAAGAAAGCCTGTGGAAACACGTAAAGAGAATAAAGGAAGGAGACAAAGATGAATGGACTTTTTTCTTTCTGGAATATCTATTACTGCATAAAAGAATTTTCTAGTCCCCAGAAATACACCATTCTTTGCTTCTTAAGCAGAATCAAAAGAAATGAAATGATGGTAGAATAAATTTGCAAAGTGTTCAATTAGAGTCACAAATTTACAAATAAACCCTTTTTCCACACAGGACTGAAGCTTCAAGACATCAAAATGTACAAAAGTACATTTGTTTTTTCATACAGCACATCAGAATGTTAAGTTAACGAGACACAAGAGTGAATAATATGTCAACATAACGATAAGCCTGAGTGACAAAGTAATCAAATATAAGGAAAAACATTTTTGGAGCAAAGTGGTAACAGCTGCAATAAGGCATGAGAGAAATTGTGCAGGATCCATTTTGCTCAGGAGACCCAAGTGAAAAGGGAGAAAAAAAAAAAATGGAGCAGCAGGAGTCAAACATGAGCTTACATTGTATCAAAGTCCAAGGACTGATGAAAACTCTGTAGATGGCAGAGGAAGCATACAAAGGAACCAAACTCAACTCAAGAAAGCAAAGCCTATTTGAAAGCATATAGATGATTTGGATCATCGAGGAATCACACAGAGAGAATTAATGAGTCAGAACAGGGCTGGAACATAAGATTTTCATAATGTTGTTTTACTCCCTTTTCAAAATTCAGTGTTCTTCCTTGGAAAAATGTGTGGTGCCCCCCGAGTGAGTCCCCATATAGCTTTGGAGGAGAACTTGAATGGATTCCAAAGAGGCAGAAGGCAAGAAAATTAAAAGTGGATGTCCAAAAATTGTGGCCTCTAGTGTAGACAGCTGTGAAATAAAGCAGAGGTTCGAAAGCCTCCAACAGTAAGAAAATACATTCTCAAATGTATCAAAGCTCTGTTAACATAGAATGGGGAAAACGGGAATGTTACACCTTCATGGAATTGAATTCAAGTTTAAACAAATATCAAGGTGGTTAGGCTCTTTAAGTAAAGTCAGAAAATTCAAACAGATGACTCCCCTGGTGACAATATCTCATACACATTATCTGTATGTATATTTCACATCCGCTAGCTGTGTTAACTTTTAGACTCTCCTGTTTGTAAAATGGCCAGCACTGACTTAGGGAGAGAGTGTGGTAAACTTTAACAAAGATGTACAATTCGTGTTGGGATCTGTGGTTGAATCGAAACAAGTATATAAAACATAAAATCTTGTGGAAAGATAAAACATTCTCCCTCTGCTCTCCCCTGATAGGGATGTTTTAAAGTAGCATACAGGGAAAGCAAATTTGCTTTTTTTTTTTTAAGCCAACGATTTTTTTTTAAGATTTTACTTATTTATTTGTGAGGGAAAGAGAGAGTGAGCATGTAGAAGCAGAGGGAGCTGCAGGCAGAGGGAGAAGCAGGCTCCCGATTGAGCAAGGAGCCCAATGAGGGATTCGATTCCAGGAGCCTGGGATCATGACCTGAGCCGAAGGCAGACACTTAACCGACTGAGCCACTTCGGCGCCCCCAAAGATTCTTGACATGAGCAAAGAAAGTTGATGTGAGCCCAGGGGCATGCATGGCTGCTCTAGCCAAAGCATGGCCTTTGTATACAGGAGACAGGTCTCCCGTCATCTGGGGAAGATGCATATGGTAGAGACACCTGGACATACAGAAAAACTGGACAAGCAAAAAAAAAAAAAAAAAAAAAAAAAAACAAAAAAAACAAAACCAAGAGTATCCTTACTAAAATACCTTATATGTGTGTTAGGTCTTGTATTTCACAAAGTTGTCTATGGATGCTGATACTGCCATTTTCTATATAAGTAAACTGAGATCTGGAGACATTTCTAATTTAGTCAATACTGCCACAGCTGGAAAGGAGATCTTCATGCCGGTCTTCTGACACCTAGTCTAGCGCCTTGTCTGTTTTACCACTTTCCTT
The DNA here is from genome assembly GCA_003697995.1 of Taxidea taxus jeffersonii. Taxonomy (NCBI): domain Eukaryota; kingdom Metazoa; phylum Chordata; class Mammalia; order Carnivora; family Mustelidae; genus Taxidea; species Taxidea taxus. The sequence continues at coordinate 48,838 of RCUC01136775.1, forward strand.
CTTTCTCGATGCAGTGGAGTCTGTGGTGGTGAAGGACTGGGACATGATTCAAGGGGTTTAGTTTTAGTAAAGTAGCCAGTTACCTTGTGGAGAGCTTATATAATCATAATTGAAGAAGTCTCTTTCCGGATATCCAGAAAGGTACTGAGACAGGCAGGGGCACAGGAAAGAATGGTCTCTGTGCTGCACCTAGAGGACATTGTGTGGGTAGGAAAGGGAGAAGAGGAAGGAGAACTAACATTTATTGAGCCATAACTATGTGCCAGACACAGAGCTAAGGGCTTCACATGTGATTTCTCTTGATCCCACCCTGAGGGAATAGGTTTTAGAGGCTCCCTTTTAGAGAGGAGAAAACTGGAAGATCAGAGAAGTCAAGGAATAGTCCCAATATTTCCTAGCTAGAAGGCAGTAGAGACAGGATTTGAGAAAGAAGTGGGTCTGACTTCAAAAACTCCAATGCCTTATTGTCTCACACCATGCATATTTGAGAGTTACAGATTATGAAAGGCTCTCACCTACCTAATGGCACTTGACCTGAAACACAGGGCCCTCTGCTCAGAGCTGGACTGCAGAGTTGGTAGAGGGGGTGGAGGCAGTCACCTTACTCTCTCCCTTTAACCAGGGATAAGAGGAAAATCCAGTCGGGAGAGGAGAAGGCTCTGGTGGCTTCTCCTGAAACCAGGATCTGAGTGCTGATGTGAAAGAGGGAAGCAGATTGTGTAACTGAACACTCTCACCTGCTCCATGGGGCCACAGCCATACGATTGTACTTCATGACATGCTTCCTGTCAGCAGCATCTGCTAGACACACATTTCAGAGTTTATTACAAACAGCAGGCTGCACCTACAGAGAAGAGAACCTTCTTCAATGTAGGGTATACCATTCTCTCTTCAGACCATGAGAACTGCTGTCCTGAGCCCAAGGATGGAAGAATATTCCAGAAGGCAAATGTTCGCCAGTGCACAACTGGAGATTACTTTCTTCTTGGATGTAGAAGGGGGGTGGGGGTGGTTGTGGTTGGGAGAAACCATCACACTGAGCTTCAGGGCACCGCAAAGAAATGCTAATTTACTTAATAGCCCTGAATAAGCACAGATAGAAGCTGTTGTTCCCTCTGTCCAAATTTCCCCACCCACAACCCCACATCTCCTACCCACATGCTATATTGTGCCCATTAATGAAAAAAAATGAGAAATGAGTCAGTGACCTGTATAGATCGGATAAACAAATAAACGTTTTTCTAAAGGATTAGATTAGTTAATACTAGCTGTTGTAACAACCTCAATCTTAGATATAAATTTCTCATTTATATCACAGTCAAATGAAGATCGGATAAGGCAGTAACAAAGGAGAGACTCCCTCCCTCCAACAGTCTGGTGTCAGAGGAGGCATGCTGAAACTAGAAGATTTAATAATTTAAATAAGATGCAGAGTCTCATAACATAATGCCCAAGATGCCTAAGATACAATCAAAAATCACTTGTCACACTAAAAACAGGAAAAAATCTCAATTTGAATGAAAAAGGACAATCAACACATAACACCAAGATCTCACAGATGTTAGAATTATCTCACAAGGATTTTCAAGCAACCATCAAAAAAGTGCTTTAGTAAGTAATTACAAACAGACTTGGAACAAATGAAACAGGGAAAAAAATCTCAGCAAATAAATGGAAGACATAAAGAAGAACCAAATGGGAAATTTACAACTAAAAAAAATACAATAACCAAAATGAAAAACTCAACTGATAGGCTCGATGGTAGAATAAAAAGGACAGAGGGAAGAATAAATGAACTGGAAGATAGAGCAACAGAAATTACCCAGTCTGAATAACAGAAAGAAAATACACTGAAATAAAAGGAACAGTCTTTGGATATAACAAAAGATCTAATATTTGTGTCATGAGAGTCTCAGAAGCAGAGGAGAGAGAGGGCAGGGCTAAAAAAAATTCAAAGAAATCATAAGTAAATATTACCAAATTTGGCAAAATACATAAACTTAGGTTCCAGAAATTTATGGAACCCCCAATAGGATAAATTCAAAGAAATGTTAAGACCCAGTAGAGTCAAACTTCTAAAAGCCAAAGACAAAACATCTTGAAAATAGTGAGAGAGAAGTGACACCCTACCTACAGGTGAGAAACAATCAAAATGACAGCAGATGTCTGTTGGAAATAATCAGGAGGAAGAGGCAGCATAATTTGCTGAGGTCCTGAAAGGAAAGAGCTATCAAGCCCAAATTCTATAACCAGCAAAAAAAATCCTCCAAGCTTGAAGGAGAAATCAAGACATTCTCAGATGAAGGAAAACCAATAGAATATGTCACCTGCAGACTTACCCTGGGAAAATGGCTAAGGAGAGTTCTTGAAACAGATAGGAAATATAAAAGAACAAATCTGGGAACATCAAGAAGGACTAAAGAACAAGAGAAAAGTAAATATGGGTAGGTATCACATACTTTCTTCTCCTCTTGAATTTTGTAAATAGTGTGTAATGTTTGAAGCAAAAATTACAGCCTTGTTTAATTGTCAGTATATGTAGAGGAAATATTTAAGGCAAATGCAAAAGAATAAAGGAACTTAATATAAGATAAGGTTTCCACCCTTTATATGAACCAGTAAAATGTAAACAGTAGTAGACTGTTGATAAGTTATGTACGTTTAATATAATATCTAGAGAAATTAAGATTTTATACAAAGATGTATGAAAATGAACTATAGATGAAATAGAATTCAAGAGAAATTTCAAGTAACCCACAGGAAGACAGGAAACAGAAAAAAAAAAAAAGCCAAAACCAGAAATAAGATGGCAGACCAAATGATAACCTATCTTTCAAAATCTTACTTCATATACAAAATCTGACCTTCCTTGGACTGCTGAACCAGATCCTCTGCTTAGTGATGGGCTCCCCTGGCCTGAATAAGTAGCTAAATAAGAGGAAATCCATTCTTCTCATACACAATCCGTGTCCACTTTTCACTGTTCCCAGGTCATAAGTAAATTAATAACTCAACATACTCCAGAGGTCATTATAAAATTAAGCTCAGAAACTGAAAACTTGCATATGAAAGACTCAAGTTCTCTATATACATAGGCTGGATATACAAGTTTATGTATTTGTCAAAATTCATGTGTATTCCAAAGTATTTAGGGGCAAGTGTATCAAATTTGCAGCCTATGTGAATGCATAAAAGCATAATAGATTAAAGCAAAAGGGATAAGAAACAATATGTGACGATGTGTTTACATATGATAAATGTTAATGATAGAATCTAGGTAGGGGGTATACATGTGTTCACTGTAGAATTCTTTCCTTGTTACTTTATATGGAAAATTTCCATAGAAAACTGCTAAAAACATTAATGACTGCTAATTTTGATAGACAAAGATAAGAAATATCTATAGAGATTTTCTCTGAGGGTACTTATCATAGGAGGAAGGGAGTCAATGTTAGAATCAGGTTGAGGTTTACATCTTTTCAAATTAGTATTTTCATTTTCTTTGGGAAAATGCCCAGTAGTGGAAATATTGGATTATACAGTATTTATGTTTTTAACTTTGGAGGAACTTCCATACTGTTTTCCACAGTGGCTAATCCACACAATCAATAATAACAGACACTCATCCATTCCTAGACCTACAGCTCCTTAAATGGAGCTGAGAGTTTACCTTTGAGAAGGCATACTAGAACCACAATCATAAAAATAAAATAAATTAAAAAATAAAATAAAATAAATTTAAAAATAAAAATAAAAAAATAAGAATCTATATTGTAGATTATCTCAAGAAAATGTGGGGGAGACTATGAAAATCAAGCAATTAAGAGTTATGACTCTAGACCACTTCCCTGGTAGGCAAAGTGAAACCCAGTCTAATTCGTGATGTCCTCCCTGTTCCTGAGTAAGAAATAAACTCTTTAGCCACAAGCAGAATTCCTGCATTGATTCCCAGATCCTTGAGTGAAGCTATTGTGGCAGGAAGGACAAAAGAGGAGCCCTGGCGCTCTTCCTTTGTGTTAAATAAGTAAACAATCAAACAAAGGAACAAAAAGCACAATACTGCGCCCCTGTGTGATTTAGAGTTAGTGCCACATTCAGTCTGAAAACTCACAGGGGTGGTGACGCCCCTCCCATAGCCAGGTTTCTCCAGTTAAAAATGTAGAATTTACACTGGTCTATGAAAAAGGGGGATTATTGTAAGGTTGATCACGTGGAGTGGCTCAATGACAGCTGAGAATCTGCACAAGGGAGATAGTTCCAATACCTGGTATATAATTATAAAACTGACAAGACAAATAACCAGAGCAGTATGCTTTTACCTGACAGGTACTAGTATGTTTTGCCTCAGGGTTACTTCTCCTCTGCAGATGGACACCACAATTTATTTATGGGGAGGTTTACTATCCTACTAACTCACAAACCAATCGGTCTACTGCATACATAGAATCACAAAGGAGTCATGCTTCTCATCAGGAGATTCAGCAATGATTCCATTGAATTGGAGCATGGCCATTTGGGGTTCTTCAAGCACTAAGGAAATAGACATAAAAGGAGGTCACGGTGTTGACCGTAATTATTGGTTATAATTATCAAGGACACTTTTGCACACTTTAGCTAGAGAGGGATATGGATGGAACCCAGATGATGTCCTTATATTACCAGCAAAACATCATAGAAAAGTACTGTGGTACTACACAAGCAGGACCACCAGGGGCTTCTGCCTCTCAGGAGAGAAGGTGTAAGTAAGAAACAGCCATCCCAGCCAGCTATAGCTCCATAATCTCTTCCCTAGAGGCATAGCATCTACCTGAAATCCCCTCCTTATTTTCTCGAGTACGTATTTTTATTTATTTTATCTAAATTCCATTTATTTCTTGATGGTGAATTTCCAATTTCATTTATAGCTGTAGATTAACAGTGAAAGAAAAAAGAGTACAATGTGGAGATCCCAGGCCAGAACAGGATGTAACACTTGATGTAACTTGAGGTGTCTCCTTGTAGGGAACTTCTGGGCACATTTTCTTCCATAAGGAGAACAGTTACATGAGAACATTGGTTTTGAAAAAGAGTTGGGTATATATGGTACTTGGACTCATAAAAGGACTAAGTCATGGTAAGACAGAAGTTCACTTTTCAATACACAGGAAGCCACTGAGACCAGTGGTTCCTTTTCCATACTCCCTGAGAGCTAGAAAGGAGTTTAACCCAATCAGGGCTCCCAATCAAAACACACTGCAATAGGTGAGAGATTATTCACAGTAGTGGTGATATTGAGAGTCCAGCTGTCCAGTAACATCAAGTGTCCAGAGATAAACAGCACAGAATGACCAGTTTCTATAGTAAACATCAGATTAAGCATGTTACATTTTCCCCAAAACATATTGTTTCAGATAGCTCAATATGGCTACTATTAATGTTATAGAGAGACAGGAGAGAGGAAGAGAAAGGAGGAGAAATAGAGAAAAGGGAACAAAGCTGATTTAAAAATTAGGCTAAGAAAAGATTTGGGTATCATTATTGATACATGAGATCTACTGAAGCAAATAGATCAAAAGCCCACACAGTTTTTGTGGGACTTGTGTTATCGAAGAAACCGTGATTTTGGGCTTAAGACCTTCTTTGACAGTTTAAACCGTGAAACACTCTTCGAGCAACCAACTGTACACAAGCAGAAAATGCGCTCTGAAAGCCCTATATCCCTCAAGGAAGGCCTGCTCTCCAAGGCCCACTTTGAAGTAGAAGAGGAAAGTGTGTCAGAAAGACCTCCCTGAGGAAGGCACCAGGATCCATGTTGTTCCTTCTATAGAGCAGAATTGGGGCTTCAGTGAGACACTTCCAAATTAGGTGACCTTCACAGTGCCTGCCCAGCAGTATTCCATCATTACTATGGGCTGGTGCAAGGCAAGGGTCTTCTTCTTTGGGATGGGAGTTTCACTGTTACCCTTCCCATACTCTAGCATTGCTTGTGGAATATGCCAGGTTCAAATGACTTATTCACAGGTAACTGTTTCACTGGGTCATCTAGACTCATGGAGAGGACTGTACACCACACAGAGATCAAAGCTGGATGTAGTGATGGTGTGGAACTTTAGTTCCCTCTATTGATGAGGAAGCCGAGTGTATTTTCTCTGTGGGAAGAATGGAGGGACAGATACCATCTTTGCTGAACAGAAGGGCAAACCATGGAAGACTGGCTATCTGTTAACCTTTCACCTATTTCCTCTACTTCTTACACATGCAACTAGTCTACCCCTCACAAGCTCCCTTGCAGTCAAGTGTATGCAGGTTACTGAGTTCTCACCTATGAAATGTGAGTGAGGTGGGTTCTTTTCAATCCTGTCCCCTGGAAACCATCCATGCATCATCCCTGATGCCTTTGTCTGCTTGTTAGCTTCTTGTAAGTGAGCACAGTAAATTCTGAAAGACCAAGAGAGAACCTGGGTCACTGACTGCTGCTTGCCCATTACAAACACTCATTTTGGACTTCATGTGAGTAAGAAATAGAATTCTCTAGTCAGTTTGCATTGACCCATCTTATTTTCTGCCATTTGTTCATGACCACAGTTGGATTTACCATAGCTAGAAAACCTCTTCAGCATTAAATATAGAAGATTAAATCTAAAATATCATAAACATATGGATAATAACTTTGCCAAAGAGATTTATTTCTTTCACCAATATCTAGACATCAGCAGTATGCTGAATTTAGGCAAATTTTATTCTCAATTTTCATACTCCCTATTTTAGCATCATATATGTATGTATATATTTGCAGAGCTATTTTCAGTAATTGACAGAAGATTAGCCTCAAGCAGCATCTTTACGTCCAATCTGGGGTTTTCTTCAGGGAGATAAACCCTGCAGAGAACCACACCAATCATTCGCATAATGACTCAAGACAGCAGAACCTACATCCATTGCCACATTCCCTCCCTGGAAATTTTTCTGGGCACAAGTCACACATGTTGATCTAGCAGAAAATTCAATCCATTTCCTTACTAAGACAGTAAATTCACAAGAGGTAGATTTTTTTCCCACAAGGCAAAGACACATCAGCTTGTAAAAATAAAAACTTGGATGTTCTTCCTCTTTAAGGGGAAGAACGATGAATACGAACAATGTGAGGATTTTGCTTGTCTCCAGGACTTCCTGACCTAGGAACCTCTATGCATACCCTGCCTTGAAGTAACCAAGGAAGAAAGTGAACCACTGAAAGAGATTTAAATCCTAGAGGAGAACATAGGCAGTAAGCTCTTTGACATCGGCCACAGCAACGTCTTTCGAGGTATGTCTCCAAAGGCAAAGGAAACAAAAGTGAAAATGAACTTTTGGAACTTCATCAAGATCAAAAGCTTCTGCACAGCAAAGGAAACAGTCAACAAAATGAAGAGGCGACCCATGGAATGGGAGAAGATATTCACATATGACAGTACAGACAAAGGGCTGATATCCAAGATCTATAAAGAACTTCTCAAACTCGACACACACAAAACAGATAATCACATCAAAAAATGGGCAGAAGACATGAACAGACACTTCTCCAAAGAAGACATACAAATGGCTAAAAGACACATGAAAAAATGTTCATCATCATTAGCCATTAGGGAGATTTAAATCAAAACCCCATTGAGATACCACCTTACACCAGTTAGAATGGCCAAAATTAACAAGACAGTAAACAACAAGTGTTGCAGAGGATGTGGAGAAAGGGGAACCCTCTTACACTGTTGGTGGGAATGCAAGTTGGTGCAGCCAACTTTCCACATTGGAAAACAGTGTGGAGATTCCTTAAGAAATTAAAATTAGAGCTTCCCTATGACACTCCAACTGCACTACTGGGTATTTACCCCAAAGATACAGATGTAGTGAAAAGAAGGGCCATCTGTATCCCAATGTTCATAGCGGCAATGGCCACAGTCGCCAAACTGTGGAAGAACCAAGATGCCCTTCCACGGACGAATGGATAAAGAAGATATGGTCCATATATATTATGGAATATTATGTCTCCATCAGAAAGGATGAATACCCATCTTTTGTGTCAACATGGATGGGACTGGAGGAGATTATGCTGAGTGAGATAAGTCAAGCAGAGAGAGTCAAGTATCATATCGTTTCACTTGTAGAACATAAGGAATAACATGGAGGACATTGGGAGATGGAGAGGAGAAGGGAGGTGGGGGAATTCGGAGGGGGAGGCGAACCACAAGAGACTGTGGACTCTGAGAAACAAACTGAGGGTTTGGGAGGAGAGGGGGTAGGGGGTTGGGTGAGCCTGTTGGGTATTATGGAGGGCATGCATTGCATGGAGCACTGGGTATGGTGCATAAACAATGAATTTTGGAACACTGAAAAAAAATTAAATTAAATTTTTAAAACAGATTTGAATTCTGAGCAGAAAACCCCACCAGGTCTTATCCCTATTTCTGCTTTTGTGTATCTTAATCATCAAGAGCTCTGTTGTTCCCTCTATGCCACCTCAGGCTCTGGAAGCGTTTGATGCTCTGTCCTCTGTGAGACCGTCCTTTCCTGTGCCGAATACACCCAGGGGTATGCTAACCTTGTTCTGTCTTCCCCATACAACTGGGCTCCTCAAGGGTGGGGATTGAGTCAGATCCATCTTTGCACATTCTATACTAGCTCAGAGCCTAGTGAGCACTAAAGAATCAAAAAGTGGAAACCATTTTTTGTCAGTCTGGATAACTACAGCTTCCCAGATTTCTTTAATAAATCTCCCCAGTCTTATTCAGGGCCCAGGCACAGGACTGCTGAAAAACACAATTTAACTTAAAAGATCCAATTTTATTTATAAAGCACAATGGGAAATTATATGAACTTGCTCCAGAGAGTGGCATTCCCATGGAAGGTTCTCCTGTCTTCTTTCCATGGTCTCAGCTGTTCATTTGGTTGAGACTGTCTCCATCTCTCACCAACCCACAGACCTTAGAGCTCCCCACTCTTGCACCCCACCCCCTATACCCTGCTGCTGGAATGAATCACCCCAAAGCCCATCTGATTCAAAAGCATTCCATGCTTCCTGATTGGCTACAGATGAAAGTACAGACGTGAAACAGAATATATTCTCAGGGCTTTCACAGCCACCGACTTGCAAAGATTTTCTAAAAAGCACACCTACCCCCACAATTTAACATCTCTGAAATCAGTTTGTGTCTTAACATCTCGGGCAGCCATGTGGTGGGAGTGATACGCTTGCTGTTGCCTGTGAACACACAGCAGAATTTGTATTGGGGTACCAGCAACACGGAGGAGGCCCCTGAGACCACAGTGGAGCACTCTGTCAAGAACACCTCTTTCTCAGAGCTTCTGGGGGCACGAAGGACAATATTGTACCGGAATGCACACAAGACCCGGGATGCTGAAAGTGGCAGGCCTTGAGGCATTCTCAAACCAGCTTCTTCTGCTTTTTCATCTTCTTTCCTACTTCTGCAGGAGAATAACATATGATGTCCAAATCTAAGAGAGCTCTATCAATAAAATAAAGTGAATATTTTGTGTTGCTGTTTGGTTTTTAGTTGGCTGGGTTTTTTCTTTTCTGGATGGAGCAGGAAAGAATATCGCATCTTATAGTAGACAGTGTTTTGAGATTTGGGTGAAATGGAATCTATCAATCTAATCATAGTATTAATTCTTCATCTCTCCTTCCACTAACCTTTTATACCAAACCAATACTCACCACTAGTGATTCCTGAATCACTACACTTTTTGGCCTTTTTAAAATCTGTGTTCTGTACTGGAATTTTGTTATCACTAAACTCCACCTATTGAAATTTCAACTGTTCTTCAAATGCCAATTTATTAAGCTTTTTTATTTAAACATATAATGTAACCCCACCACCCTCTCCCAACCCCTCTCCCCCCTACCTCTCTCAGTTTGTTTTATGACATTAAGAGTCTCTTTTGGTTTGTCTCCCTCCCGATCCCATCTTGTTTCATTTTTTTCTTTTCCTACCACCTTAACCCCCACCCCCATTGCATCTCCACTTCCTCATATCAGGGAGATCTCCCTGATTTCTCCAATTGACTTATTTTGCTAATCATAATATACTCTAGTTCCATCCATGTCGTCGCAAATGGTAAGATTTCATTTATTTTGATGGCTGCAAAGTATTCCATTGTATATATATACCACATCTTCTTTATCCATTCATCTGTTGAAGGACATCTAGGTTCTGGCCAACAGACACATGAAAAAGTGCTCCACATCACTGGGCATCAGGGAAATACAAATCAAAACCACAATGAGATACCACCTCACACCAGTCAGAATGGCTAAAATGAACAAGTCAGGAAATGACAGATGCTGGCGAGGATGCGGAGAAAGGGGAACCCTCCTACACTGTTGGTGGGAATGCAAGCTGGTGCAACCACTCTGGAAAACAGCATGAAGGTTCCTCAAAAAATTGAAAATAGAGCTACCTTATGACCCAGCAATTGCACTACTGGGTATTTACCCTAAAGATACAAACGTAGTGATCCGAAGGGGCACGTGTACCCGAATGTTTATAGCAGCAATGTCCACAACAGCCAAGTTATGGAAAGAACCTAGATGTCCATCAAATGCCAATTTAAATATAACTTACTCCATGAAATCTTTCCTATACCACACACTTACTATGACCGCCTCTACTCTCTATAAAGCTGCATTGCTTGTGCATCTATTACATTTCAGATACAACCATTCTTTTGAAATCTTTCTATGGCCTGGGCACGGTGCAATGGTACACAATTTAGAATATGTCGTCCCACTTAATCGCCAAATAACTTTTGGAAGTAGGAGTTAGTGTCCACTATTCAGGGTTTTTAACTGATATTTAGAGAGAGCAGTTAGCTTATATTTTTTCCTAGATCAGTAGGTGATAAACATGGGTTTTTTGGCCCAAATCTGGTCTACCATTGAACAACAGCTTCCTTTTCTCCAAAGCCTGTCCTCCCCCTCTACTTGCATTGAATTTAACCAAATGTGAAATGCAAAATACCATTCAAAACTAAATTTTCTTGATAATAATGTCCCAAGTTCACTTGAGAAATAAACTGAAGCATTTTAAAATTCACTTTTTCATTATTAGGCTGATATTCTTTGTTAAAACCCATTTGTTTGAGAAAAATTAAAATTATGTTTCATTGTAAGAAAAGAATCATTGAAGCTTAGCTTCAGAAATGCCATAATTATTTTTCTTGTTTCTTCTGTTATTTTTTAACATGATAATGTAGAACTTCTGAAAATTTAGCAACAGCCAGTTTACATTCCCAGTATTAAAACATAAGAAGTAGAAATTATCCCTTGTGCTTATGGAAGAGTCAGCTATGGAAATACATAATAAGCATTTCCTGGCAAGGAAGAAGTGAGAGGACTTGCCTTTTCCCCAGAGCAGAGCAGGAGCAGCCAGTATAATCTTGAAATCAAACAGACCTGCATCTCAGTTCAGGCACTCCCTAATTTTGTGATCTTGAGCAAGTTCCTTCCCCTTGTTGAACATCAGTATCTTCATTCACAGAATAAGAACTACATCATAGTATCAGTTTTGGACCAACTGACAATAGTACCTAAATTAAAGGCATTATTACTTTATTATCATTATCATCATTATTATATAAAGTTCTCAATGGAACATTTGACCATATCCAGGAAGAAGATTGTGGCATTGTTTGATTTCTGTTTAAAACAAAGAACCACCTCTTGAGCTGCTGTGTGGAGAGTAGATGACAAGGGGTCAAAAGTTGGGCAATCAGGAGCGCCTGGGTGGCTCAGTGGGTTAAAGCCTCTGCCTTCGGCTCAGGTCATGATCCCAGGGTCCTGGGATCGAGTCCCGCATCGGGCTCTCTGCTCAGCGGGGAGCCTGCTTCTTCCTCTCTCTCTCTCTGCCTGCCTCTCTCCCTACTTGTGATCTCTCTGTCAAATAAATAAACAAAAATCTTAAAAAAAAAAAAAAGTTGGGCAATCAGACAAATCACAGCAGTTTTCCAAATAAGAGACTATGGTAGCCTGTACCTCGGTCATGGTAGTGAAGATGTTTCAAGTGTCTGCAGTTGAGATGATTTTAGGAGACAGAATCCATATACTATGGTATTGAATTTGTTGTGGAGGATGTAGAGGAGCAAGGAATCAAGACTAACCTCTAAGGCTATTATAAGCTTAGACACCTGGGTAGATGGTAGTACCATTAAGTGAGTTGGGGGAAGACTAAGGGGAAGTGGGGAGGAGGTCAGGTTGGGGTGTGGGAATAAAATACATTTAATTCTAGAAAAAAGCCCACTTTTGTAAATGAATAGTTTTTAAAACCAGAATTCACATTTTTATTTTAATTGTTGGTGATTTCTTTATCTCTGTCCACATCCAAAACATTGATCCAAGTAGAGTTTTTTCTACTTCTCTTCTTTTGCCACATAGGTGACAGGCCATATTCTAGAGATCTTATCAGTATGAGTCCTTCCCAGAAATCTTTTGGATTTTCCTCCCTCTTGTAGCCAGTCATCACCTTAGTAGTTAAGTCAGCCATCACACCTAAATCTTGAAATTCTCCCTACAATTTTCCCTGAAGAAGTAATCATTCTGATCCAGGAACTCAGAGTGGGTTGTCCTCCAAGGACAAAGGCAGAGACTCCTTTTAGGGCCTGGAAAGTGTGATTGTATCACCTGTCATCTTAAAGTACTTCCCAATCTCCTACCTTTCTCCAAACCCTCTTAGAATCTCTTTCGAAACAACACCCACATTGTTCTGTTTGACAAACTCTCTCCTGACTGATTTATGAACATAAATTCAATTGTTACCTTATGGTCACCGTAATCACAGTTGTAATTTCTATTTTGCCTTGCATTTACAGTAATCACCATTATAACCTGCATCTGAGTGGCTTAAGCTTCCCCTCCCTGAAATTGTCCAAGCAGAGTCAGTCCAGAGGACCATGATGGATGAGAGGTGGAATGGGATGACCTCAAAGTAAACCTCCTTCTCTCACATTCTGTGTATTTTACATTTAATATTTTGCAGAAAACCAAAAGTGCTCACTGATCACATGGCTGTTCTAACTCACTAAAGCTTTGTAGTACCAACCATGTTTTACTTGATCTTATTCAGCCAAAAAGCTGCATAAGCAGAAACAGTCTCAGATTTACTATGAAAGAAGCTATTGCTGTCATCTTTTATCTTCTACACACTTCTGTGACATACACAGGGAGTGGTTTGTATTAAATAAGCATCTGTTAAAGAGGTAGGGTGTTGCAGCCGAAAAGGCTAGAGTGTTGGATTATTGTCTTTATTCTGGCACCTAACTAGCTAACTGAATTTGGACAGGATGCTGCACATCTGTGAGTCTCAAACTCCTCATATGCAAGATAAAAAGGCTTAACTAGATCAGCATTTCTCAACTTCTACACCATGGGTATTTGGGGCTGGATAATTCTTTGTTGTGGGGGAGTGCCCTCTTCATTGCAGGATGTTCAGCAGCGTGCCTAGCCTCTACTCATGGAATGCCCTTAGCACCCTCTCTCCCCAGGTTCTGATGACCGTAATGTCTCCAAACATTGGCAACTATCTTCAGGGCAGCAAAATTGTCCCAGTTGATAACCTCTGTACTAGGCGACTGTATGAGGAAAATACACATAGAAAAAGAAATGTAAACTGGGTAGCATCCTATCACCTCCATTAATGTCTACTATAAAAAGTTTTTGTGTTTTTTTGTAACTTAAAGATAACCACTGGTAGAACTTTTAAGTGGATGTGTACCTTATAAGTCACTACAGAAAATAAAAGCAAATAAAACCCCACCACTTACTGAAAATAAATGCTAAACCCTAATAACAAAAGTAGACTAAGTAGCATCACATAGGCATTAAACAAGAACTCAGAGCATGTCGTAAGACAATATCAGCTCAAACACGCCAGTTATGACAGGAACTTAAATGGTTGAATACAACTGTCAAAAGACAAAGGCACTCAGATTGTTTTAAAAAATAAAATTGAGCTATATGCTGCCTAAAATAACAGATCTAAAACAAAATGACTTGAAGTTTAAATAGAAAAGTATAGACAGTGATTTATCTGGCAAAAATAAAAAACAAAATATTGAAATGGCAAAATTAATTTCAAACCATCTAGAAACCAAAGCAAAAATTATTAAAATCGAATGAGGAAGATTGTTCTATATTAATAAAAGTTATAACTTAGGGTGAAAATATAAAGTTAAGATGAAAGGCATGAACTTTTATTCAACCTATAACAAAATATTAAAATATATAAAGCAACACAATCACCTCTTATTGCAAGGGAATCCAAGAAGTAATTTTTAGCAATATCTAGTTGGCACTAGATAGTATTAAAATTCTATTAGTAAAGAAATAGTATTGAAATTCTATTAGTAAAGAAAATTAGGAGTATGGCTATTGTGTTAGTAGCTTACAGCCTCATCCATTGCCTAGCAACTGTTATTGCTTGGTGGACAGTGAGCAAGTAGAGAAACTGCTGTTATCGGTTTGTTTTTTTTTTTAAGATTTTTTTTTTTTGACAGAGGGAGCACAAGTAGGCAGAGAGGCAGGCAGAAGAGAGAGGGGGAAGCAGGCACCCCACTGAGCAGAGAGCCCAATGCGGGGCTCGATCCCAGGACCCTGAGACCATGACCTGAGTTGAAGGCAGAAGCTTTAACCCGCTGAGCCACCCAAGCGTCCCAAGAGAAACTGCTATTTTAAGAGTGAAATTGCTGATGAGTTGGCTTTCATGAATGTGACTTAAGTGTAAGCTATATGGAAAGCAAGAAAATACAATTTCTACCTTTCCAAAGGAAAAACTGGTTAAGATAATAAAGTGTGCTCAGTAAAATATGTTTGACCAGAGCTGGTCAAATATTTCCTGTGACCTCAAGTACCATTCATTCAGGGAAGAAAAATCAGGCACATAGTAGGAACCCAGGAATCATGTTAAAATAAATTACATTGACCTATCTTTTTTTAATAGAAGTCCACTATGTGGTTTCCTTATTAATTCAGAATAATGTTACACTAGCATGAATGATTAATGTCATTTGATGAAGGGTGCCATCGTGCAAACTACAATTATTTCTTTATAGTTCAGTTCCTCACTTTAAATATGACAGCAACATTTGACAAGTACCTATTTTAATAAAACAATTCATGCTTGGCCAATAAAATATATGCAAATAAGAAATATACAGCAAAAATTGAAAGAAAAAAAGAGAAAGAAATTTATGAAGATGCAATGATGGTGAGAAAACAGCACAATATTATTTGTGTTTGAGTGATCAAATATATCAAAATCACATAAAGATGTAGATGTTTTGAATAATATAATTGAAATGATTCAATGAATTAATACTAAATTTTATAAGGGTTATAGAATCCTTTCATAGACCTATAAAATAATTATCTTAAAACTGATGATCTATCAAACCAAAAATAGGTCTCAATATACTTCAAAAAGTTGTAAATGTATAAGCTATATTATTTGATGTCAAGATATAAAATATAAAAATGAAAAAAAAGTGGGAAAAAAAGCCTAAGGAAACATTTCATTTCATAAAAAATGAAAAGTAGAATTATACTCTTTGGAAGATACTGAAAAGGAGACTATCACATTTAAAAATATACATGATACAGACTTGTGATCCTGAGGACGACAGAGCAGCTGGTATGGCAGTAAGCAGCGAAGTAACTGAATGAAGTAGGCGCCCGTGACTCTCCTCAGGAGTTGGGTAGCAGCCCACAGGGGATGCAATTGCTGGAGGAGAGAAGCGGGAGTTTAGTGCCATCTTGGGTTTCTTCTCTGGGCATTTTCTAAGTAGAAGTGGGGACCGTGCAGAACCAAGTCTGGTTGGGGGAAGGGAATGGTGATTGGGCCACTAGACTGTCTGGGATTGTAGGTCGGGGCACCTGAGAGAAAGCAGCTGTTGAGGAGACCCAGAAGTCACAGGGGCTTCCATCCTTTGCAGAATCTTAAACTGTGCAGGCACTAAGCAAGACTCAGGGGGCCTACCAGAGGGCAGCTGCTGGGGACAATGGGATAACAGGGACTTCTGAGATTACACATGGGCCAGGAGACATTGGAGTTCTGACCCACTGGAAGGGAGACACCTCGGTCAACATTCTAGGCTTTCCACAGAGACCAGAAAAGGTCACTGAACCTAAAGATGGATCAAATTATCCAGACTTAGGTACAGAGCAAAAATTAAAAACAAAAAACAAAACAAAACAAAAAAACAGAAAAGAACATCCAAGATCTATGGGACAATTGCAGATGATCTCATATATGTATAATTGGAGACAAATACATATTTGAAGGGATACTAGCTGAAGACAGTCTAAAATACATAATGTACCTAAGCTATGTTCACAGGAAAATCAATAGCTTTATTCAGTTGAACAATTTTGAAGGAAAAAAATAACCAAAAAGATTGTGGCAGACATAGACAGTACCAAATCAGTTTTCCAAATACTCCCTTCCATTGCGTATCCTACCTGTGGTCACACTGAGGCTTTGTAACTACTCTTGGCCAATGAACTGCAAGTGGATGAGGTTTTCTCCAGGACTGAGGCCATTAGGAGACTACGTTCCCTTCTGTCTCTCTTCTGCTCCTCTAGTAACCAAGGCAGCTAGTCAGATGGTGAAACTACAGGGTGGAGGAGGGCTGCCCAGTTCTCGCTGGACTTTCCATGTGTGACATATCTTTCAGGTTCAACCCCTGGAGTTTGTGTGTCCCAGCAACATTAAGTACTCTAATTCTAAAGATTATAAGAATAGAGTTAGAAAAAAAGCTAGGACAGTAAGGAGAAAATGATAATAAATAACAATAATAATACAAGCATAAATCAATGAGTTCAAAAGAAATAAAAATGAACATTTTTCTTTCCAGTTCTTAATCAAATAAACAAATCTAATCAAGAATAGATATAGGACATAAATCAACATTAGTATTAGTTTTTTAGGCCTGTCATAACAAATGACCACAAGTGAGGTGGTTGAAAACAGAAATGTATTCTCTCAGGCATGGTGGCCAGAAGTCCATAGTGAAGGTATTAATAGGGCCAAGCTCTCTCTGAAGGCTCTAAATCCTTCCTTCAATTTCTGGTGGTTGCTGACCATCCTTGTCCTTCCTCGGCTTATAGACACATGAGCCTAATCTCTGCCTTTATTACCACATGGCCTTCTTTCTATGTGTCTGTGTCTTCATTCCTTTTCTACTTCTTAAAATGACTCTGGTCATATTGTATTTATGGCCCTCCCTAATCCATTGTGATCTTAACTAAAGACATCTGCAAAGACCCTATTAACAAGTGAGGTCACTTTCACAGGTACCTGGGGTTAGAACTCCAACATACCTTTTTGTGCAACAGGAAGGAGACAGCAATGTGAAGTAGATTTGAAAACTCTTAAGAGACTACATGAATGCTTCTAAAAGGTACTATGAAAATAATGCTTCTTAAGTAGTGCTTGGGTGGAGGGGTGCAAAGGGTAGTGGTAGAGATCCAGAAACCAAGTGAAAAGCTGAGAGGCTATAAAAGGCTAAACAGGAATTCAAGCAGTCTTCTGGTACTGGAAATACTAAAAGTGGAGATGGGCCTGCTAGGGAGGTGAGACCATTATAAATATACTGGGATTTTAGCTGGGACTCTCCTTACCACACACTCCAAGAACTACTCCCTAGAAGTAAGGACAAACAGAAAGTACACATGCCCCCTGAAAACCTAAAATCAGGGCAATGGCTGCTTGCATTAAGGTGGTTTGCCTCTATTCTATCAGTCTGCCAAAAGAATATTAAATCCACTCAGGAGGAAGATAAAATCTTCCAGAACCCCATATTATTTTTCATGGATAATGTGTGGCATTCAAATTAAGAGATGTGCCAGGAAACTGGACCAAATGACTACAAGGCAAGAGGAACAAAAACATGGAAGGGAAACAGACCATAGGTGATCACAATATTGATGTTTTCAGATATGGATTTTAAAATAACTACAGTGAATGAGTTCAAGAAACAGATGAAGAGATGGGTGATTTCTTCAGTGCATTAAGATATACAGATAATTAAAACTGTAGAACCATAAAGAAGGCAACACTAAAATTAAGAATTAAGTAGATGAGTATAACAGCAGACAAACCAGAAAAGAGGATTAAGTAGCTGGAAGGTAGTCAGTAGAAAATACCTAGATTGCAAAAATTAAAAGAGTGGAAAATTAAAAAGGGCAAGACCCAAATGGCACATGATAAAAATGTCTCTATTGTACAATAGAGATCTAAGATGTGAAGAGAGAATGGAGCAGAAGAAATATGTGAGGAAAAACTTTCCAGGGATAATCTGAAATTTATGAAAAATATAAAGCCACAGATTTAAGAGTCTCCATAAACCTAAACAGGATAAATGCAAAGAAAAGCACTTCTAGGCACCTTATAATAGCAAAGAGAAAATCCTAAAAGCTGTCACCAGAGATAAAGAACACACAAGCTTCTGGAAGCAGCAATAAGATTGACATCTAAATGTTTAATAGAAACAATGGAACACACCGAATGAGAGAATGACATTTTTACAATGTAGAAAGAAGATGCCTGTCAACTTAGAATTCTATAGCTAGCAAAAATATCTTTCAGAAATGAAGTAAAGTGACACCTGGATGGCTCAGTGGGTTAAGCCTCTGCCTTTGGCTCAGGTCATGATCCCAGGGTCCTGAGATCGAGCCCCGCATCGGGCTCTCTGCTCAGTGAGGAACCTGCTTCCTCCTCTCTCTCTCTCTCTCTGCCTGCCTTTCTGCCTACTTGTGATCCCTCTCTCTGTTAAATAAAATCTTAAAAAAAAAGAAATGAAGTAAAATAAAGATTTCTGACCAGCAAAACTAAGGAAATTCATTCCAGCAGGACTCTTCATAGATAGATAGATAGACAGATAGATAGATAGTAAAGGGAGTTTATCAGGCAGAAGAGAAATAATCCCAGGTGGAAACAATTAAAAGTAGGAGGAAATAGTACTAAAATGGGAGGAATGTGGGTAATGTAAATGAATATTCCTTTTTAGTAACAATAGTAATGTCTAATGACAATTCCAATATATGTAAAACTAAAGGAATTGGTAAAAATAGCAAAAAGGTAGGAAAGGTATAAATGGTCCAAAGTGTTGCAAGTCCTTATGTTATCTAAGAAGTAGTAAACATACTAATTGTAGATAGATTCTATTAGGTTAAGCATGCATTATAGGTAGCCACTAAGAGAAGAATAAAACAATATATTATAGTACAACTAATGGAAATAAAAATGTATTTAAAAATACTAGACTTAGGGGCGCCTGGGTGGCTCAGTGGGCTAAAGCCTCTGCCTTTGGCTCAGGTCATGATCCAAGGGTCCTGGGGTCAAGCCCCACATTGGGCTCTCCGCTCAGCGGGGAGTCTGCTTCTTCCTCTCTCTCTGCCTACTTGTGCTCTCTGGCTGTCAAATAAATAAATAAATAAATAATCTTAAAAAAAATACTAGACTGATACAAAAGAAGGCAAAAAAAAAAAAAGAACAAGAATAAAATAGGACACAGAAAACTAATGGTGAGATGGTATATTTAAATCCAAATATCTGACATATTTGGATTGCATTTACGTTTATTGCATTAAACATAGATAGACTAAATTACCCAAATTTTAAAAACTACAGATATATCTTATATATATATATCATCCATATCTACATAAATATAAATATATAGAGTGAATATACCTTATAAGAATATATCTTAAACATAAGAATGCAGAAATGTTGAAAAGGATAGAAAAACACATATAACCTCTAATACATGTTTTTTTTTTTTTTAAGATTTTTATTTATTTATTTGTTAGAGAGAGAGAGAGAGCGAGCACAGGCAGAAAGAGTGGCAGGCAGAGGCAGAGGGAGAAGCAGGCTCCCTGTCAGGCAAGGAGCCCGATGTGGGACTCGATCCCAGGATGCTGGGATCATGACCTGAGCCGAAGGCAGCTGCTTAACCAACTGAGCCACCCAGGCGTCCCTAATACATTTTTAAATGTATTTTTAAAAGGCTGGCAGTGCTTTACTAAGGTCAGACAATGCAAATTTTAAGGCAAGAAATATTATTAGTGATGAAGGAGGCATTTATGATACTAAAAATCTCAATTCAACAAGATACAAAATAACATAATTTAACAAGAAAATATAATGAGATAAAGTCTGTGTGCAGCTATTAACATAGCCATATTATACACCTGTGAAAAAGAGAAAAATCCCACATGATGTCAGAGACATCATGCTGACGAAAGACCCAGACATAAAAGAGTATATACTGTATAATCTCATTTAGATGAAGTTTAGAAGCAGGCAAAGCAACTCTGGTGAGGCGAGTCTGATGGTGAGTTCCTTCGTGGGTCCAGTAGGCACTAACTAGGAAAGGGCTCAAGGGGGGCTTCTGGGGTGCTGGCAATGGTCTATATCCTGATCCTGGTAAAGTACGGGTGAGATGGCTTTTGAAATATTCGTGAAGATATACACTTAGGATTTCTGTACTTTTCTAGGTATATATTACGTTTCTATATTTTAAATGTAAAAAGAAAAGAAAAGAAAAAAAATATTTATTTTCCAGAGACTCTAATGTGCCCCAGGTTTGAGAGCTATAGAGCTGGGCTGCATTGACACTTGGCTTATGTCCTTACCTCTCCACACCACCCACTGTTTGGGAGACGCCGTCTCCCATCTAGACTAACTGTGCCGTTGACCAGCAAGAGCATTTTGGACACTCTGAGTGCTGAGTACCACTGGGCAGAGTGATGCTGATGGAAACTCCTCACCTAGACATAGATCTAGAATCCCTCTCCCTCTCTGACCCATGGAGTTTTATAGCCTGCACTCCACAAATAAAATTCTTCCTCTAGAAAATACTAGAATATATCAAACAGATACCCCATTACATCAGTTTCCTTTAAATAAGCCTCGGCTGTTTCCTCCCACAAAAGGCAAAAACCTAGTGTTCTAAGGGCTTTATGTACTAAGCCTCTACAACCTTGATCTGGCCCAAAGACCCACAGCTAAAAATATCACTTTCTTCTCTCCCATCTATGTTGACTCTTTTTCTCGTTCCTGATCACAGGCCCCCACTCCTAATCAGTCACATCACTTTGAGAATAGGCAGATACAGCCTGATTTTAACAGCAAGTGGTGGTAAGACACCACTTCTGACCACAGATACTATAGCAATCATTTCTAGAGCAAAGGATTTTGTTTATTATATATAGTAACCTAGGAAGTTGCCTCCTTGAGAACAGTTTAATAACCAGAGTGCTTGTTTAGCAAACGTGGGAAGCATTGCAAACATGAATGCCTTGGACTGGTGCAGTGATTGGACAAATCTGGCCCATCTTCAAAGACGTGCTTTCTCTCTCACTAGCAAGCAAGGACCTGTTTCGTACATTGATATGATTAAGGCATTTATTGATGCGTATGTTTGCTGAAGGTGCCACTGGGCTCTCTCTCCCTGTGCTTGAGAACAGGGAAGTTTCCTGGAGAAAAATGTGCTTTGTGTTTCTGCTCATGTTTATTTATTTATTTTTTTACATTATGATGAATTGCACTGTTTTGGGAAAATGAAATAGTACATGTTAAAAAAAATCAACAGTGGAAGAACACAATATGGGAAGCAGCTGGAGCATCTTAAGATAAAAGGGGGAAATAGAAATGACAAAGAGTTTTAAGAAGAATTAATTTCCTCTTCATCATCTAAATAAACAAAAGAAAATGTATCTGCGAGGATCCATTGGGAGAGATGAATGTTTGAGAAGGCTCATGTTCAAAGTGGTTTGGCGTGATGGATAGGTATGCAGTCTCCACCACAAAAGAGCATTGTATCCTGAGTAAATTATTTTGTCTTTCTGTGCTCCAGCTTCCAAATTTGTCCCAACAGTGTGATAAGCAAGGAAAACAGCCACATGGAGGGCTTTGTGTGCCAGTCAGTGTTCTAAGCAGTGTCCATAAATTACCTCATTTAATTCTGACAGTGAGGTGAATTCCATTACCATGTTGACCTTACAGATGAGAAAACTGAGCACAGAAGAACTAACTGATACGCAGATTCAATCCTAGACTGTTTGCTCAGTGTTTGTGCTCTCTGAAGTGTGAAATTCTACTACTTCTCTTTTTAGGTTTGAGCAGGTCACTCCACTAAAAGTGTTCCTCTTGCCTCTTGGGCTCCTAGCTGTCACCAGGATAAATTCCCAAGTTTACAACATGGAAAAGATGACCTCTGGCAATGGAACTTAATCCTACCTCTACAGTGTCCCCTCTCCTGATCTCCTGACCTCAGTATCTCACAAACATGGCCACATGTTGGATTCTCATCCTGTGTGTGCCCTTTCCTGCCTTGGGCTCTGCTCTGGCTCATCCCTGTGCCTGTAATCCTCCCCTCCCCTGTACCAACCACTTCTGATCTGCTTTACAACTCCTATGCTTCCTTCAAGTCCTGGAAAACTACATTTCCTCTCAGGAATTTTCTTGACTTCCCTGGGCACAGTTCAGTCACCTAATTTCTATATCCCCATACAACTTAATACTGTGTACTTCTGCTCTAGTGTTTAGTCACTCAGCAATACATTGTTTTATGCATGCATCTATCTCAATTGCCAAATTATAGCTTAGACACTGGGTTTCTTCTCTACTCATCTAAGGAGTCAGTGGGACTACCCAGAGCACTGTGTTGAGAAGGATTCTGACCCTGAATGCACCCGATCTCGTCTGATCTTGGAAGCTAAGCAGAGTCGGGCCTGGTTAGTACTTGGATGGGAGAAGGATTCTGAGACCACATTTGAGCTCACCAGGAGAATGTTGAACGCAGATTTCCTAAGGGCAGGGACCTTCCCTGACTTTTACACTTTGGTATCTCTAATGCTTGGCTCAGTCTGAGTATAGAGTATACACTCAAATAGTATTTATCCGAATGAGTGATCCATGAACAATGTCTGTTATGGTAAGGGAGGTGAAAGTGGTGACATTTGCAACAGATACTTTACAACCCTCTAATTGTCTCTGAATGCCTCAAGGGCAGAGACCACATCTTCTTTATCTTAGTATATTTGGTGCCTTATTTAGTCCACTGAATGAAATGTTACTGTTATGTAAGTACTTGATTGAGAGAAGTACCTTAAAGATCAAAGGGTCTATAGTAAGGTAAGGCAGGGAAGAAGAAAACCAAGCCACATGACTCATTCTCTCCTCTGTTCCATAATGAGCCAAAAGGAACATGGCAGAAAGTCTTGCCTTCTGTGGCTAAAGACAGGTGCCCCTGCATTGTGAAATAACAGCAGATGCGTTGAGGGTGGAACTAGAGCAGGAGATGGCACCCACCTGAGGGGGATGGGTGAGTGCAAGCCACATCCCGTGTTATTGCTTTCATCTCTGATTCTCAGGACTATCTTCAGCTCCCTCGCCCATTTACTCTTGCACCTCATCTCCTGGTAGATCCAAGTTTCATCCCCAAAAAGGCCCTCTCTAGTTCCTTTGGACACGAAGAACCATAATTTAATTCTGTTTTTTAACTCCTTTCCAAAATTATCACATGAGAAGGAGAGGAAGTTTGATCCTAAAAATGATTACTATTTTTTTTTTTAAATAATGAACCAGGTCCACGTGGGAAGTTCCCCCATGCCAACTTGACATCCTCATGCCTGTGTCTCCTGTGGAAGGATATACTTACTGTTTAGTCACTGGCTGATCTTGAATGCTGTTCCTTGGAAGGCACCAGAAAGTCTAGACAGAAAAGGAAGAAGACCCAAAGGGAGAGATGGAAAAGGGGTTCTGGACAATGAAGCAACATCTGAATAACACCAAGTGGCCCCGTGCATGTTACCATCTCCAAACTGTGCTAATGATGTAAGTGGTAGAACAAACAAGCCTGTGCGCTCTGAACAGGTTCTATTTTTAGACCTGCTCAAAGAGCTCTTCCGAGAAGATGTGAACAAGAAAAGTTTTGCTCTTCACAGGAAAAAAAGAAATGGAGTGTGACTTTTTTAGCTTAAACTGACTTGAATTGGAATGAATTAACTTCAAAATAATTTGGTGACATTTTCTGAGGTGTTCTGGGAATGAAGTATCATAAAACCAAAGATAGCTTGAGGAGGGAAAGTTTTTCTTCTTTTCTGACCTCACTCTGGAAATTTGAATGAACTCACTGTTCAAATCTAGAGCACAGATTGTCCAATAGAATTCTCTGCAATAATGGCAATGTTCTATATTTGCACGATCCAATATGCTAGCCAGTGGCCACATGTGGCTGCTGAGCATTTGAAATGTAACTAGCATGATTTCACTTTACTCTTTTCTTCAAAATGAAGAAAACTCCCCCTTTATTCAAGGCTCATCTCTATTGTCTGTCTTCCCTGCAAGCCTCTCTCTGATTGTTTTGTACTGTTGGTAATTCCTTCCTGTGCATTCCTCTAGCATACTGCCAAAAACATCCACTTTGGAGCAAGTCTTGCATCGTTCTATTAGTCTGTTCTTAATGAGAATGCAGAAGTCCAGAAAATAGAGACCATTCTTTTAACTGTCTTCCCACACAGTGCTGTGCTTCAGAGTATGTGCTCAATAATACTGTTGAAAGATAAGACAGAATGCATCCTGAGAATAACATGTGCTCTAAAGGGAAAAAGAGGAATCATGGAATCACATCAATTCTCCTCCTCTCACATAAACTGTGGAAGAGAAATATTTACTTAAATTTCCTTTCTGTTTAAATGGCCACTTTTGATAGACTATGGCTGAGCCCATATTTAAATATTAAAATTATGAGCCAACCTATGAGCCAGTCAATTCAATTTGGCAAGTATTTATTAAATTCAAAGACCTTCTACTACAGTTTAAAGGACAATACTTTCACACATGAAGGAGATCAAGATTAATATGGCAAAATGTAATTTAATTCAAATGCTTATTAAATGCCCACTAAGAGCCAAAAAAATGTGTAGTTCAGAGCTATTCAAGGTTGGTGGCAGCAAAAGTTACAAAGGATCACTTCAGTGACATGGAGAGAATTTAAATAGCCTTTATATGATGGTAGATAATAACCAGGCTAACACTAGGAAGAAGACAAAGACTTGCCAGTTACAGGGATTAGCTAACCAATTGTGTTGATGCAGTAATGCATGGGATCTGCATAGACTTTGGCCAGAGTGGAGGGTACTTCCTAAGAAAGGTGAGGATTTCACTATTTGGGAAGTACAGAACAAGCAGTCCTGATGGGGACATGAGACTGGGCTTGACTGCTCAGGCGCTGGGGAAGCACACTAAATTTCTGAACCACTGAGGGCTAAGTGGAAGCATCAATGACATATGGAATAGAGGAAGTGACATAGGGACGAATTATCATTGTTCAGCAGCAATAAAGAACAAGACATTGACCCATTTTAAGAATAATTGTGAGACAGGAAACCATCAAAATCCTAGAGGAGAACGCAGGCAGAAACCTCTTTGTCCTCAGCTGCAGCAACTTCTTATTAGACCGGTCTTAGAAGGCAAAGGAAACAAAAGCATGGACTAATGGGACTTCATCAAGATAAAAAGCTTCTGCGCAGTGAAGGAAATAACCAACAAAACTAAAAGGCAGCCTACAGAATGGGAGAAGATATTTGCAAATGACATACCTGATAAAGGGCTACTATCCAAAAATCTATAAAGAACTTACTGAGCTCAACACCCCCAAAAATAAATAATCCAGTTAAGAAATGGGCAGAAGACATGAATAGACACTTTTCCAAAGACATCCAGATGGCCAACAGACACATGAAAAAATGCTCAACAGCACGCATCATCAGGGAAATGCAAATCAACCTGACAATGAGACATCACTTCACACCTGTTAGGATGACTAAAATTAACAACACAGGAAACAACAGATGTTGGTGAGGATGTAGAAAAAGGGGAACCCTCTTACATTGTTGGTAAGAATGCAAACTGGTACAACCACTCTGGAAAACAGTATGGAGGTTCCTCAAAAAGCTAAAAATAGAGCTGCCCTATGACCCAGGAAGTGCACTACTAGGTATTCACCCAAAGGATACAAAATGCTGATCTGAAGGGGCACCTGCACCCCAATGTTTATTGCAGCATTGTAACAAGAGCCAACCTACGGAAAGAGCCCAAATGTCCATCCACTGATGAATGAATAAAGAAGATGTAGTATATACATACAATGAAATATTACTCAGCCATAAAAAGAATGAAACCTTGCCATTTGCAACAACATGGATGGAGCTAGAGTATATTATGCTAAGTGAAATAAATCAGTCAGAGAAAGACAAATAACATATGAGTTCACTCATATGTGAAATTTAAGAAACAAAACAACTGAACATAGTGGGAAAAAAGAGAGGCAGACCAAAAAACAGCCTGTTAACTGTAGAGAACACACAGATGGCTACTGGAAGGGAGGTGGGCAGGGGGATGAGCTAGATGGGTGATGGGAGATTAAGGAGTGTGCTTGTTGTGATGAGCACTGGGTGTTAAAAATAAGTGATGAATCACTGAATTCTACACCTGAAACTAATATTACCCTATATGTTACTTACTAGAATTTAAATAAACCTTGAAATATTTAAAAAAGAATGGTCAGAATAATTTAAGGCTATACTGTTTTATGGGTATGGAGAGTTTTGGGCGAAGAATGAAAAATGATTCCACATTCAGGGGTTGGGAGAATTAAAGGATATCTCACTGATGAAAAGGAATTAAGAAAGGGAAGTAAAGAGTTAATGTGGTAAGAATAGGACATAGTGAGTGAGAAAGGATAATGGACTTTTAGATTTTTAGACTTTTAAAGATTCAGGAAACTGGAACTAGAACTAAGAGTGTGGTTGGTGCCTCCATTGTCTGGATGGAAGTTTCTGGGATGTATCCTGCATAACCAACCATCATGATCCGCATGTACGCAGGTAGGTTAAGGAATGTTGTGTGTGACACTTGTGTTGCATGAGTGACCTGGCCAGTTGACATTAGCTTGCCTCCAGGTTGGAACTGACCCTTCTGGTCTGGACACCAAGAGCTATAAAATTTGCCTTGCAACCCCTCTGGATCGAGGCTGTGCTGGCTCCCCAGAATGGAATCCAGGATGAGAGGCAAACACATATGGCCCAGGCTCCACACGCTTATCATATGAAGACATGAGAACATAGGAATGCAGTTTGCTCCAAACCACACATTGGTGAACAAATGTTTAACTTCAGACCCCATCATTTGCCCTATAAATATAGCCCTTGTGGGGATGGTCAGTTGGAAGTCTCACCTGAGGGGAAGGTGTTCCACCCAGGCTTCTTAATCAGGACCCCAGGCTGGCTGTCTCCACGGGGCCTCCCCAGTTAATGAGGCTGGATGTCGTAAGTACTGAATTTGATGTAACTTTGTCTCATTCTCCTTTACTGCTTAGTGTTGCCCTACTATGTGCAGATTTCCCTTTTCTTCTTTCTATTTTCACAAGGTTTTTACTTTGTAATATTAGTAAAGTGTTTTTTCCCCTTTGAAACTGAAAACACAGCTATTGTGAATGTGTTCTTTAGAACAGTGCCTCAAAGTCCTTTTTGTCCTTCCTGTTTCTGTCTATACCACTCTAGCTGAGATCCGTGAAGGCCCTGCCAACTTCTACTGTTATGGTTTTTCAGAGAATGCCAAAGACTATTCTATCTTAGCTCATCACTTTACGTGTTGATCCCTTAAACTGAGTCATCTTTCCAGATTCTTACAAAGAAATTGGAACCAAATTTAATATGAGCAGGGGCGCCTGTGTGGCTCAGTTGGTTTAACGTCTTCCTTTGGCTCAGGTCATGATCCCAGGGTGCTGGTATCAAGCCCCACATTGGGCTCCCTGTTAAGTGGGGAGCCTGCTTCCCCCTCTCCCTCTGTGTGTGCATTCTCTCTCCCTCTTCCTCTCAAATGTAAAAAATCTTTTTAAGAAATTGAACATGAAAAAAAGAATAATGTATGGTACCATCACCTCTTATACCAAAGATCTTCTCCTACCATTGCTCCTGGACAGAGCTAGAAACCTCTCTGAGCTTAGGGCAATTTCCCTGCTTAACTAAGGACACATGATATGGGAGGCTGTGTCTCTTGCCACTGTTCTTATCTGCAAGCCCCACTGTCAGATTGGACTTACACAGCTGTCTTCTCTACCCAAAGACTCAAGAATCCCATTTATGAATAGAATCATAGGAAGCCCATCTTCACCTGTCAGGCCAGGGTTCTGTATAGTGCCTGCACACACACACACACACACACACACACACACACACACACACACATACCCTTAGAGCCCTCATTACACTAACAGTAATAAGAATAACAATAATAAGAGACTCTACTAAAGGCAAATAGTTTCTTTCAGTAACAAGGACCATGTGTTTCAGGAGATGTAACCAGCAATTATACAGAATTATCTGACTGTACCCAGGGGCCTAACCTTATGTAAAACATATCCCATTTTCTTTGAAATATCTGATATGACCTGGAAATTAGTTTAGGATAATCAGTTTCAAAATAAAGATTAAATCATAATTCATTACCCTAGTTGAGTCCAGGAATTCCTTGGTTAGGACTTTCAATCATCTCTAGTCATTTATAAATACTACTTTGATAATGCTGCTGATGGTTTCTAGCTAGGCTTTTATGAATGTGAAAATGACACAGGTCCCAAAGTAATATTTGATAGCTCAATGGGTCTGGGTTTTCTATTGTTGCTTGTTGTTGTTTGGGTATTATTTTCTTTTCTTTTCTTTTTTTTTTTTTTACTGCCAGTAAAATAATAGCTTGGAAGAGAGCAAAGGAAAAATAAATCCAAACTCTAAGTTATGAGAATACTTGGGACCACATCATCTCTCTGAGAGTATGACTGCTTTGGCTAATAATCTTTCAGGAAGTGCATCAAAATGCAGCAGGAGTGAATTCTGATTTTTTTTCTGACACAGTATGAATTGTAAAAAATGGAAAAAACACTGAGAGATAAAAAGTGTAATTCACCCATCGTCTTTTGCCACCGACTGGAAATAGAAAGTTCTATCTTAAATTGTTCTAGCAATTTTTCATACCCACAGCATGCCTAGGTAAAAACAGCTGGCTCATGCTTGGAATGTAAATCACAGCAAGACTTTTAAGTGCTTATTTTAAAGGTCACAGCTTTAAATGCTGTTTAGAGAAGTTACAGTGAGAGGTAGCATGAAAAGGAGAGCCAGGATAGAAACAGTAGTCAAGTGCACAGAAGACCCCAAGTACTCCCAAGGGAAGCCAGTGTGACCATCAGGGCATGTACTGGAAAAATTCAAACAATGATTTGTAGAGCAATTGTACTGTGAAAATCAAATGTAGAGTATTTGCCATTATTGGTAGGAGAGGAGCTGGAGAGTGCTAACTTCATAGCTGCTTTGAATTGTGACATTTCTATTCCTGTAAAGTCACTTTAATCACTGAGATCTCCAGAATTTTCTTTATATACTCCACAAATTTGACCAGGAAATATATTAGATTCTGATCTTGTTACCCTAATATATAGTATTCCCAACATGTACAAGGTCAAGTGAAATCCCCCCCTCCCTCTGTGTAGCTTAGGAGATCACTCACCATCTGCTACTATTTTCCTAGTCTTCTCCTCATCTCCAACCCACTCCCATCACATAAACCCTCCACACCAACCATGTTAATGTGCTTGTTGGTTTCTGACCAAGTAACGCTATTTCCAACGCAGGTATGTTCTCAATGTGGTTTTTCTGCCTGAACCCTATAGTCAGGGTTCCAGTGTGATTCTCAGTCCTCCAATAACAATGGGTATCCCCCAATAGATTTCATCAAGGTCCCTTTTGCATTGTTTAGCCAAGTGGAACTATTGCCCTCTGTCAGAACAACCCAACACAGCATATAGAACCTGATGTACACAAAGTCAATTCCTAGACCCCCCACTTGGGGGCACTGGAGCTCAGCTGGGCTCTCCATCTGTAGAGAGTTCTGTACACCTGACCACAGGCTGTAGTGTATAGAGCTGAGAAAGGCCACCTCTCAGAGAAAAGCAAAATGAACCAGTCAGGCACACACTATCTATATGGCAGAGCAAGCTTATAGGGTGGGGAGGGAAAGAAGAATCCAGATTTAATCCAATAAAATAGAAGTCAGAGAAACAATACGATCCTGGAAGCTAAAAGCACAGCCAGAAATAGCACCTCAAGAAATGCCCTGAAACTGTGGTTTCAATGAGACCTGAGTTAGCAATAGAAAGACAAACTTGGATTTGAATAGATTGGATTAGAGAGTTGCAAACCAGATTATCCATTAAGCAGCTATAATTTTAGTTCAAGCTCAATGTCTCAACACACACAATGATTATCTTCTTTTATGTCTGGTTGATTTCTGAGAGCACGGATTTTCCAGAGATTATCATGCTTCTCTTGAAACTGATCTAGATGGAATTCCAAAGAAAAGTTATCATGTGCTAACTTTTCCAAAATGGAGTTTAACATTATATGTTACTATAACACTTGAGCTCCAAAAAACTTGTTTCCTTAAATTTTATGACATAGGCAACTCTTTATTTTTTTTTTATCCTGAACTATAAAGAGAAACACTTTTGGAGTTAGGGTAGAATGGCCAAGCCTCGCATTAAAGATGAAAGGAAATGCAAGTTTAAAGAAATGCAAGCATCAAGGAAATGTGAGTTAAGCCCCTCAGCTCATGCCAAATGGGTGTTTTCCTTCTGATGCTAGTTCAGTTCTCTAAGAAGGTAGAAGTGCTTTGTTTCAATATTCTGATGCAACCTTGCCATCAGAAAAAGTTATCTTTGATGTCAGATCAATATTCCATATGTCTCACAGTATTGAAGATGTCTTTGATGGACAGCTTTATAAAGCCTCTATGTGCAGTCCGTGCAGAAAGAAGAGATGGTCATCCATAATTTGGTTCGGCTGAATGGTAACACTTTTGGTAGATAGAAGAAATGTGGCTTAAAGTTGTGCTAGTTTTTTCAAGGGTTGGCATCTTGAATTGACCACAGGTGATAATCTTCCCTTCATTGCAATCTTGGCATAGCTGCTCCCACATTTATGTGTACGCATAATTGGACCAGGGTTAAGTGCTGAGGATTAAAAATTGGATTGGAATGAGAAACATTCCATTTCTATTGGTAATATTTTATTATCACTCCTTTAGTTATTAGTTTGAACAGTATTGTCAGTAAGTCTGATAAAAACAGGCCAGCTTGGTGATGTGACAGATGAAACAGAATTTGGAAAGGAATTTGGTAAAGTTAATCCAGAATAATACTAAATTTTAATTTTATGATAAACCACCATCCCCTCCAAACACTCACATATACTTCTGGGAAGAGCTGGGTTTACTGAAAATCGAGAATAAAGGCAGATTAAGGGAGCTATCCATGAATCTGGTAAACAAAATCTTAGAAACCAGATCTCATCTGATATTTAGGAGATCCATTTCCTCAACTTAATAATCTGTAATCTTAGGAGTTTTGTGGATCACAGTCCCTTTAGGGGACTGGGTCCCTTATAGGGACCAAACCTTGTTTGGTTAGCAGATAACATTAGTGATCAAGAAGTTCAAACTTTAACACATGCTTAGTGAAGACTTTCTGTCCCCAGAATGTTGGTGTTCCATTGAGCCCTCCCTTCACTAACTTGTTTGACTTTGTTCTGTAGGTCAAGTGTAATTATTCCACCTATTAAAGAATATTTTTTCTCTGCCTTCAAAACCATAAGCTAAGCAGTTTACTGGATGCCCCCCTTCTCCATCTAGCCTCTTATGCCAGTCAGTCACTTCATGACCAAACGGCAATCGGTCAGAAAACAATTCAGTAACCTACTATGGGTCTGTACTGATCTTTCCCCAGCCTCTGACTTGGTGAAGCTACACTGATCTAGGTTACTGATGTCTTTACTGAGCTTGCTCTTTAACAACAGGGTGATTTGGTGGAAACAGTTGTGACATATTAACAATAATTCTTGGCAGTGAGAAACAGAGCTTCCTCTGGCCCTGGTTCCTTTTAACTTCTATCTTAATGACTGTACCCTATTTTTAGTTGTGGTTGAGAATAGGTATATATTCTTTTCTGTTGTCAAGAACATATACGTTCTTTTCTGTCTCTCCTCTTTTTATCATGATAAAATATAAATGGCCTCCATATATATTTTGTATTATTATCTGATCATGGTCAAAAAGAATGGCTTAGGATAATAGCCTTGAGCCAAAACCATCAGGTTTGGCAGATATCCTCCAAGATTCAGTAGATTTATATTCACTTTTCTAATGGCAGATTAAATTATTTAGTTATACCCATAGTACAGTTTTACAAGTATTTACCCTGAAGGGTTTATCAGGGAGTAAATGCTTAATGTTAAACTTTCAATATTGTATGTAAAAATTCCTGGCAGAGTGCCTGATGCTCAATAAAAAGTCACTGTCAGGACATTAAGGCGATGATGATAATGATGGTGGTGGTGACCACGATGGCAGCTTTGGATGATTCATGTTCTGCCCTCCAAAGAGTGAAAAACCCATCCTGTTATAAGATACAATGTGAAGTATCAAAATTAATCCTCCCCCAAGAGTTTAATTCAAGTCTTTTATCTGATAACTATGTCATCTTAAATTCTAGAACCACCCTGTAGAAACGGCCACTGTTCAGATGGATTCATTTTTGAATGGTTTATAAAACCATTCTCTATAATCAGAGAGCTTGTGATCAGTTTCTGAAGGCAGCTAAAGATGCAAGCCCTTACATGTTTTCTAGAGGGATCTAATTAAAAGAATGAGGCATATTTTTCAGCCAAGAACACAGACCGCCTGGCCTAGATCTGAATAGCAGGAGTGGCAGGACACTGCAGGGAGGGGGAGTCCCCTGATGGGGACCTGGGGTGGAGCACCTGGACCTGAGGGCCATGCTCTCTGAACAGCAAAGTGAGAAATGACAGCAGGCAGTGTGAGTGACAGAGATGGACGGGCCCCCTCTACCAGGCCCTGCTAATAAGTTAGAGAAATAACAGAACGGAAGCAGCTTTATCAGTACAATTTTTCATGAATTGAGTAATTAGCCTTATTGACTCTCACTGTATACTAATTCCCCTTTCTGACACTCCTGGAAATGTCTAAATTATAAGACAAACACTATTACCATAAAATTATGAAGCTCACCCCCTCGTCAGGCTTTACTCTGACTCTGCCCACGCTGCGACTTGGCTTTTGGTGGAAAATGTGCTCATGATTCACTCACGGCATAACTGCCACTTCTCAGCCACCTGCCAGAAAGTCACAGGCCAGCTTTCATGGATGGTTGCCTGGCCTCCTCTCTGTCTCCAATTCCATGTTGCCTAATCCCGGTGAGGCAGGAAAACTCAGTCCTTTTTGGTGCCCACCCCTGTGTCCTTTCTTGCATATTTTCATTTTTCCTGGCTTTTAGTCACACAAAAAGTCTCTGTGGCCTGCTCTTCTCACACAGTCCTTCAAGTCACTCAAACACTTCCTCATAGAATTCTATCTAAATTGCCCGCCTCCAGTTTAAAACAGTAATTTAGTTTCATCTCCAATTTCCATATACCCCATATAAATTTTAAACACTATTACTTAATGAAAGGTAGAAAGGGCTAAGAAACAAATATTTATGAGGCACTATTTTCTGTCAGGATTTCTCTGAGACAATAATACCTTCAAGATTGTAATAGGGATTAACTCAAACCATGTTTACGGTCTCTGGTATATCCGTCCCTCTCTTTAGGAAGAAGACAGGGAAGTGAAGCCACTAAGCCAGTTCACAGAACTGACAAGTGACAGCTGACAGAATAAAACCCAAGTCAGCTTCATTCCAAACTCATGTCCTGGCAGTACGGCTGTGCTCCAGACACCTTTATGAGCACAAGCATCACCTGGGGTCTTGTTAAAATGCAGATCCGACTCAGAAGGTCTGGGGGTAGGGGTGGCTGAGGTTCTGCATGGGTGACAAGCTTCCAGATAGGAAGAGGCTGTTGGTCTGGAGAGCACGAGTTGAGTAGCAAGGCTCTAGAATGCTTAGCTCAACTTTTTTTCCAAGGAAAAAAGAAAGGCCATCTTCTGGCCAATCCTGTCTAAATGCCATAAATCCCACCATGGTGAGTAAAAATGAATGCATACTGACTCAATGGGAGCCCAGAAGAGGTAGCATAGTATTGCCTAATGTGTGCTCCTTGGATCATCTGCACAGAATTCCCCAGAGTGCCTGTTAAATGCAACTCTCTGGGCATCACCTCAGCCCTCGGGGTCCAGAATTGTGGGAGGCAGCACCTGTGAAGCTGTACTTATGAGAAACTCTGCAGGCCCTCATCACACACATTCAAGTTTAAGAAGTAGAGTAGCCTAAGCTTTGAGAGAGGAGTGATGATCCTGGAGGCTTATGGACAAAGACCTACAGACAAAGGAGCTCAGAGAACATCTCCCTAAAGGCAAAGAAAGCTTTTCCCTCTGTGGTGTAAAATTGGGATTAAAGCTAAAAGAGTGAGTCATGACGTTTGAGAGTTGGAAGCGGGCCAACAGACTAGGTATTGACAAGCTAGGAGATCTCAAGGAGACTATTTTCAGCCCCTTGGGAGGAAGGAGTCACAGCTTCTTTACCTGCTTGGATAAAAACTGGATAGATATTAAATATTGAATTGATACATGCTTGAGATGCTCTCCTGGCAATGCCTGTCGAGCAGAGGAACAGAAATAAGCTCCTATTTGTAAAGAAAGCATTTCTACCATGCATGTTAATACCCATGACATAATTTGCTCTCACACACTGCCTCAGAGGGTGTATAAAGGCAGGAATTATTCGTTCCCAGCTCACAGGCGAGCACACTGGGCCCCAGGGAGTCATAGTAATGCTAGAGCCAAACTTCCAGTCTCTAACACAGTGATTAGGCTTTTCAACCAGTCCAAGAACTCCCAGTCATGACTGTGCATTAAAAACACTCAGGCCTACTGAGTTAGAGCCTTTAAGAGGGGGCCTGGCAATCTGTATTTTTAAGAACAATTCCACAGGTGATTCTCCTGTAATCAGTTTGTGGAACCATGTTTGAGAATCATTCAACTAGAATCTATGATATAAAAAGAGCTTCCTTATGACTCAAGGGGTCCTATGAAAAGAGAAGAAGCCAAGGCATTAAGACCCTCTGACCCTTCCTGAAGATTAGAGTGGTAGTAGGAATGTTCTAGAGTCTTTCTGGCTTTGAATGATGAGCTTAGAAGTAAGATTCCATAACTGCTGCAGGTGGGAAACTTCAAGAAATGTTCTTTTGGAAAAACTGATCAAAACAAAGTATACCTCAGAATCTAGAGGGTTTTTTATTAACAAGCCCTTCAAGACAAGGGATCAGTGTAATGTTCTAAAATGGTAAGATACAGAGAAAGAGCGAGTGCTGAGTTCAGGGAGAGCTCTTGCTGTAGTCCTAATTACTAGCAGTGTGGCTTCGCCTAAGTCAACTGACCATCAAGATGTTCAGCCACCTTCTCTCTAGAACATAAAAGAGTGTGGGAAAAGATGAGAAAAGATGAATGGAAGCACATAATATGTAACATAGGTTCACCTTACCATTTAGTTGGAATTGAATCCCAGGTTCCTTAGTTGGGTGGGCTGGAGATAAGGGACAGGAAGTAGATGTCCCGCGGCTGCTGGCAAGACCCAGTGTAGCTCAGACTCTAGGATCTGGCCCTTCTGTCAGCATCCCCACTTCCTAACTGACATGCACTTCCTAACTGACATACTCAGGGCACCACACTGAGTGGTGTGATCAAGGAAAGTTTCTCAGGGATGCAGTGTCTGAAATGTCATCATTTTATTATTTAGGGACTACTCCTTGAAACATCTATCCTTGTGCTTCTCTTTGAGAAATGAGAAAGCCCCCATGAGATGACTTTATTCTAAATTTTAATCATCTGTTCTTTTGAACATCATTTCAAAATATATGGGAAGAAAGGGTGCTCAGGAGCACTCTGGAGAAAGGATGTGGTAAGAGAGAAAGGGGCCCAGGAAAGGGAGGTGAGGGGGGCGGCTGGAGGCAAATTCTGCCGGCTTCACACTTCCCTCACCTTAGATTTAGCAACATGGTGTGGGGAGATCAACTTCAAGTACCACTAAGGGGAGAGGTTTGCTACCAGAAAAAAATCTGTCTCGGGCTAGCATTGCTCTCCTCAGAGGGAGTAGGTGACTCACATGAGGGGAAACCTATGTCACCAAGCATCCTTAAGAAGGAGACAGATACTCCTTTTCAGAGAAGGGGGAATTCCTTTTAGTAAGAACAAAATACATGACTCGTAGGAGACCAGTCTGTGTTGTCTCTTAAAGAGAACACAGACTCAATGTGGAATTGTGTTTGCTTATAGAGGGATTCATCAGGGAAAAGCAACATAAATATAAAAATAAGCTCAAGTTTACTAGTAATCAAGGAATTGCACACCAATTCACAGGAAGAAACCATTTTATACCTACAATATTGGAAAAAACTAAATTCTGACAATACCTAACCTGGTATAGTTTGGAGCATAAGAAACTAATCATCCTCAGGAAGAATAAATTGGTAGCACAAATTGGATATTTGGCATTTTCTTGTAAAACTGTACATGTATATGCCCTATATCCTAGCATTTCCACTCCAAATAAATACTTACATATGTGCAACAAGACACATGTGAAAGAATAATCATAGCTGAGTTATTTTTAAAAACAAAACCAGAGCAATCCAAATACGATGGCTAGGAGAATGGATAAACAAACAGCATGGTTGAATCTTTGAAACACAAAGTTGAATAAGAAGAATAAGTTGCAGAACACAAAACATGTTCTTATCTTGATCCTATTTTTATAAAGCTCAAATACAGAGACAACTAAAAATTACATCATTCAGGAATGCAAGCAATACATAGAAGCAACATCCTAAAAGCAAGGAAATGATAGTATTGACAAAATTCAAGGTAGTTGTTACCTAATGAGAGGAAAGGAGGACTGGGTCAGGAGAAGCAATATAGTCTATGGTATTATTAATGCTATGTTTTTTTTTCTTAAAAATAAGTTTATTGATGTAAAAATGTAATACTATTTCCAATAAAAATCAAAAGTAGAAAATGGAGACCACTCTTTTCCATTCTATCATTGAATCAAAAACACCTATTTGGATCATACAATCATTACCAATCTAATTATGACTTGGCCACAGTAATCCATAATGTGAGTTCTTGATACGGGTAGTGGGTCATCAGAATTTAAATCATGATGCAAATTCATATTGATATTATAAAGATTATTTCATACATTTCAAATAATTACAGTAATAAATTTAATAAGGTCATATTCATATTTATACATGAATCCTAGCTCCAAGACTCTGGTTTTGTTTTGTTTTTTTTTTAAAGATTTTATTTATTTATTTGACAGACAGAGACCACAAGCAGGCAGAGAGAGGAAGGTAAGCAGGCTCCCTGCCAAGCAGAGAGCCCGATGCAGGGCTTGATCCCAGGACCCTGGGATTATGACCTGAGCAGAAGGCAGAGGCTTTAACCCAATGAGCCACCCAGGCGCCCCTCCAAGACTCTGTTTAATACCTGTTATAATTCAGTCTCTTAAAGATATTCCCACACTGGGTGAATTTCTGGGAATCTCTAAGAGGTGCCTTCTGTGTGTCTAGAAATATGTTGGCACTCACCTTTACCATCTACATGGCCAATGGCTTCTGCTGTCCAGTGTGGGCTTCTGTCTCTATTAACAATCCCTGTTGATTTTCCCTGGTTGCCTCAGTTCTCATGGGGTCATGGAGGTTCATCAGTCTTTTGAGAACAGAGAGAGGGAAGGTTATTCCAGTATTGTTTTGTGCCCACTCTAAAGTGTGGCAGAATCTCCTGAGCTAGCTCTTCCAGCTCCGGTCCAGGGCCCTGTCCTCCCCCCACAGTGCATCTTCCCAGAGTGACTGAGCAGGCACCATTACGGTGCCATTGGCTCACTTCCTGTTCCCCAGCTCTCAGCCTCCTTTGGGGAGCCTTGTGCTGTCATTGGCTCAAAGTGCCACCCTCCCTCAGGCAGACTGGGTGCTCTTTCGGGAGCACAGTGCTCACTCCATGCCACCCGACTTCTGTTATCATTTCTCCCGTGCCTCCACTGATCACCTTGGACACAGCATAGACACAGAATTCAAACTTTATTTTTTAGCCATTCTCCTATTTGACCTCCTATACACATCATCAGGGCAAAGAGGTGTAAGAGAGGAGATCACCTCCAGCCAAATCCAAAACCATTTTTACTCTGTGTCATGTCATCTGAATACCAGGGAGGTCTGGTAGGATTTAATGGAGAAAAGATGGGCTTGAGGAAAGAATTGGTGAGCCCAAGATGTACCTTTCACAAAGGATAGTGTGTGTGTGAGAAAAAGAAGTAGAATAGTACTTCCCAAGGGACACACCCAAATATGACCAGCCTCAAAGTGGCAGGAGCCAGAGGTGAAGACACCCTACTGCCCAGCTGATGAGAAGCAAAAGATAATAGTGTCTCTGGGGAAGTATCCCAAGGCTAGTATGGGAAGTACCTAACTCCAGCACTCACTCCCAGCTTTTCCTTAGGGCAGAGAGCATGTTTAATAAAGCATGATAGCCCCTCCATGGTCACACCAGGTACAAAAGGGGCATTGCCATTGCCAAAGGTAACTCTGACTCGAAGACAAATTCTTGGAGGTAGCAGGAAACTTGCTGAGCTGTGCCTCTGAATCTTGTTCTCTTCCTAACCCCAAGAGACAAGGTTATTTAACTGGAGAACATCTACACAAAAAATCTATCTAAAGTTTTTCTTTGGTCTTTGTCTGGATCTCTATTCTTTGATAAGGACTCTCTACTATTTATGAGTGAAATTCCCTCATCTCCCAAACTGGAAAAGGAATGCCTCACCTAACAAAATTGAGCAAAGGAAGAGAAATAATCTAACATGGTAAGACTTACTAAGTGAAAAATAAATAAATAAATAAATAAATAAAACAAACCAGTCAAGGCTGAGTGCCATGCCGCAGCCATGATCTCCTGCTGCAGGAGCGTCACTGACCATCCCTGTGCTGCCTCTCCAGATCTGCCACAATGTTCACACAGACACACCTCATCCCTTAGGCTACTCTAACACTAATGCGGGCCTATTCCTGCAAGACAAGAGATTCCTTTAAGATGTAGCTTTGGCTAAGGAATTCACCATCCACCTCACCAAAAATTTCTTAGAACTTTGCTGTAATCTGAGAACCCATCTCTCTCCTCCTCCTGCTGCATATGTCAGGCTTCATGGCTGGAGCTATTTCCCACCTTCTCCTGTTTCCTCTACTTTATTCTTCACAGGCATTTCCCCTAATTTTTAAAAAAATATCTACTCCTGTCTTGGAGTGTATTGAGCAGAGAAGCTGAACTAACCCACAGGTGAGATAAAAAACATGAGAAATATATCACATTTTGAGGGAACCTGCATCAATCTAAAAGGGCTAACCCAAGACCAGACAATGGTACAGCCAGACCATACATACAACTTCTCAAAGCATTTCTAATGGAGAGAAATATTCTGAATAGTAGAACCTGTCAATCCAGTTAAAGTCTGGCTTACTCTTGCAGAGTTTGAGGGGGATAAGATAGATATTGAATATATAGAGAATAGATCGGAGAACCAAGCCAATACATGTGCTAGAAGAAACCTAGAGAGAGAAGATCAAAGCGATAGAGGGAATTGATGATTAAAGAAATAAAAAGACATCCCCTGAGGCCCTAATCATTAAAGGGGTCAACCTCTTACTCCAGATTCTATAATTCCAGCTGCACAAGAAACAACAGGTGCCCAAAGTCCCATTCTTAATTGCCTGAAAGCTCTAGAAAGAAATAGTTCTAGAAAACTCTACCATAAATTCCAACCTCTACCAGTCATGTTCTTCACAAGCTTAGGAGCAAAGAACAAGACTCAAAGAACTGGATTAAGTTACAGTTTCTGCTTCATCATTCTAAGAGACTGGATACTGGCTGCAACTTAATATGAAACCTAGATTCAAAATCATCTGTTAGTGACATGGCATGATCATTGGATACAAGCTATTAGGTCTCAAGGAAACATCTTGATATGACATGTTTCATCCATCTGGAATACTAGAGACCAATTTTATATGGATTCTTTTAAAAAACAGGTTATTACTTTTTAAACTTTATATCAAAACTCAAAGGAGATCATCTTAGCTACCTGTCTGATAAGACTGTCATGTCACTGGGGCCAGAATATGTGATTGATCACTGAGAGATAAAGCAAAGTGTTCAGTAGTGAAAATGTTATCACCATAATTCACTCAGCTCTGCTCAACCACACAAGGTCTGCAAGGCTATTTGTGTCATCAGGGTTACATCCAAATCTGAGTTAAAGTAGAATCCCACAATGACATTTCTTTTTGAAAACAGTAAGATATGATATACTCGGTATTATTTGCTTCCAGAAGACAGATCTGGCTGTTAGTCATTGGTGTCATCATTGCTCATAGCTTATACTCAAGTGAAACTGATCGCCTTTGATGGACAGGAGAAACAGGAGTCAGCGAACAGATTGCAATTTCAGGTTATCACGCTCTAGCTATTACCAATAGCTGTGAATGCAAAAACTGTATTAAAACATGTGGTCTCATTTCATGCACCATAGTACCCATGATCATTCTGTTAAAGGCCCTGGATTCTGATTTTAATAAATTAATTTAACCACTCTCTAGCTCTTTCTAGAATATATTAAAATCCCATACTATTTGGTTTGGGAGTTAGGCAATTATTTTCTGGTGAATCAAATATCCTCATTAGTAAATACTGTATAGGCACACTATATGGGCATGACCAATTTTCAGAGAATCAGAATAAAATCAATTCAGCACTCATAATCCTGAAAAAAGTTAATACCTTAAATGTATATACACTGTTCTCGTGGACACTTTTAAAGTCCTAATTTAATCTTAATACATCTTTTAAAACCCGTTTTGTTTTATTAATTTTGATTTTACAAAAATTCTCAAAAATTTGAATGTCAAAGAAAAAAAGGGAGGAAGAAAGCGGAAGGAAGTATCTCATGATTTGTTAAGATGTGAGTATTAGCTACTCCATTTTCATAGGAGAAATGGGAAGTAAAAAGAGTACTGAAATGAAAGCATAAGGAAATTCTCAGTAGGAAATGTCCCTGTGGCTGCCTATCAGCCCAGAGGACTTCAGAAGGGAATGGTGCACTAATGAAGGGGAAATTCAAGGTCTCCCCTGATGAAATATTATAGAAGAGGTGCCATCTTTGCTACAGGAGTAATCAGAAAGGTTTGATCTGGGGAAGTCCCATTGAGTAGAACAAATGTCCCTGCTGTCTCTCCCTCTGATGGGTCAGTGCCTGGACTACGGCAGCTATGAAATAGTTTGAATATCCCTCCTATGTTTGAAGAGTGTGGAGGCTGTTAGCAAAACAAGGCCGACGCCACTTCTTCACTGCATCAAACTCAGTCAGATGCTTTAAACTGCAAATAACAGTCAATAGAAGTTGGCCGAAATGAAGAAATGAAATGATTTACATAGTGATAATCGAGAGGAAGGCTAGTGCCCAGGCCATTTGCCTGTTATCCCCTCTCTTCCATCCTCATGCCTGTGCCAGCTCCCCTTCAGACTAGCAACAAGGTCACTGGGGCCATATTTGCATCTGCATGTTCCTCGCATCCTCTACAGGGAGAAAAACCACTTATTCCTACAACTCTGTCTAAATGTGACAAAAAATTTCTCCAAAAAATTGAATAACTTTCCACTGGCATCTTTTTG
This sequence comes from Taxidea taxus jeffersonii, assembly GCA_003697995.1. NCBI lineage: Eukaryota > Metazoa > Chordata > Mammalia > Carnivora > Mustelidae > Taxidea > Taxidea taxus. The sequence continues at coordinate 90,645 of RCUC01136775.1, forward strand.
GCCTGTGTGGGGGTCCCATACACACATTCCTGTAGCAATCCTATCGCCATTGATTGGGTTAGGCCTGGTTTCTGAACTAATTCTCAGCAAAGACAAGGGTGTAAAACCAATGTTTCTCACACTTAGGTTTGCCCTAGAATCTCCTGGAAGGTCTGGTTGCTAAAGCTTGTGGTTCAGTAGGGCTGGGGTAGAATCAGAATTTGCATTTCCAGAACTATAGTTTAAGAAGAAGCTTATTTTGTCCAGGTAATCCAGATGCTTCTGGCCCCAGGATCACTGTTGACAAAATACTGATTAGACCAATCAAGAATGTCAATTATGGTGCTGGAAGGGATTCTGCTGTTTTAACAAGCACTCATCAAGTAGCACAGCCTGTGAGGCCTCCTCACAGCTTCTCATCCCTAGTCATGTCTACTCCCCTTTCCAGGGCACACTCTCTCCACCTCCAACCCTATGCCAAGAATCCTTTGTAGTGTGAGTGTTTCCTCCTCTTGAAGAATAAAAAGAGAGCATACCTGACAGTAACCAGCAAAGGGAAAAATTATAGATAGCCCCATGGCCCATCTTTGGTAGACCCACCAATTTCTGGGGTGATCTCTAGGTTTCAAGTGTAGGGGAAGCAAAGATGCATCAAAGTGGTACTATGGTCCAGGCATCTTAGACGGAGGCAGTGTCCTCCTGGCTGAATGCTTATTGTCAGGTTGACCAGTAAGACTTTCTCTCCAAAGGTCAGTATAATCTTAAGTGAAATGAGGGCAAACTTTTCCATTTCAGTAGCATCCTTCTTGAAAAAACACTCAATCACACTACAGTGAACATTGAAATTTATTACAAAAATATCATGATATGAGTGATCTCTTTACTCCTAATGCACTAGTCCTGGTCTGGGAGGGGAACATGTCAGCTAAGAGTGATGTAGGCATTCATCACTGTTCTCAGCCTCCCCTTTTGTCTGTTCTTTGCTTAAAATGTTTTATTTAGGAGCCACAGGAGACAGTAGAAATGAATCACCTCCAAGCCCTCTCTGGCGACAATGAATTACACTCCTGAGAAACGATCCCGTCTAAGGCAGGCAGGGGGGCCAGTGCGGGTAATCACAGAGCAATTACAGCATTAGGCCGAATAGCACTGGGCCAGGCCACATGATGTATGACTTTTCTGAAAGAGAACAGGGTAAGAGCACTTGGCAGTGATGGCAAAGGCCTCCTTCGATCATCAAACATCACACTGGATTTTCTCAAGAATGAGGTGAAGCACTTCCATGAGGCAGTTCCGACTGTGTGGCGTACTAAAGCAATCACTTACTAAATGATGCAGGTCAAAGAAAAATAACCCTAGAGAAGACCTGGTGATTGTACCCTTTGGATTGCATCCAGCAGTTCAAGAAACCTCATGAGCAAGTGGAGATGGAAATAGAGGAAGTAGATGTTGGCTGATAACATGTGTTGAGGAGAATGGCATGAAACATCTTGGCTGTGTGGGTGCTCTTCAAGAGTAACCAAAGAGATCAGATGTCTGGGTCTATTGATTAAAATCCCAGCAAAGCAGGAAGGGCTGCAAAGTTGGCTGGCTAAGTGGAACCAAAGGGGAGTAGAAGGTGTAGGGAAAGAATGTGAAAGGAGTGTGTGGGAATGCTGATAGCCAAGATGGAAGCTGGGGTAAGTCAGTCTCCAAGGGTTGTGCTGCTTAATGTTCAGTGTTGGTGGGGGGGCAGGTAGAGGGCACATTTAATATATCTAGTGACTGTAATCAATTCTGCATTCAGAGAGCTTAATCTCATGGTGAATAGCTCTTTTATGAATGGCCCTATTGAATATGAAAGACGAGGCTTAGGCACAGCCTGAGAGAAAAGGGTTAAGGCAAAGCAGAGATAAATTGCTTGTTCTGCTTAATAGTAAAATAGGAATGTTAGACATTTAATAGGAAATAAGGGCCCTGGGATTGAGAGAGGAGACAGGAGAAAGCTCTCCTGGGGGAAGACAGAGGAGTCAGCACTGTGCTGGGAAACCAGCTCCCATGAGGAGAGACATAGTGAAAGTTTTCTGTGGGTTAGAGAAAGCACATAATGTATTAAGAATAGTGACTCCTGACAGTGCAACTAGAAGCTTCCTGTTCTGTGCTGTAATCTAATACCCACAAATATTTTTAATAGAAGTCAATTAGATACGACCTGCCTTGTATTAGTAATGGCTTGACGTAATAATTTTCAATGTATGGTTGTCCATATTTGGGTGAAGTCAGTCTATCTCTTACCCCAGCTGCAGATGTATGAACTGATGGATTACCAAAAGAAAACAGGGGATCCCCCATGGAGGCAGAGGATTGATACATATTTTCAAATTATTAGCTATATATAGTTCATTAGAGGCTTTTAAAAAGAGCCTTCTGGCTTGTTTTGTTTTCTTTTTGTTTTTGTTTTTTGTTTTTTTTTTAAAGATTTTACTTTATTTATTTGGCAGAGAGAGATCACAGGTAGGCAGAGAGGCAGGTAGAGAAAGAGAGCGGGGAAGCAGGCTCCCCCCGGGGCAGAAAGCCCGGTGTGGAGCTTGATCCCAGGACCCTGGGATCATGACCTGAGCCAAAGGTAGAGGCTTTAACCTACTGAGCCACCCAGGCACCCCTTGTTTTGTTTTAAGTAAACAAAATTTGCAATACCCCTGGTGGTATGAATAGCCCTTATAATTTTGAGAGATATATGCTTAAGTAGTCAGAGAGACTCTTTATGGGTGTCCCACTGAAATGACACACTGTGTTCAGGTCTTTAAATAATGAGAATGGAGAAATAACTTTCACCCAGGCTCCAGCCTGGAAGATAGTCTTTAGCTAAACCTAATTGTTTCCACTGTCACGGCATGGGTGGAAAGGGAAGCCCTGTGGCCAAAGCCCAGGGTAGCAGACAGTGCACTCAGAGAGACAGGACACTTCGGGACCAGGAAGCACTGGCTACCAACTACCAGGACAGGTGTTCTCCAAGTAGCCTCCAAACTGCTGCATTTCAAGAATGAGTGTATGAACGAAGAGGACCAGAGTCAATGGTGGAGACGATCTCGTACAGGGACCAGGAGAAAGGACCCAGGGGACAAGAGGAAAAATAGAAAACTAAAGAGAGCCAAGGAGACAGAAGAACCAGGCAGGGCAGAGGATTTTGCCGTTCTCGGTGGAGACTTAGCAATTTATGTCAGAAGCTACTGTGTGTCATTTATAATGTATTATGTGTAATTTTCCTTAAATTGTCTGTATAGTGAATTATGTATGTAGTTCTTATTTTAGTACCAAAATACAGGTTCTGTCAATTTCAACAACTCGCCTGTGCTGTTATCATAAATGCCTGGGTTGCAAAACCCTCCAGGTGTTGATGTAAACAGACCCCTTCAGGACACTGTAGTTTATACCCAATCCCTCACCACCCCCCCCCACATGCACAGATAGACACATTATTATAGAAGATTCTTGGACTCAAAATGAGCATAAAAATCAGATAGCCTATTTATTTTAGAATCCAAACCAAAAATACAATGTGATACACACATACACACACAGAGGACAATTCCATATTTTAAAAATTGAGGGATAAAATGCTAGTTAAAAAACATCAAATATGCTTTATGGAAATTTTAGTTTCAGTATGTCTTGCTTCTTAAAATGATCGCCTGCCTTTCTTCAGTGCAGAGAGATTGCACTGAGGAAATTACATTTTAAGAGAATCTGAACTTCGATATCCTAAAATTAGTTGGAGAAAGTATTGCTGAATATATTTTATCAGGAAAGATTAGATAAAAGAAAAATATCCTAGGGGAAAAAAAGAACAAAGGAAATAGATAAAATATAGATGGCTAAGAAACACATGAAAAAAAATGTCTAAGCTCACTACTAAGCAAGAAATGCAAATGAATACAAAATACCATTTTTTTACATCTCAAATTGGCAAAATTTAAAAAGAATGAAAATGCCTATTATTGGCAAAGGCATGGGGAAACTAGCTTTTTCTGACATTCTGGTGGGAGTAGCACATGGACAGCCTTCTGGAAGGAGTGTTGGCCTGAGTATCAGGAACCATAAAATGCACATACACTTTGGCCCCGTAACTTTACTTCCAGGAAAGCTTCCCAAGAAAACAACCAGACAAGCAAACAAAAGATGTCCATTGCATCATTATTCATGATGATTGATTTTTTGTTAAGTTCCAACAGTAAAAATTATTTTAAAATGTGATGGTACACCAAAACAATGAAATATAATAACTCAGCCACTTGAAGATGGAATTACATACATGTTATTGACCTGAAAAAATGTTCACAATATATTACTATGCAAACAAGCAGGCTGCAAAAGAGTATGATATCCTTTCAAAAAAAAAAAGATAAAAACTAGAAAGTTTTACACACATACACACATATACACATGGGGTAATGAAACAAAGGAAGAATTTGCACCAAAAAGTTAATAATCGATGGCTTATTATATTTGGGAGGTGAGATTGTGAGGGGTTTTCTCCTTATAATTTATCTGTACTAAGTTTTCTATAATAAACATTAATTATGTAATATGTCTAACAAAAAAGAAAAATAGTACATTCTTTCACTTTCATCAAAGGGAGATTGGATTATTTTGTAACTAAATTAATGTTATTATTATTTGTGTTTGCTTTTCTTAATAACCCACGAAATGAATACCAATGGCTTTTTATCTGTGATCTGTATCCAAATGGGTCTCTAAAAGGCTAAGCCCCTTTCATATTCTTCTTCACAATGGACCTGTTGGAGGGCTGAGGACTGCTGTGTTGAAGTGGAGAAAAGGAGGCCAGACAGGCAGTGACATTTTCTCTTGGGTTTAAGGAAGAATTAGAGGCAGGTCTAAGAAAAAAAAAAATGCAAAACCCCAGACTGTTGTTTTGAATAAAAGTTGATTTCCCCATGGATGTCAGTGGTCATTGCATCACATTGAGCCTCAACATTTGGCCCCTGCAAAAAAATCCTTCCCCTGGGTGTACAAGCATCTTCTCTGAGGTTTGAACACACATATGTGTCGATGGTAAGACGCTGGCATGATCATCATAGCTCAGGTCGGACAGATGCACATGTTGCCCTCCAGCCCAATCTGTCCTCAAGAAGAGATCATTCTGGGGCACCTGGGTGGCTCAGTGGGTTAAGCCTCTGCCCTCCACTCAGGTCATGATCTCAAGGTCCCGGGATTGAGCCCCGTGTCAGGCTCTCTGCTCAGTGGGGAGCCTGCTTCCCCCTCTCTGTCTGCTGCTCTGCCTACTTATGATCTCTCTCTCTCTCTCAGTCAAATAAATAAATAAAATATTAAGAAAAAAAAAAGAGAGAGATCCTTCTCCCCTCACCCAATAGGAAAGCTTTAGCAGCACCAGGGGAGAAAAAGAAAACTGGCTAGGACATAACCAAGTTTGGCCCTTAACATCCCAGAGCCTTTCGTCCTCTATAACTGACAAAGGGAGAGAAAACTGTCTTTAACTTGCACGATGCCAGGCTGCTGGTAGTGACTAGCAAGACTAGCTCTCTCTTCCCAGACTCCCACACTGTCTGTGACTTGCCTGTTCCCCCCCCTGCAGGGGCCTGGGGCCCACCCAGCCATTGCTCACACCCACAACTCTAAATCCAGATGCAAGTTCAGCCAAGAAGTGGGGACCCCTAAATCATGAGGTTTAAGCTTCAGGGCTCTTCCTTGCAGGAGCCCATTGGAGAGCTGGGAGTTCTGCTGAGAGCTGTAGAATGTTCTATGTGGACATGGGAAGCCAGGTTACAAGCAAAAGGGTTTCTGGATAAGTATCCCTGGTAAATTGCCTGGTAAGATCTCAAAGGGAAGAGATGTGAATCTCTAAGATCCCAGTAACCTGTTGTGATTTCTTTTCATATTCTAAATAAACATTTACCTTTATACCTAATTGCATGTTTGTGTTTTTGTGGTGGGTTTTTTTTTTAAGATTTTATTTATTTATTTATTCGTCAGAGAGAGAGAGAGAGAAAGAGTGTGCACAAGCAGGCAGAGGCTGAGAGAGAAGCAGGCTCCCCACTGAGCAAGGAGCCTGACATGGGACTCGATCCTAGGACCCTGGGATCATGACCTGAGCCGAAGGCATCGGCCCAAACGAGCCAACCAGGTGTCCCATGTATTTTTGTAGCTTTTAAGAGGCATCCCCAAACCATGTGAACTCTGGGCCTCACAAACCCTGGATCATCCCTGAGACCTTCGTTTACCTCTCTTACCATCCCTACCTTGACCTCTGCCTGAAGCAATAGCAACATTTCTATCCCCAAGGAAGTCCACTCAAATAAGGAGCAGTTCTAAACTAGACCAAATATATCAGTGGAGTTGCAGTGCCCTTGAGCTCCTGCTCCCAGGGCCCATTTCTGCTCCCTGGGTTCACACAGAATGTACTACACCCCTGATGTTCCTTTCCAAGCCTCATACCCCAGCCTTTAGCCTCCTTTCATCTGCCTGCCCCCTCCCTAGTTTGCTGCAGTCCAGGTGGTGCTTAGAGCTGAGCCCAGCACAAGAGGTGTGGGCTGACTCACCAGCGCAGGGATTGAAGTCTTGTCACTGCCTACAGTGGTGCTGGGCACTCTAAAAGCAATTGCCCTGAAAGGTCAAAGTCTTCCCAGAGGAAATAATGGTAATGAACTCCAGTGTGACATTTCCAGGGCCAAAGCTGCTGCAGCCGACTCACTACCCATAGGTTAGAAAAAGATGTCCCCACACAGACCCAGTTCTCCCTGCTGTAAGGAAGGTAGGGACTGAGGTAGGGTACAGTCAAGTTCTAACATGGCCTATAGTCACCAGCCTGTGCGCAGGACTTGTGCCCTCAGGAGGAGGAGCCACCTATGCCTGCCTCCTTTGGGCACCTCTGGTTTCCACCGAGCCTTTACTTGGTTCCTTTCTTTGTGACTTTTGAAAACAGTCATGACAGTGCATTCCCTCAAGTTGTTGAAAGGCCACTTTTTGGCTTATGTGCTCAGAGAGTGAAGCTGCTTCCTCTCCTTAGCCTACCCACAGTCCCCTCCAACCCCCAGTCATGGGAGGAATGAAACCACACTGCCTCCTACAGAAGTTCTGGAACTGGAAGGGGCTCTCTTGATACCTTTCCCCCAGGATTTCCTAATAAATAAGGACCCTCTGCTGATGTCACGCAGGTTATTATTCCAGAAACTAATCCTGCAGTAGGGATAGCAAAACAGAGCAGGCATGACACCAGACGTGGCTGAGATGTGTCAGGGCACCAGGGCTTCCAGGTTCCACCCACCAGCTCTCCGACTCTTCAGGTGACCTACACATACACACACAACATACACACATACCTACACCATACACACACCACACCACAGACATACACACGACACATACACACATGTACCTACACTATACACACACCACACACACACACGCACCTACACCATACACACACCACACCATGGATACACTACACACACACCTACACTATACACATACCACACATACTACACCATACGCAACATACACGGCACACCATACATACCACACATACTATATATACACACACCATATACACACCACATATAGCACACACACACCATACACATACATACCACAATCATAACGCACACACTACACACACACACACACCACACCACACACCACACACTTGTACTGTAGTTGACAGCCTGTGGCGGACTTTCTATCACGGTACAGACTGCAAACTGAGGCACAGACATAGAGCTAACAGAGGCTAAAATAAAAATGGTGTTCCAAATGAAACAAGCCAATGCAGGCATCCCAAGCAGTTTCTTTCTCTCTCTTTTTTTTTTAAGATTTTATTTGACAGAGAGAGAGAGCACAAGCAGGCAGAGAGGCAGGCAGAGAGAGAGGAGGAAGCAGGCTCCCCGCCAAGCAGAGAGCCCGATGTGGGGTCCTGGGATCATGACCCGAGCCGAAGGCAGAGGCTTTAACCCACTGAGCCACCCAGGCGCCCCAGCAGTTTCTATATATACATTTTATATGCTGCATTTATCAAGTAAGGAAACCTTAAACAAGGGATACTATTTCTGGCATTTTCCCATCCTGCTTGCTCTCCCCTGTGAATGTAACCTGATTGTGTCTTATGTCAGCACCACAAGTTAGAGCACATCCCAAGCCAAGAGCTTCCATAGCTACAACTCTCAATTACTCAGAGCTTGTGAATGTTAGTGCAATGGAATCACACCATTTGTGATCTACCTTGACCTGTGAAAATTCAGATTAATTGAAGAGGGATAACTGCTAACAACAGTAAAAGGCTAAATTTCAGTTTTCGGAAATAAGCCAAAATCGATTAAATGGGCAGATTGGTTTTGACAGCTTATAGTTTGAGTGTCACAAAATAAACAACGCTGGTTAATGTGTTCTGTCATGGAAGACCAAGCAGATCATATCTCATGCTTTTTAGAACTGACTGAAGAAGACTATAAAACAGCAAACTAGAACAGCCATTAAACTAACTCCTTGCTGATTCCACCCGGAGTCTAATGAAGTCCAAGTGAACAGAACCTACTCTTCACTTTGCTTCATTCACCTACCCATCCATCTATCCACTCACCCCCAAAAACACAGTTTGCCAACCAAATGACATAGCATAGAGTTATTCTGTTGTTTTGACAATATAGTCATTTTGTCAATGTCTGACATGTAAGACATGCTCAATAAAAGCTTCTTTGGCCATTTTGTCTCCATGGATCCCATGACTCAAAAGCATATTCATTTAGTCAACAAATGTTGTTTTAGTGCTTTCTATATTCCAGGATCTACTCTTATCCCCATCATTCCACAGCAAGCAAGACAGAGTGCCTTCTTTTATAGACATAATGATGGGGAGGTGAGGAAGGAAAAAGAGGGGTAAGGGAAGGAAGGCAGAAAGTTATCAGTCCATGACCAATGTTATACAGAGAATAACTAGGATGCTGTGGGAATAAAAACAACAGCATCATTACTTTGATAGGATGTTTAGAGTAGACATTGCAAAGCCGGTGACATTTAGTTGATGTCTAAATGAAGAGCCATCCATGCCCAGACCGGTGGAACCATCTTATGGAGAGTTAACAGTGAGAGTGAATGCCCTGGAGTAGAGCTGAGCACGGCCTGTTCATGGAAAAGAAAGGAGAGCAGTGTGGCTGAGATTCAGATTAATTTAGATCAGTGCTGTCCAATGCAAATATAATGCAAGCCACCATACATAATCTAAAATTCTCTGGTAGCCATATATGTATATATATATATATATATATATATATACACACACACACACATACACATATATAATAACTTGTGAAACTAATTTTAATAATAGATTTCACTTCGCCCAACATATCTAAAACATCATTTCAACACATAAGCCATATAAAAATTACTGAGATGTTTTCATTTCCCTTTTTTCATCCAAAGCCTTCAATATTTAGTATGTTATTTTACACTTACAGCACATCTCAGTGTGGACCAGCCCCATTTCAAGGGCTCAATAACCACATGAGGCCAGTGGCTTCTGAATTTGAGAAGGCAGATCTAAAAGATCATAATGTAGGATGATAAAGACCTTGGATTTCTACTCCAGCCATTGGAAGGTTTGAGCAGGAGAGCAATATTATCTGATTTACATTTTTAAAAGGTCACTGTTTGTGGGGTGCTTGTGAAAAATGGATTAGAGGGGGATTGCAGGAGGAGAGAAATGGAAGTTGGAGCAGGATCTGGGAAGCTACTGGGTTGGAACAGTGAGGGAAATTGGTGGCTTGGGCTGAAGTGGTAGAGGTGGTTAAGGAAGGAGAGAGGCTGGATTGGCTGGATTTGGATTTGTGGATCCCAGACTGGCATGATATGCAGGGGGAAGGTCTGTGGATTACAGTGTTGAAATCAACACTTCTACATGTATTGAACTCTCTGCCACACTCACGTAAATTACATAGATCTTCAGAATCTTGTTCTATCATACTGCATAATGCCATGAGGGCTCTGCTAGTCTTTACTGAGTGAAAGAGACCCAGTTTCAGGCCAAAAAAGAATAATCCATGCAGAGAAAACAGAATTAGAGCACAGGATGGCTTAACACTGAGACTAGAATGGGAATAAGAGGAAAGTGCAGACTTCACTAGGACTGGCCTAGAAGTTTCCCTCCTGATTGCCTGCCTACCGAAGACCTGCTATGGAAGCCTAAATTTCTTAGGGTCCTGTCCCTGCCCCATTTCAGCTCTTCCCAAGTCACTGCAAATATCTCCTACTATTTTTTGTTTAACTCACTTCCAAAAGAGGCAGCAGGAAGCAAATAGCCCAGCTCCCCATCTCCATCCCCATCTCCAACCTCACCTTTTGCCCTTCCCAGTCCCTCAGCCAATGAACCTCAAGGGAGATAGGGCCACAGAGGCAGAATAAAGAAGGGAGCTGCTCAGAGAAACTGCTGGGCAGTTATGGAAACATACAAGTGGGGAGAAAGCCAGAAAGGAGCCAAAGCAGAAAAAAAGAACAGACCTAAATAGTCCACAGAGCAAGAGGCCCCATGTTTATAGAACACTTTACAGCTTGCTATGAGCTTTCCTATATTTGCTCCATTTAATCTTCGGGAAGACCCTGAGGTAGGCATTTTTTTTAGAACATTTTTAAGAGAGGGGCCGACTCATCTGAGATCACGCAGCCTGGAAGAAATGGAACCAGGAGCTCCAAATCAATCCCTCAGTCCCATTACACTCTTTCCAAAGTAGGACTGAGTCCACGTGGCCATGCTGGGGACTCAGCCTTGATGGGGCAGCTGTGAAACACACAGGGAAGTCATATGTGCCAAGGATCAGTCTTCCATACTGAGCATGGAAGTCATTTAGGTCACGTCCTGTGGACACTGGACATCTTTTCCTCATTTACATCTTCTTGTACTTGAGTTTCAAACACCACATTTCAATAAATGAAATACTGGTCTGGATCGAGGATATCAGTGGCATCTGGGATCAGCCCTCGTGTGGAGAATCTGGCCAGGGCAGGATGGAAAATGTTTTCCATTGTAGTTTATTTAAATATTTCCAAGTTAAGTTGACCAACCTTGAAATGCCGTGGAAAGACCATCAAAACTCAAATGCCTTGAAAGAAGAAAAGCAGCTAAGATACATGAGCTATTTATTCCCTTTCATGTGTATTTCTTGTCCAGATCCAAATAGAAAAAGATTTCTAACACAGACTTTCTCCGCCCGGTCTCCACCACAGAAGTACACCACGAAATTAACTTCAATCCATACAGCATTTACCAAGGAAGAGGCACTTGTCTAAATGTTTTACATTTAATCTTAGTAACAACTCTTACAAGTAAGGCCTTACTATTATTCCCATTTTACTTATGAGGAAGAAGAAAGAGGAGAAGGGGAGCAAGTGGGTAACTACGTTTATTGAGCACTTCCAGCAGGTTTTCCACTGAGGGGAGTGTCTTGCACACTCCGGGTTAGCTACTGAATCCTCCTATGGTGCGTGGAGCCCGGCTAGGCACATGTGACACATGAATAAACTGACTCACAGAGGTAAGCCCTACTTGCCAGAATTCACAGGTGTATATAATAGAAGCAGGAGTCAAACCACGTCTTTCTAGTACATTCCTCAACTGCTGCAGGAGACCCTTGTAATGAGGGTGTCTTCCATGAAGCAATTCTACAATGTGGAACTGAAGAACATAATTGTGTTTTCATGTATGAACAGCATGACTCTCCCTTCATCACCTTTTCATTAATCTGGCACACCGCTCTGTTCGTTTGGCCGAACAGGCAAATAGGCCTTTATTGAGTGCCTCATGAACACAGAGCACATGTACATCATGACCTTCTTTCTGTCTCCTAAAATCCACCCCCTGCTTGATCACATCCGGTCTGGGAGGATACTATGCAGTAAGATCAGGCCTACCTGCTTTGCAGAGCTGAAGACAGCAGGGGAGCATTTGTTGACTGCAGACTATCCATCGGGCTCTGTGCCTGGCACTAGCTATTCATCCAGGAAGAAGGCATTTGATATTCATTTTATAAAAATAGAAACCAAGGCTCAGATAATTCAAGTGACAAAGCTGTAATGCACCAAATCTTAGTAAAATGATATCTATGCTCCTTTCAATTGGCTACCAAGTAAAAATTAATAACAGCAAAAAAAAAAAAAAAATCAAAGCCAACCTGAAGAGTTCTAGGATTCTCAAGTTCAAGGCTAGTTATGATACCTCCCCACCCCCAAAAAAGAAGGAAGGGAGGAAAATCATGTATAAGTTATTGACTTGGGATGAGGACAAGACAGGTTGGGTAAATGATTCAAGTCATATTTTGAATATTTTGGGGTCAAACTTTAAGATGTTCTGCCATGTGAAATTAAAAAAAAAAAGCCATGTGAAATTGATGGAAAATAGGCTCCATATGTGTCTTGTTCATTAGCTTAAAATTCTTAAAAAACCTTTTCAAGAGCTATTGGCTCTGCTAGCAATATTTTGAGGGCTCTCCAATGATCCTCACCCCCAATATAAAGTAGGAAGAAAATCTTTCTAAAGTTGATTTTCTGAAAGGCAGGGCAACATATTTGTCAAATGCCATCACCCAGAGGTCTCAATATAACCCTGTACTTGGAAATTATATATAGTTTTTGAATGGGACTAGAATGTGTGACATTCCTAAACTTCATTCATTCATTCATTCATCTATTCATCAGATATTTTCAATTCCTAATTTATACACCCATTGTGCTGGAAACAGGGATGTGTGGTGAATAGGACAGCCTTTACCAAAGCTGGCGTTTGAACCTTCCATTTACTCTGTCGTCACTTCCAAGAGCACATGGTGAGGGGCTACACAGCAGCAGCTGTTCTCTGTCTCCACAAATCAAACAGGATATAAACCCTCGTTCCATTTTCAGACAGGGCCTTTTGCCTTCATATCCCCTCTGTGAGACCATTTACTCTGACATTTATTCATGTGTCTATTTATTCACTCAACCAACATTAATTAAAATGTATTAAGTGCCAAAGAGCAGTATAATGTAGTGTATAATATGTAAGCTCCAGGGCCAGGCAGACTAGACTTTTCTCCTTCTCAGCTATGCAAACCCTCTCAGGCTCCATTTCCTCTCCTGTAAAATGGGGCTTATAATAGGACCTCCTTCAGGGACTCGTTAGGAGGATTTAATTGCACACAGAGCACCTAACACACTCAATAAAATGGTAGTTGTTACTATCATTGTTACTGTTATGTGCCATGCATGTAATCGGATCAATCAGGCAAATCATAAGATTAGACAAAATTTACAAAGGGACCTTGAGGGGCCGAACACCACTTTTGCGGGGAAACAGCGAGGAGACAGAACACTGTATCTGGCAAGCCTGATGTGTCCAGCAGCCTTGAAACCCTCTGGTGTGTAGCCACTTCATTTTTTTTTTGCACGAGTGAACATTATACATAATTGATCACACTGCAGAACCCGTACCTGAGAAAGCTGTTAGTTCAATAATTCACCTTGTCTGCTTGCACAAAACAGACGTGACTCTCACAAGCTGGTTGGAGCATTCATCAGTCTGGAGATGCAGTGCTGATCTGAGTGTTCTAAAAGAAGAAGCCTGAGGATATCTCCGCCCTGGGAATCCAGCAAGACCAGCCCTCCACACAGTGCTTCCGCCAAACAGGCCCACAGTGAGTAGGCAGGAGCAACAGCTTTCAGGGGCAGGGAATGAACTTCTCCCCCCAGGATGGGACATGGGCTCTTGAAGCTCATGAGGATAAAACTTAGCAAATGACACTGCCCTGAGAAAGAAACTAAGGAAACTTGAAAGAGAGTACCAATGCTGAGTGGGGTCTATGTAGTCATTTTGATGTGAAATAATATTGTAAATACAGGTGAATGAAAGGATTCCACAGCTTTAAATTCTATCTTTGGGACAGACAGAATGGTCAAGGAAGAGGGGTGAAAACTGTTACAGGAGACAGAAAATAGTCCCAGATGAATGACTTGAGAATGAGAGGAGAGTCTGGAAAGCAGGGGCCGGTATTCATTTGCCTCCCACCTTCAGTCAGTGACCTCTGCAGAGGGCCATTCATTCATTCACCTAATCATTTACTTGTTGACTAGGACAAGAATTACCAGAGCAATAGACCTTCAACTGACAAAAGCTCTTAATCTGACTGACAAGAAGTTAAACTCATCTGATATTTGTGCTCACCTTCATAATACACAGAGCAAGAAGGGCAAGTTAAGAAACTAACCTTGGTCAGTGTGGCCTGAATATGGCCTGGTAGTGCCACTTATTAGAGAAGTAATTTGAAGTCCAGAAATCAGGATGGCATTCCCATGTGCTATAATCTGGGAAGCCTGGATAATTACTTACAGGTGTTATTCACTTCTTCATTAATACAAATGCTGCCACTGGGATGCGTGGGTGGCTCAGTCAGTTGAGTGTCTGCCTTTGGCTCAGGTCATGATCCTGAGGTTCTGGGATCGAGCCCTGCATCAGGCTCCCTGCTGATCGGGAAGCCTGCTTCTCCCTCTGCCTGCCACTCCCCCTGCTTGTGCGTGCTCTCTTTCTCTGACAAATAAATACATAAAATATTTTTTAAAAAAATACTAATGCTGCCGCTTATAAAAGGCCTGCTGCCAACTCTTTTGCATATATTACTTCACTGAAGCCTCAAAACAACAAAACAGAGACCATTATTAAGATTATCCTCATTTCAGAGAAACTAAAGCACAGAGAGGTTAAGAAAAGCATCCAAAACCGCACACGTGTAAATGGTGGAGCCAAGATTTAAACCCAGACAGTCAACTTCCAGAGTATATTAAACTGCCACTTTTGGAATCCGTGGGGCTTACAAAACTGTTCACACCTTCCTCCCCCTCATCCAGCTCTGGCCATAGACCATTCTTCCACATTTTTCTCCTTGTCAGGCCTCATTGCATTGATTCAGGATCCTGAGAAGGGTTTGGGGAGCCCTATGTAAACTAATCCCATGTATTGTCCTTATGTAAACAAACCCGATGATGACTCGGAGGTGGTCTGCCTGGAGGCAGGAAGGTAGGTTGTGAACTTGAACCTCCCGTCAGCCACCTGGTTCTGGGCTATTGGCTGGCTTCTTCCTTACCTTGGTGGGTTCTCACAAAAACCCCACAGTTGTTTCTTACCATGAGCCTTCTTTTCCTTTCCAGGAAAGGCTATGCTTCTTATTTTTTTCTCTTTAGATACTCAATATCCCTTGCCCCCACTTTTCTCTGACTGCTCTTACAACTTTGTGTGTTTTCCTTTGGTTTACAGTCTTTGCTTTTATTGCCCTCGAAATTCCTCAAGGGCTTCTAAAGGCTTTTTATGTTTCTTCCATCTTCTCAGGGTGCAGTGAAAGGCTTATTTCATTCAGGTGGATCCAACATTGTACTTGGAAAAGAAACAATCCCTTCTGTGATTGTTTGACCAAAAAGAAAAAAAGCAAAGTAAAATTTCTGGATGATAAAGGTAATACATGTTCAGTGTAGGAAAACTGGAAAGCACAGGAAAGTAAATACAAAAAAAAGCTACCCATAATTCTTCCCTCTTGAGATTACTGCTTTTCGTTAATATGTTAATATTTTGATATATTTCCTGCCAGTCTCTTAAATACATTTTAACATAATCATGATTTTACAGTACATGAAATTTAGTAGCATGCTTTCTCGCTTAATATTATAATGTAAACATTTTTTTCCCAAATCCATAAAAAATTATTAGAATAGTTCTTGCCAAAGCATGCCAAGGACCACTGGTCTCTAAAAATATTCCACATACAAAAAGTACAGGGACCATGGTCCAACACATTTGAGAGACAATGTTTGTGACATGGCCCCATCTTGGAGATGTATAGTGGCTTATTTAAATATCTGGAAAGCCGTGCAGTAAGAAATCTGTTTCATTTTATTTACTCAGCAATTCCCAAAGACTTTAGAGCATGCATCCATGTTTTGGAGGAACAACTATTAAAGTCCCACTAAACTGGTGTTTTTTGAGACCAGATGGGGGAAACCTGGGGATTGCTAATTGGGTGCCCCTGAACTTCTCACTGGAAATCAGTCGCTGTTAAATGCTTAGTCCCCAAAGCTCTAAAAATCAGCCATTTTCCTCAAACTCTACTGAAAAATGGGAAGCCTAGGTGGTTCAGTCGGTTGAGCATCCGACTCTTGGTTTCAGTTCAGGTCATGATCTCATGGGTCATGAGATCGAGCCCCGACTTGGGCTCCACACTCAGTGTAGAGTCTGCTTAAGATTCTCTCCCTCTGCCTCTCCTCCCACTCGTGCACATGCATGTGTGCTCTCTAATAAATAAATAAATCCTTTAAAAAAAACTGCAGAAAAATCTAGTCACAGTTAAAAGATGAGATGTCAGGACATATGCTTTTCCAGATTCAGGTCAAATTCCTAAAGAAGCCAAACCGAACTAACTCATTAACCCGTTTCAGTTAGTACTAGATAGTCGCACACGGCCAGGCCTCTGGTGGAGCCCTTGTTGTTTTGTTTCTCATTTCACGGTCTTCACGCTCCTGTTCAGCCCATGTTGTTGTACCCATTTTATGGGCGAGGAAACTGAAGTTGACCAAGTGTGTGAAACCAACTCAAGGGCATGGGACTTCGGTCTGACAGCACACTCCCCATGGCACTGCAGCTGGCTCTGGCCAGTCTCTCCCAGCAGCCAGTAATAGACACACACGAGTTTCCCCGGGGTGCAGGGTCGGGGGGGCAACCGATGGTCTGGAGCTAAAAGCTTTCATCCTAAAACCATAAGCCATCTTCTCAGTCATCTCATTATGGCCCAGCACAGATTGAATCTTTCTAATTCTTATCATCTAGCAGCATCTTCCTCTGAATGCACCTCATGTTCCTGCATGTTTGGATTATAAGCTAAATCTTCCTTTCAGTCTCAAACATTAAAAGCACTTCACTTAATGTATTAGATTTCAGCCCTTTTTGGTACATTAGGAGATGTTAGGGATGCAAAATCAGGAATCCATTTTAAGATATAATACTGAGTAGCATATCACAGACCATCTTCCCTTTAAAGGAGAGGAACTAGAAACAGTTTTCATGCTCTGTGGGTTTCATGAGGGAAGGATGAAGAAAAGGAAATGAGAATTCATTGAACTATTCCAAGTCAAAATGCTTTACATATGTTATCTTATTTAATCTTTAAATCCATATATGAGATGGTTACCATTAACCCATTGTACAGATGGGGAAACTGAGAGTCTCTGAAGACACTACTTATCTAGGTTCATGCATTTAGGGAAGAGTCCATCCAAGAGCCATACCAAGCCATATGGTGAATTTAAAGCCATATGGTGGCTGTCACATCCATCTACCACTTGCAAGAGAAATGACTCCAGATTCAGCCCCTGGCTAGGGAAAATTTACTTGAGCCCCAATCCTGGAGCAATGGGACTGATGGGCAGAGAAACAAGGTAGGAATTCTGTTGCAAGGCCTGGGACAATGCTGTGGGCTGTGTTGGAGGAAGCAGGCAAGAGTTCAGGGAGGTCCAATGTCAGAGGAAGGTCAGCAGATCTAAAGCCTGAGATTCTTATGATCTTTGAGTACAGCACGGGACTGGCCTGCAAGAACCCAAGCAAAGCCAACAAACTGGAAACAGAAGTGCTATAAGCATGAAAAAGCCTGGGAAGTAATGCGATCAAATATTAAAGTCCCAAATAATAGGGTAAGAGAACCCATGTAGTGATGAGATTGTGGGGGTAAATCAGAAGGAATGGATTACTAGCCATGAGCTACATAATTAAATCTTGGATTTCAAGACAGGCTGAAACTGAGGATGTTACTTTATTGATTTCTGTTTGCTCTTGTTGTTATTTTTTTGGTGCATTTATGAATATCTTAGCTATTTTGTATGTTAAATTCCAGTTTTGTTTACCTTTGATGCCCATTAATAAATCCAATACACAAGGCAACTCATAAAAATAATTGAGCTGCAATTCATCACCTCCCCCTTCTTTTGTGTCAGGAAAAAATGTCCATATGGCAAGACCTGTAGTTATAACAGCTGCTCTTATGACCAGGGATTGGCCTGGTTATGACAGGGTTTACTATAGGAGAGATGTTGTTGGCTAAGACTCAAGTTGCCCTCTCTACCTCCCAGAACAGTTACAGCTAATCTGGACCAATAAATTCTAGAATACAACTTCCCTTCACCTAGCCAGTGAGAGGGAAACAAATGGTGGGAAGAGGGGTATCCATCAACTCAGAAAAGGGACAAATTCTGTACTTAATAGGGCTGTGCTCCAGGCATGCTTACCTATTATTAATGTTTTTGAGTTAAAATGCAACCTCCCCTCACCCCAAGCAGAGAGTACATCCTGTTAGGGTCAATGTGGCATTAAGCGTCTGTTACTTTGGACCATTCATTGGTGTGCTGGCTGGAGGAAGAGGAGAGTCAATGGGGAGCTTATGCTGAGGAAGGTGGAAAGGTGTCAGTCTGAGAACCAAATCCTGTAGAGTGGTAGTAGTAGTAGTAGTCTGATGCATGGTGTTGAGAAGGATTCTAAGGCTCACTAGAAAAGAGTTGCTCCATTAGCCATGTCCACCATAAGTGCTAGAAGTGGGAATGGTGCCAGAGTGTAAGTGTCATAACCAAACTCAGGAGCCCTCTGCTCTTCTTGGCTATCTGGCATGCAGTGCTGGTGGGACAAGGTCAGTGATGATCCATGCATGTGAGAAAAGGAGGACGTTTGCGAGAAAGATGTATCCTTACTACTTTGAAAGTCACAGTCAACTTCGTTCCTGAAGACCCCCCACATGGCAGAACAGCAAACTGAAGTCATGTCCCAGTAAAGAATGGCACTGAGCTGATGGAGAGAGCCATGTGCAAATCTCAGTAAGGGCCTGCTCCCCAGGACAGACATGAGGGATAATGGGCTGTAGCCCAGAGCCATGACCCTCTTACTGGCCTCTTGCCTGGTTCTCACTGGGCTACTTGAGCCCTCAGAAGAGAGAGCTATAAGGGGGAGGAGAGCCAGAGAAGAATTTAGACATGAAAAGACACAGGTAGTGCTGCTTTGTGGTTCTAAGAGTATGACACTCTTGGAGATGACAGAAGTTCTTCCTACTCTCCCATTATGGGGCTTTGGACTGGAAAAGATAACCAAACTAGGTCTCCCAGAACAGAGAGGAGAGAAGCATCACAGTAGCAGGAATGGCCATTCCCAGACCTGTCAAGATGCACATAGTCTCCATGGCAACTGGTAGTCAGAAGGCCACAAAGTAGAAGATTACAGTGAGGCAGTTACCCCAGGAAGTCTCTCCTCTGAGGCAGAGAAACAGGTTTGGAAGGATCTTCCAGGATCTTCCAGCAGGAGTAAGTCACGGAATTGGTATCTGTGACTACCACTGGTGATTTTGTTGTGCCCCAGGGCCATGGACCTGGAAATCTCCGCTTCCCAACATCTCTGTCACCACAGCCCGGGTGGAACACTGCTGTGTTTCCTATCCTGTCTGCTGCTCTGGGGCCAAGCCTGTACTCAGCCCAGACTGCTCCATTCCCCCCCTAGATGTCTAGAAGGGCCTCTCATAGTTTTCTATTTCTCCCTTTCCCAAAAGCCCTTGCCTGAGGTGTCTGACCAAGGGAGTCAGCGTGTCCCTCTTAAACTAGTGTGAGGAAGGAAAATACTTCACAGAGCTGACTGATTAGGAGTGGAGCAAATGATTCTGTGGAAACATTTAATTCATTCTTGGCAAGCCGGGCTATCAGTTGGAAAAACAGAGCTGCTACGTGAACATCCAGCAGCAAGAGCCACACTTTACTGTTCTCCTCCGGAAGCCTATTCATTGGGCCACTGAAAAAAGAAAACAAGAACTAAAGAAAGGTAAAGTCCACATTCTCTTTGGCAATCTGGAAGTAATGACAAGCCCTGTGAGTAACTAGTGTTAGCAGGTCTGGCACAGCAGGGAGAAAGCTGGCTCCAGATTTGTGGCCTGGGTAAGCAATCAGCCTCTGGCCAAGCAGCATGAGTCCTACCCCAGGGGCTGAGGGTTGCCCTGTCTCCAGCCTGGCCTGGGAGAATTCTGAGCATTGACCCTTTTGGGTCAGTCTCTGAGACTCTTTCTTCCTATACACGAACATGATCTCCTCACTCTAGAGAACAAACTGATAGTTACCAGAGGGGAGAGAGGGGGGGGGGGGGGGGGGGGGGGGGATTGCTGAAGGAGATTAAGAGCACACTTATCATGATGAGCACAGAGTAATGTATGGAATTGTTGAATCACTATATTGTACACCTGAAACTAATATAACACTGTATGTTAACCTCACTGGAATTAAAATTTAAAAAAATGATTTTAGCTCCAAATGGAAGACTGATAACTATGAGAGTTCCTTGCTTCCCTGCATGAAAGGAAGGTGGAATTGATTTATTCACCACTCATGTGTCATTGCATTAAGAACAGCATTGTCTGGTGTCCAAAATACTTGTGAATACCACTGCCGGTGGACCCAGTGGTCTGAATCCAGCATGGGACATTCAGAAAGCTTAAAAGAATCGGCAGACTTGCAGCCTGAGGGTCCTACCTCCTCACTTCCAAGGGCAGGCTCTGTGAAGGAGTCAGAGTTCCCATTCCTGCCAAGATCTGATGCATGGAATCAACCCAGCTCTCCAGAAGGCCACTACCAACTGAAGGGAGGGCCACGTGACCATGACCAGAAACACGTCCCTTCCCTGTCTCTGTCCCCACAGGAGCTTTGCATTGCTCCTGCCACTTTGCATGGCTTTATCTGGCAAGAAGTGAGTGGCCGGCTCAAGGTCAGGCAGCCTGACAGAGGCAGAACCGATGGCAGTGCCCCAGACACTGGCCATGTCCACACTGGCCTTGACGGAGACCACCAGCCCTCTCAGCTCGCCCTCCATTATCTAGCCTTCATATTATCCAGACTGTTGGCTTCCGCTATGGTCCTTCCGGACTACCGCCCTCAGCCAGGCCCCCTGCTTCCAAAGGAGACACACATGATGTGATGGTTGTCCTGGTTCTGACAGCTGCCAACACAGAGTGGAGCAGAGGGGGGAAGAGGGGAGGAGAGGGAGCTACCATGTGTGAACACGGGAGACCAAGCACCATTAGAGACCAATACATATCAGGTGCAAGATGGGCATACGTCACTTTAGGAGAAAGATATATCCATATATTTATTCTTTTATTTTTTTTGCTCACTCCCAGGTTTGAGACCCTGTCGTGTATGTTAAGACTGTGAATGAGCACACAAAAGTGGAGAGAAGCAGCCCCGTTAAGGAGGATTCAGTCTAGAAAAGATGCACCACCTAGTCATACACAAAATTCCCCCCTTCCTTCTGGGTCACAGTCTCTGGAGACTGGCCATCCCCCACAAAGCTCTCCTCCATCTCTGGAGTAGCCAGCTTCCAGTTCACCTCTCAGGAGCTGGGCACTGGTGTGGATCATGGGGGGGGTGCCTTAGCCAAGCCTGCTTGTGGCTACAAAGGCCAGTGTGTGGGTTTCATTGCTGATTCTACAGGAAAGCTGCTGGGGAAGGAAAGCTATAGGGATGGTAGAGGGCCAGTTACCAGTGATTTCTCTGTCTTAGTCACTGGTTGGTGCTTCCCAGCCTCTCCTGTAGTAGCCCACTGGGAAGGCTCCCCACCCTGGATGAATGGTTTTCCACCAAGTGGCTTTGCTTTCTGAACCTTACTATCTCCCTACCCCTACCTCCTGAAGGCTACTTATCCTCTCCTCCGCTGTAGGCAAGAAAACCTGCTCTCCACCCCAGTGGCCAGCACACAGCCTAGGTCAAATCCTTATTTCTATGGAACTGAAGAGCTTGGAAGAGGTTGATTAGGTAAGGACCAATGAGAGGCTTCAACCAGTCAGCTAGTAAGTGGCAATGAGAGGATGAGAGACAGAAAGAGAAAGACGGGAGGGAAAGGCAGCGAAGAAGAAAAGTGAGAGACTCCCAAAGAAAGCATTGCTATTTGGCAAGCTTGTCTGGAGCCAACCCCGCTGCTTCATCACTTCCTTTCCCATAAAAGGTGCGGAAAGCACTATCTCCTGTTTCTGATTTCCTGTGAGATTGAGCTAATGAAACAGAGAAATGATGCAGGCTGTGGGAGGTTGGGGGCAGGGGGGAGGGGGAAGAACATGTGAGGACAGAGGCCCTTTATAATGAAGCCTGGAGGATAGAGCACTTGCCATAAATTAGTTTCCATCAAAACAGCCTTGTGTGTAAATGATAATGTGGTTTTCTCATTAGTGGTTTTGTCTGCAATAATTAAGCTCCCGAATTTTGATTCCAGATAACGATCCCTAACTTGACATCCCCCATTCAGTTTAAGGATGGAGAAGTGGGATTTGGGGAAGGGCAGGAGGGGGACAGAAGAAGAACTGAAATAATACTACGTTTTCTGTGGATGGCTTCGATGACAGCTGTGGGGCTGACGGAGGGCTACGGCAGACAGGAGCACCTTCCCGGTGGAGCAAGCGGCCTCCAAGGTCACTGGTGGGGGGCTTCAGTCTCCCAGGGAAAAGGCTTAAGTCCCCAGCTCCAAGGGAAGTTTGGTGACCCCATCAACCCATAGCATGTACATAGATCATGGAGATGTCAGAGAATTTCCCAGAGGGCTCTGGCTCGCTCCAGGTTGGCTTGCTCTCAACACCTCTCCACTGTCCCAGCTCCCACGTTGCTGCTCTCACTCCTCAGGATCAGGCCGAGACTTTCCATCCCAGTTCCCCTACACTTGTGTATTCCACAATCTGATGGAGGCATGAAGATAATACCAACTCAGCTACAGAGTATCTTCCTGTTCACATCCCACCTAGGTGCCATCCTTCTTTATAGAACTCGTTTGACTATGTTTAACTCCCAGGGTACCACTCATAAACTTCTGTATAACTTTTTATGTGGAATAAATGTTATCTTTGTTTTCTCATTTCTCTCCTACTGAAATCAACCCAAGGGCTTATCGTTTCACACCCACGAGATCCTTTGAAGAGTTTTCCTGAATAAAAAAAACCATCTTCTAAGAGATAAGTGTACCTGCCTTGGAATTCAGGACAGCCGATTTTCTCCCTACTTTGGATATTTTCTAATAACCCATTCTAGTTCACTAACCCTGTTTTCCATCATGTCTACCTGCTTCTACCTTAGAGTTCATAATTTTAGATATTGATCTCCTTCAGCTGCAGAATGTTCAGTTTAATTTTTTCAAATAATTGTCATTACTCTGATAAACTTTTCAAGCTTTTCTATTTTAAATGTAGAGTTCCAAAGAACTCTCCTTTTTGTCAGAAAAGGGGGGGATGCTGATCATTTTATTCTAGTCATAAACTGAGATGAATCTGGGCTACTTTGCAAGTTTTGTTAGGCTTAGTCTACTTCTGGTTCACCCTTGTTTCTAAGGTACATCTCTTCAGAGCCTTTTTTTTTTTTTTAACCTTTTTTGTTTTTTAGTGAGAAAGAGAGAAAGTAGGAGCAGCAGGGGAGGTGGGGGGCAGAGGGAGAGGGGAGAATTCCAAGCAATTCAGTGCAGAGCTCAACACGGGGCCCAATCCCACAACTCTGAGATTATGACCTACGCTGAAATCAAGAGTCAGATGCTTGAGGTCAGATTATGACCTATGCTGAAATCAGGAGTCAGATGCTCTTCACCCCACTGAGCCACCCAAGCACCCAGGGCTTTTAACTGAGTCTAGTGTGCTTATGTCAGTGACTCTTAAAATTGACTGTTTCCTTTGCACAAGACTACTCTTCAGATGTTTTTATCTTATCTCTAATTTTTCATTCCAGCCCCAAAGACCATAAAAAGCCCCAGTCATTTGCCTGTCATCCATTTTTCCCTTTCTTTGCTTGAGCCTAGCTGGATGGTCAGCCTCTTGTTCTTGCCCACAATCTGGCAAATGGCCACAGGCCAAAAGCAGCAACAGACTCTTGGTGGTTCTGACCTCTTCAGCCTCAACTGTTCAATCCTCATTGCTTCAGCAGATCCCCACTGTCTTTAAACTAATTATTCTTTTACATATATATATATATTTTTTTTTATTTATTCATTTGACAGAGAGAGAGAGAGATCACAAGAAGGCAGAGCAGCAGGCACAGAGAGAGGGGGAAGCAGGCTCCCCGCTGAGCAGAGAGCCTGACGCAGGGCTCAATTCCAAGACCTGGAGATCATGACCCAAGCCAAAGGCAGACACTTATCCCACTGAGCCACACAGGTGCCCCTATTCTTATATTTTATCCTGATTTTTTTTACTTGTCCTTAGCAGGAAAAAAATGGTCTTGTCCCCATCATTCCATCTTACATATAAGCAACATTTCAGTCATTTATTTTTATTATCATTTTCTTTTTCTTCCTGGTATATCTATGTCACCTGAGTTTTTCCAAATTATTTAGCCTATCAGGAACATATCCATCTATTTATTATCTAAGTAATAATATGAGAAACCAGGCTACATGCCTGAAGATAATCTGGCCTAGTTTTGAATGGGAATGTTCACAATCAATAGAGACTATGGAAATTTTTCTCCAAAGAAACTGTGAAGTTTTGAAATTATAGTTTCTCTTTAAAAATGTAAAGAGTTAAGACCAAATTCCTAGGCCAAGATCTGATGCATTATTTCAGAGCCTCCCTTCTCCTTATATATCCATAGCTGTCTACCTTGCGCCAGCCATTTCTAGAAGTTGAAATCTTTGCTAAAGTATGAAAATAATGCAGCATTAGTAAGGAAAGAAGGATTTACTGTGAAGAAATTATCTTCTTTTTCTGTAACAAACTTCAGGGATCATATCATGTTCCCTTCACACCCATTTTACAGACAAAAAGTGAAATTCAGTCAGAAAACTCACGTCATTCGTGCAAGATCAAATAACCAGTAAATGGTGAAGTGAATAAAGGGTCTAATTCTGATACCTGAAAACACATGCAAATCCAGATAAAATGACCAGCATCATCTCTGCACTAGTTTCTCAGGGTGATAGTGCAGGGGAGAGGTGAGCTGGATAGGTTTATTTATTTTCTGGAACCATCTGTTTTCTCATTTCTCCTAACACTGAAACCTATATGCATGCCTCAAGCATTCCAAATGTGGATTTCCTAGATGTCTTCCTCTCCCCACATACAACACAGTTGGTAGGACTGTGAGAAAATAGACCCCCGTGCAACAGACAGAGAGAGGCAGCATCTTGTAGGTAAAGGGGAGTCAGAAGTCCTACCAGAGGGGAATGCACATTTATTGGGAACAATTTTTGGTTAGAAGATCCATCTAACAACCATGGGCGCTGGAGTGGCACAACAAGAAATGGACCTGGGACCAGCCTGCTTCGGTCCCATGAGACACTCGGAAAAAGTAGGTGAAGAAGGAAAAAAAAAAAAACAACCACTCTGTTCCTATGGTGAGAGGAATAAAATCTCTGATAGGAGAAACTCCAACCCTTCCCTTCCTTGACCATGGGATGGAGATTTCCTTAGAGGCAATAGCCCACATCTTGTCAGAGGTGGACATGAGGCAGTTTGCTGTCATTTTTAACATTTATAGATTTGGGCTGTCTGAATTAAGTCGATGGTTGATGTCTATAACAGTAATAGCATTAATATCTCCCAATTTTGGAGGAATAACATGTGCTGGCCACTATACTAAGCAACTCGCGTAAATTTTAAACCCATCTTCCCAGTGGGATTAGAGAGCATTACTTCCATTACATGAAATGGAAAAACAGGCTCAAAGGAAAGCTACTTGCCCAAGTCACATAGCTCCTAAAGTCCAAATGAAGTCTATGGCTCCATAGTACATACGCTCTTAAATTCTTATGTTCTATCTTTCTACTTAGGCTTTTCATAATCCTCTGTATATAGGAGGAGGCTTACAAAAGGTGAGCTGCTCATTTTTGAAATTGTCTAGGCATTGATGAGGTTTGTTTAAGCTGATTTTTGAAATCTGTGAAACTTTTGCTAATGTCTTTACCACTTAGAAAAATTACCTATGATCTTTTCTTTCATATGAAAAGCCAATTCCTCCTGGTTAAATTTTCCAATGACTTGACCACTGCAAAGTCACACTCAGATACCCTCTTGCTTGGGATTTTTGGAACCACTCTATCTCACCAGCCTTAAAGGCCCAGCTCATGGAATAAAGTCATGTGCTGGATACAACCTGGTACCTCAGTGGTAGAGAAATGAGCAACACACAGTCCTGGGGCCTGTGGAGCTCCTAATTCGTTAATTAAACTGCAGAATGATAAATTTGTGTTAGAGAAATTTGTTGGTGCAGTTGGGAGTAGAGGAAAAATGGCACCAATGTCCAAATCAGGAAATGAGAGCAGCCTTCCTTAAAGAAATGCTTTAGAATTCACCTTCCAGCCCATCTGCAGGACTCAGATAGTTGGTGTTAAACTTTCTTCACTGTTTTATGGGTAGAAGAGACAGTGTTCCCTTTACCTATATGGCAAGAGCAGACCCAATAATAGGCATCAACTTGTCCATCTGTTGAGATATTAAAAGTACCAGGAGAACCTCTCTCCCTTTAAATATTTGCCAGTGTAGCTTCATCTACTCACCACATGGATTTTATTCCACACTAACATATAAACACCCCAGGAGAGATAAGAAATGATACCCTTTCCCCCCAGAAACTGGCAATCCATGTGAAGAATATGAGAAAGATCTGTGATATATTAAATACTAATATTCAGTTCAATTGATCTTGAATTCCAATCCTTCCATAAGTTGTAGGATTCTAGGTTTGCCATACCCCCAATCAGATCCTCATTTTCCTCACTGTAGACAAAGAAACACAGTGCACAGCTCCTCTAGTTAATTCTTTTCAATTTTTTTAAAGAGAGAGAGGGGGCCCACACATGTTCAAGGGAGCTGGGAGGGGGCAGGGAGGGATGGAGGGAGAGGGAGAGAGAGTCTCAAGCAGGCTCTGTGCCCATTGCAAAGCCAGAGGCAGGACTACATCTCACAACCCTGAGATCATGAGCTAGGTGGAAATCAAGAGTCAGATGCTTAACAGACTCAGCCACCCAGGCATCCTTCCTCTACTTGATTCTTGATGAGGATCAGAGAAACAAAGGCTATGAAAGCCTCCCCAGGGCAGTTATCATCAGACAGAAAGAGTAGACTCAGGATGGAGTCAAATCAGGGATGCTGCTGAAGGCAAGAATTTATAGAGAGGGGATCTTACAGTCCCCTTACCTCATTATAGAAATGACAATAATGTCCTTTGTAGCATATCTGTATTTCTGAGGCAACCTGTACTTCCCAAGGCACCTGGGACCCCCATCCCACCCTCAATCTGCAGCCAAGGGTTAATTAGACTAGGAATGAGACTTGACTCCAGTGGCAGGAGCAATCAAAAATATTTCTGGAATAATTAGATTCTGCTCTTGGAGATCTGAAAGAGAAGTTGAAAGATTGAGTCAGAAGAAATGGACTCCCTAATGTCAAAAGGTAGATTGAGGTCAAATAAGGCTACACTGATTAAGGTTTCTGCAGGAAAACAGATGGCATATTCAAATCAATTATTTTGAGGGCAATTTTTAAAACAGCCTACTTATAAAGGTGTGGGTGGGGGTAGGAAACCACAAGGAATAATTCAATATCTCAGGTCTAGTCATTGTGGACACCATCACCAATAAATGTAAGAAGGAACAAGAGAGGGGCAGTCACTAGAATCTAGAAAGAGTTGTGTGGGTACAGCCTTGCGACCTTCAGTTGGTGGACAGAAGAACTGAGAAGTAAGTACAAGACCTTATTCTGTTTATTCTCCTCAGACTTTGGCCAGTCCTACTAGTAGCCAAACCCAGTCTAAAGCCACACAGAAAGGGAATCCTTCTGTGTAGACTTCTGGAGAATAAAAAAGATGAGAAAGAATAAGAATGCATCTAGAAAGCAAATGGAGTGCAAGACTAACTAGAAGTAGCCAATTGGCTAAGAATAGCAGAGGAGACAGAGACGCAGAGATGCCCTAACAGGCCATGAAATGAGGTAATAGCCTCAGTTGCTGTTTCCAGATTACATGCTTCCTGTACCTCCAGATCCCTTTTAGTGGCTCTGACTTAAGTGAGTAATAATGGTTTAGTCAAGCACTATTAACCAATGCTCTACTCCCTGTGGTAGGTGTTTTCAGACAGGGCTCCCAATGATCCCTGACCCTTCTTGTAACACTTTTCCCTGAGATGTGGACTAGGCCTTGGTGACTTGCTTCTAACACAGAATACAGCAAAATTGATGGGATCCCAGTTTTGACCCAAGGTCAGTTGGGAAGCGTAGACTTCTAAACCCACCAGGCTGTAATGAGATGCTCACTCCCCTGCTTGGGTGGTGTTAGAGAACCAAGAGGTTCCTACCCACTAATGCTAATAAGGAGCACCCCTCCGTGTCAGTGGAGGCCATGTGGGGAGCAATAACAAGGGGCCTCCTTTCTGAACCTGGTGGTGTCAGCAGAGGCCTAGTGGGAAGCCTGAATTTCCACTCTTGCCAACAGGAGCCATGAGCTGCCTCTGGGGGCGGGGGGTGGCAAATGGAGACCATGCCCCCCCACCACCACCACTGGCAGGGACAAGAGAACTCTGTCAGTGCAGTGTTCGAGCCAGCTCTTAGGGACTGAATCATGTCCCCCATCCATTCACACATTGAAGGTCTAACCCCCACACCCTCTAGGCCAACATCTATTTTCTCTTGTTTTGTCTCTTATTCTGGTGACTCAGGGTCAGCTGGGGTATGGCTGGGAAAGTGGCAGGAGAGCTAGCAAAAGTGACAAAAGTCTGTTTTTACATAATTAATGCTATTTGTAGTTTACTTTCAGCATAGCAAGTATCCAAATTCCAGCTCTTTCTCATGGAGCACATCAGTGGATTTGGTAGAGAACCACCCTCTGATCCCATCCTAACAAGGACTTTGTATAGCACATCTCCCTGGCTGACCCCTTCATGTCCCCTCAGCTCCTTCTCTGAAGCACTATACCCTTACAAGCCCCATGCCCTGGGTCCTGCAGCTGGAAAATGACCCACTAGGGCTTTCATTGTAAAGCATAGCCTATTTCTTCTCAAACTGGAAGGGGCAATGAGGAAGGCATAGTAGGTCTCTAATGTCCTCCGTTTGGACTCCCTCCTCCCTCCCTTGCTAACATCTGTGTTCCCATATCCCGTGGTTCCAGAACTTGCTACCTGTGCTTTGGTTCTCTGAGTAAGGGGATGGGTTAACCCAATTGTCTTCAGGTTCCATGGCAATGTCTGTTGATCTCTCAATCCTCCTCACCTTCCTCCTCCTTCAGGTAACAAATAGGATGCTTGAACTCAGTAGAATACCTACTTCCTGTGGACCATACTGCTGGGGCTTCACAGTGGCTAGGGAAGTCATGTGACTCAAATGGACTTTCTAATTCCTGGCTTTGACATTTATTAGCTGCATAGATTTGGGCAGGTCATTCCACATTTCTAACCCTCATTGTGCTCATCTGTAAGAAGTGAGGGCTCTCTCAAATGCATGATGCACATACTATGGCCCCAAGAATGCTAATATCCTGTTAGAAGCTTCCAGATCATAGTCCTGGGTTCACACCCACCAAAGTAGTAATGTTCTCTGGCAAACAAAAAATGACTCCTGTATCTAGAATTTTCAGTTTACTCTGATAGGGACTTTGGCTTCTCTGTGATTCTCCCGACACAGACCTTCCAGAGAAAATACAATGGAGAGAAAGCCCAGGGCATCTAGGGATTCCTGGCCAACTGCTCCCTCACTAAATAGACTTTCATCTGGTTCCATGTAAGGATTTTGTCGTCCTATGATCTATGTCTACATTTAAACATATTTCTGTTTTAAACATCCTCAGACTTGTCGGAGCTTGTTCTAAAAGAATTGAGTGGTGAACTCCCCCATATCTTCTATATGTGTGTGTGTGTGTGTGTGTATGAATAATGGTAGAAAAAAAATCACTCTGTCTACTAGGAATTTATCTCTTGAAAATGACAATAGACTGCCTCAGACTTAAAAACATCTAATTTGTAAGTGATCTATTTTTGTAAAGGGCAGAGAAGGGGTGGTGGGGGAAGTATACAATCTCATTAAAATTCTCATGACAGTCTAATGAGGATGGATTGCCTTCATTTTACAGTTGATGAAACAAGGGTTCAGAAAGATTAAGCAAATTTTTCAAGGTCACACTACATGTTAATAGGGAACCTGGAATATAAAGCTAACTTTCTCTAACCACAAATCCCATGATCTTGGCGCTGGCTACAGGAACCCCACTGATGCCACTGGAAATACACAGGGGTGCTTTGAGTAGGAAAAAGAAAACAAAACAAAAAACAAAGACTCTCCAAAGTTTTAGAGACAGTAAAGGATGGGAATAGCTAAACAATGACCACAAAAACAGAAGAGACCAGACCCTGAGGACAATCTCCCAGGGAAGGTAAATAGGCTTCTGGTATTCCCTCCGACCTTTACTCCCAGCCCTTGCATGAGGCTCTGCAACTTGTATGTCACATGAAAGAAACATATAAGCAGCTGTGGGAACAACATTCTGGGAAGGGGAAACAACAAGTGCAAAAGCCTGCAAGTGGGAACAACTGGGCACCTGGAGACATCAGAGAGGTCTGTGGAGAGCTGAGTATCTAGAGCAGAATGAGAGGGGGAGGGGAGTCCAAGAAGGAATTGATGGGATCAGAAAGGGAGTCAAGAGTCAAAACATACAGGCTTCTGTACATCCGAGGAAGAATTTAGGATTTTATTCCAGCTGAGACAAGTAGTTGCTGGATTTTGAAAGGAGGCAGACCATGCTATGATAGAGATGTTAAAGGTTTACTCTGGCCCCCACCTTCAGGGTGCATTGGGTGATGGGTGGTGGTGGAGAATGAGGTGTGGTGGGGAGTTTTGGGGGTGGGAGAAGAGAAATGAGCATAGGAATGGGATTGCACTACTGGGTATTTACCCTAAAGATACAAATGTAGTGATCCAAAGGGGCACATGCACCCAAATGTTTATAGCAGTGATTCCACAATAGCCAAACCATGTAAAGAACCTAGATGTCCATCAACAAATGGATAAAGAAGATGTGATATATATATATATATATTATATATATATATAATATATATAGAATATATATATGAATATATATATAGAATATATATATTCTAATATATAGAAGATGTGATATATATAGGAATACTATGCAGCCATCAAAAAGATGAAATCTTGCCATTTGCCACAATATGGTTGGTCGTGGAGGGAAGCAAGGGAAAAAAAATGAAACAAGATGGGATGGGGGAGGGAAATAAACCTTAAGAGACTCTTAATCTCAGAAACAAACTGAGGGTTGCTGGGGTGTGGAGTGGGAGGGATAGGGTGGCTGGGTGATGGACAGGGTGGCTGGGTGATGGACATTGGGGAGGGTATGTGCTATGGTGAGAGTTGTGAATTGTGTAAGACTGATGAATCACAGACCTGTACCCCTGGGCAAATAATGCATTATATGTTAATTTTTAAAAAGAATAATTAAAAAGAAAAGTACAGTTAACAAGAATTACTAACGAGTGGAATACGAGATGCAGACAGGGTGGTGTCAAGGAAGGCTCCCAGCTACTGTGCCCTTCATAACCTCTCCACCTCCTTTTTGCTCTGGCAGCTGCTCTGGCAACTGCCTGCTGGGGTTGCGGGGGCAGGAGGGACAAAGGGGAGAGGGGGTGGGGGGCGGTACGCAGCCTGGCGGCGCCTCTGGCCTCCCTGCATTTTGCATCTCCTGCCCTTTCTGCCCCAGGCATTCCAGGACCTGTGGAAGCCCGGAGATCCCAGACGTTCACACCGTGGGGGCAACTTCTGACCTTGACTGGCGGTGGTTGGGAACGCGTGGCTAACAAGCCTCTCCGGAAAGAACCCACTAGAAGCTGAGCCCCCGGAGCCCGCAGTAGTAAGCAGCCCAGCCATACTCCCTCGGGCGGGATTTCCCTCTTTCCGTTTGACTCTCCCCAATCTTCCACTACTGTTCCCTGGGTTCCCTTCCCAAAATAAACGCCCCCCAAGCGCGCCCT
Organism: Taxidea taxus jeffersonii; assembly: GCA_003697995.1. Lineage (NCBI taxonomy): Eukaryota > Metazoa > Chordata > Mammalia > Carnivora > Mustelidae > Taxidea > Taxidea taxus. Next base: position 122,650 of record RCUC01136775.1, read on the forward strand.
TGCGCCAGGCTCTGCACCTAGCGGCGGCCTCCATTTCCGGAAGTGAGAGAAGGCAGGAGAGCCCAGAGAGGAGAACGGATGTGGAGCTGGGCCGGCCTGTGAGGCGCCCGCTAGACTTCCGAGGGGAGGTGGCGAGGGGGCGGCTGGACAGCTTGGGTCTGGAAGCGGGAGCACCGCGCGCAGAGGAGACGGGGCTACTTGTCTTCAACGGTCCCGGTGCCCAGGGGTGGCCGGCGCCGTGCACGTTCACGGACTCACCCGGAGGACGCGTCTCCATCTCCCACTGTTCCCGCGGCCGGTGACCCTTTCCCCGGCCCTGGCAGGGCAGCCAGAGAAGACGACAGCATGTGCTGTGTTGGGACGCCAGCTCTCCGTGCTCTCCTCCCTGGAGTCGCCCTCCAGCCGACGCGGCGTCCTCACGCAGAGGAGCGCTCACGTTTGAACGAAAGCCTGTCGTCGAACGTCAGCGCGGCGACCGCTTGGCGGGGATTCTCTCCCCTCGGTTAAGAGCCCCGGGAGGTTTCAGGGCGGGAGAACAGGAAGTGAGATGCGGGGCCGCTGGGGGAGGAGGAGAGGAGCGGCCACTGTGTTCCCAGGAGCACCTGTGACAGCCCGGCCACGGCCCCCAGGCCGAGCCTGGCTCACACAGATGCTGCCAAGACAGGACCTGGCTTCTGTTTTCACTTCCATTTAATTTGCCCGAAAGAAGACTGCAATTACTGAGCAGTTTATACATTCCCCTGGGCTTCAGGGATGCTGTCCCTGGCACAGTTGCCACCCCCATTTGGAAACTTCACCCGTAAAAACATCAGACTAGCCTGCATAGTATGTGGAAATCTGCAATGTCATCCTTTGTGCAAGGGATAAAAATTTAACCCAGGATACCGGTTTTAATAAGGCTTAATTAGACCAATTTGTAGTAAGCTGAGGTTTCCACTTTGCAATTTGACAAGCAGCTTGAGCTGCCTTGCTACGTTTTTATGTTCAGGAATTTCTGTATCTCAAAAGGTCGAATGGATCATAAAATTCTCTCCAAAAGACTCCTAAAGGAGTAGTGAATTTCTTTCATTGTGTGTGTGTGTGTGTGTGTGTGTGTGTTTTAGAATGTCTTTATTGATGATTAAAGGGTGACCTTGGGTAACGGTGGAGTCCAACCCATCACTGAAGTCCAGGGGGGCAGATCAAACTGGTCCCCCTCTCCTAAAAATCTTGCTACTACTCATGGCCCTCTTTCCAACAGTCAGGGAAAGACTTCGCAGTCCCCAGGACAGCACACAAACAACAACTCAAATTCACTTGGAGTTCCCTTGAGAGAGAAGCCTAGGGATGGCAAATAAATGTTATATATTATCCTTGGATTGATTGGATGACATTATCTTTAAGACATGCCACAAAGTCGATTTTACTGAGCTGTGCTTTGATGCCATACCCCTGGAATTTCATCCAGGACCCTTAGGAGGAAAAGTTTTGCAAAATTCACTCAGTACAGGTGTAGGGAAATAGTTGAGGCCACCACCGTTCATTGGAAGAGGGAGGTGGGTCGGAACACAAAAATGGAGAAAATGAAATAATTCTTCAGTGAATGTTTGACATCAGAAACTGGCATCAGATATTCTATAAACAAAACAAAACAAAAACGGAAATAATGTTTTACAACCAGAAAAAGTTTCAAAAAAGGTTTCACAGAGCATGTGGCAAAGAGAGCCAGTCTTCTGTGGAGGTAGGGTCCACATTGCCTCTACACTGCTTGGGGCTACAGAAAGTCCTGCCCTCTAAAGGTCTTCCCTTCTGATCTGACACAGTGCCTTAAATACCCACATTAGAAATAGATGACTGCTTAAAGATGTTAATTGCCAGAAGACTCAAGATAAGAAAATGAAAATATAAATACGATACCTAAAACTGATAATGCATAGGCCTCAGTCAGCTACATTTTTAAAAAGAGTGCCAGGAAAGAACTAAAACATAGAGGCTGCCAGGCAGGCAGGCCAGTTTGAACTGGAGATGGAGAGAGAAGCCTGGGAAAACTCCATTTAGGGAGAGGAGAAGAGAAGTAAAAACAAGGGACAGAACTGGAAGGTGAGAGGAAGGAGTAGCCTTAGAAGCAGGGGGAACAGATCAACTGCTGGCTGACAGGACAGCTTGTTTGAACTCCTGGTGGAAGGTGTCCGGAAGCTACACTGCGATCCTTTTCTCTTCAAGGAAGCATTGCCATTAGCCCAGCACTCTCTACTCCAACTGCTGGGATCTTTGGCTGGAAAGGCTGAGATCCATGGTCTGTAAGGGAAAACCTTCCCTCTCCTCCTAGGGAAGAAGCATGAACAGAAACAGCAAGGCCAGCTAGTCCTACAGGCTCCGTGGACATCTGGCAGGACCCTTCCCCAGGCCTGTACACACCGATGCCCATGACCTGGGGTGGCTTACCCAGGGCACCTGCTCACACCCACGGTTCAAGCACCCAGTGGGACCAGGCCCACATAATCCCTGACATCCCCCCAGCTCTGGCCAGATGGAGACCAGTCATTGGGAAGTTTGCTTCTGCCCCCTGCTGCCTAGACATCTGGATGACAGATCACAGCTTTGAAGGAGTTCAGTGGAGGTTTTTAGACAAGGGGACTCTGTTCCCTTGTGTCATAAAAGGCTCGTGCCTGAAGACAATGTGCATCAGGCCATGAAGTTCATAGGATGGAAAGCTCAAAACTGGAGTTTACTTCTTTCCATTTGTCTGAAAGCAACATAGATTAAGCTGCGTTTGCCTGACTCTTGCACTTCCGTGGGGCTGCAGAAAGGTACACAGGGTGGTCTCTGTTACATGTTTGCTGTTTGACTCACAGCCTTGCCCTGTCTCCTCCCGGGCCCCTTCCTCCACAGGAGAAAGGATTGTCCTCTTATGCTTGAAGGAGAAGAAACAAACGGAAGTCACATGCACTACCAATGAAAAGATAATAAATGTTGTTATGTGAGAAAAATAAAATGTGTATACATTACTTAGACAGATATTTCCATACATTGGCTATCACCAAACAGATAGTCCAAATGAGCGAGTCCTATGAACAATAACTCATGGAACCAATGTCAAGGAAAACAAGTTTTGCTTTGGAAATTGCATTCAGAATGTACGCACTTGAAATCGGTAAATACAAAAATTTTAACATTCGATAAATTCTATTGGGTAGAACTTTAAGCCAATGAAATATAAAATTCCCCCAATTTGACAATTTTTATTTTATCCATGTTATTTTAAGGCAAAAAATTAAAATGTGTATACCATACTGCTCCTTGATATTTTCCCCCCTCAGGGTAAAGGAAATAAATAGCAAATCTAAAGAGAATTAATATGGAAAAAACCTTCCTTCCCTTGCTGCCCTCTCTATTCCCAAGCAAAGGGGTGAAGCTGATGGGTCCACTCTGATCCTTAGGCATGGTTGGGCATAGCAAACACCTCCCAGCCAAGCTGGACATCCCAGTTCCTCGGGGATCCTCCTTTGGCCATCATCTTTATCTCCTTTAACCAAAACAATGCAACCAGTCTGTGGCCTGAGCTAATAGCAAAGTAAAGAAGGGCAAGACAATCATGCCGTGAATTATGGGAGATCTCAACAGGGAAAACAAAACTGGTCTAAATTCACCTGTCAGGGCCTTTGAATGGGGTGGCCTAGTAAATTAACAGATCATTGGAAGGATCTTCCCAGTGCATCTCAGAGAATCTTAGAATTAACCTAGCCATGTGGATCCATCATGGAAATGAAGTTGCTCAGGCTGAGCTGCTCATGAAGACAAATGCTCCCCAAATGTCGTCACGTGAAACAGAGTGGAGAATGTTTTTCAGCGTGATCAAGCAGCCTGCCCTATCCTGTCCTCCCTGAGGTTTTTGGGGTGGATAGGTGTGGCAGATGCGGCAGATAAACCTGTCTTTTCAGCTTCCCTTTCTTCCCACTTCAATTTCTTATCATAGCCAGTTAGTTCTGAGAACAAACGAAGTGAACAAGAGAGTTCCTTAAGACAGGGTACCTCTGATCTGGCTGTTTTCAGGAAGGCAGTGGGAATTCCTAGTGAGGATCCTTCAAATCTCCTCCTTCCAGAAGCATGAGGTGATGCAGCAGAAACACCTCACATCTCGGGCTCCCAGAGCAGCCGGCTCAGTGCAGGGAGGGATCTGGCCGGGCTTCCTGCTGCCTTCCTCGCCCCTTCATGCCTGCTTCAGTACCCGAGCCAGAAGGAGCTGTTCAGGATCCAATTCTTTAAATTATATGTCGGAACATGGTGAAAATGGCAATATAACAAATGGTATTTACACTTTTGGAGCCAAAGTGAAACTTTTTCATCACCACAAACATTTCCTAAAGCCCAAAATTTCACTGCTGAAAGAACCCCTCAGAGGAATTACTTAGAAAGCCAAATTCCAGTTGGAGGAAGCAGAGAAGTTTATGTCAGCTTTTAAAGCATAAACTGGATTATGACATAATGTGACTAAAACATGACAAGATTGTTCCAACCGGAACTCTGAGTAAGTTATATTTTCCAGACCTTTTACCTGTTGGTGTGGCCAGAGCTGCTGACACTGGTTTCCAGTGTTTGGACCCCGCGTCTCCCCTACTCCTGCCATCAGGCCACAGCCAACTCACTAAAAGCAGTGGTTAAGAGTGTCTGCCTCGGATAGCCCTATAAAAGCAACCAGTGCCTAATGGGTCCGAAAGATGCCTCCTTGCCATACAGGTCAACTGAAGGTCACACAGAACAGTCTCCTTAGAAGCCTCCTCTTCTCACTTCCTTCCCTCTCTGGATGCTCAGAAGACACATAAAGATGCTCGAACAGACCCAGGTGCAGGAAGCAAAAAGGGCTTAGAACAAAATGCCCCAATGTCCTCAAATTCGGCTTGTGCTCATCCCACTAGAAATCAAGGCAAGTTTGTAAAACCTCTCAGAGGGTGTGAGCTACATTGCTGCAACTCAGGAAAGCTCTGGATTTGTTTTACCCCCAAAGTACCAAAACACCTGTTGTTCTCTGCATGCCCAAGCTACCTGCTCATTTTTCTCCTTATCCATGCAGGGACTTGTGCCTTAAACTGCACTATCCCTGCACACACACGCGCGCGCGCTCGCACACACACACACACCCCTCTTTACGTAGAGCCCATTGGGCCTAGTAAGGAATAAGTAGAACTTCTTTAGCTTAGCAAGGCTTAGCTGAGGAGTCACTTTCTCTGGCAAACTTTTACTGGTGTACTCCCAAACACAAAACCCCAAATGGGGCTTCCTGGGGCTCCACGGCCAGCTGTGTGCTCCTCTGGTTTACCACAAGTCACAAGACCTAGACTGTGATTGTCCCAGTCTTAAGGCCCGTATCTTCATCTGAATGTTCAGAACGTCTAGGGAACTGAACCAAACACAACCTAAAGAAAACATTTGGATTTGCAAGAGAAATTTCTATAAATCTGCCTCCTCCTCCATGTTCCTTATGTGACAGCCTGGCACTCATTGTCACCACCCATCACTCAAGCCACAAACTTGTCTATCCGCCCTTCAAGCTGTTACAAAGTTCTCCTCTTTGGATCCTGGTTTTGGGGACTCATCGCCTCTCACCTGGATTATCTCAGGGACCTCCCACCTGCCCTTTTCACTGAAAATCCCACCTCCCTCCACTCACTGAGACAAAGCTCTAATCACAGAAGTGCTAGCGGCAAACAGCCCTGTATTTTTATCCCATCCCAGACAAATGTTGTTTTCTGAATGCACTGTGACATAAAGTACTTTGGGAAGTAGTGCGCCAAAGAATAAAACTCAGGCTTCTTGGCACGAGTAAGAGGCCTTCCATTCATATCTTCACACCACATCATTTCCGATGCAGCCTTGGTGCCTTGTTCTCCCTCTACCTGGAACACACTTCCTGCTTTGCTTGGCCAGGCTCACTCTGAATTCGCCTTTAAGGCTCACGTTTGTGTGGATTTCCCATGCTTCTCCCCCCATTCATCTTTTCAAAGCTGGCTGGCTCAAAATTAATCTGAAAGGGAACCGCAGTAAAAAGGGATCTCATGCAGGGGTGTGTTGTTCAATCGGTTTAATGAAGCCCAATATAGCAACATGGCTTTAAAGCCCGAAGGGAACTCTTAAAGGTTAAACGTCTGGGTTCTTAATTCAAGGTCGACATAACCAGCAGCACTGGTTTCGCTTCCTTCTTTGTTCATTCTTAGCCACTTGAACACTCTCCATTTTCAGAATTAAAACCTGGTTTCTGAAAAGGTTTTTACTTCAGGATTTAGAATTGGAGACAATTTTTGCTTGCTCCTGAGGGTTATGTTTGGAGGAGATAGCTAATTAAAATATCTTGGCACCTGTCCCCTAAGGCATTTTCCTTCTCCTACACCAGGAGCTTTCCAGCTCACATCTTTAATATTTGTCAGATCCATATCAATGTGAGCCACAAAGAGCAGCAAAGGAACAGAAACTCAACAAGGAAGAGTGCCACACAGAGCTGTTGCAACCATAAGGCTTGGTTTGATTTTATTTATGTAAGAAAAATTTATGGACTACCTACCAGGTTATTTTTCTTAATTAGGGTAATGTATTCATGGGTGTTTACATTATTCTCCATGTCTTTTTTTATGTCTGAAACATTTCATAATAAGAAAAGGTTTTCCAGTCAAAATAGTTTATCCATGGTCAACAAAAGCTAGGGAGGAGTCAACCACTGGACTCTTCTCATCTCATCAGGAGATGGCCATTACAAGCTGGTGGTCAGATACTCTCAGGCAATACTCAACAAGTTAGGGAGAGACCTTCCACCTGAAGAGTTGATAATTCTCAATTTTTTCACCAATAATTGCTGTTGTCAACATCGAATATTCATTTTTCTTCCAAGTTCAAAACTTTTAGTTCAAAATCTTTAAAATTCCTATTTTCACAGGGAGAAGGGAAAGGACTTACTCTTACTGAGCACAAGCTACATGCAATTGGAATCATAATTGTGCTTGTTCTTCCTCAAGGGCATTTGTCCCTCATCAAATTCAATATCCATAGCTAATAGCATAGTTAACATAAGAATTCTATACATGTACATAGTGTGTTATTAACCGATCTTTTAATTTTATATGTACTGTGTCACCAACATGAATTACTAGCCTGGGGTACATATATATAAATATTCATTTTCCAGTTCTCTAACCCTGCAGGAGTTTGGCCTTGAGATCCCATTGAAAATATGTAAATAAGATGAGGCCACTACCATTGAAGCATTTGGTTAATCTCCATTCTTGTCAATCATTCGATAAAATCATTGCTCATCTATAGCCATGGCCAAAACCAGATCATGGCAAACGGACCATTCGGCTCATTTCCCCATGCTCCCCTATCACAGAGCTGCCTGCTTGGATAAGTAGGCATGAATAACCCTCTGCCCTTTCTGCCTTCTCTTTTTTCTAGAGTTAGGAATGAAAAAAGTTTACATTTAAAGTAGCCATGAATAAAAATACATCACACAAACTTGTAATCAAGCCACCCAAATTGCCAGAGTTGGGCCATGAGAACGAGTCTTCATTTCATTCACTGTGGTCAGACGTGATTAAAAATGCTGGGATAGGGGCTATTAAGCATTACAGGGTAGCGTCACTCACTCCTTGGATGAATCATGAGCAGTAAATAACCATCCACAATTTTCCCTTGTGTGGTCCCTCTTTCATAGAGTGAAAACCCAGTGTGAAATGGAAAGGAATTTAAAGATTATCTAAAAAAGTTAAAGATGATCTAAAAAGCAACCAATCAGAAGAGGTCCACTGATCGGCCCTATCCTTCCTTTCAGTACAGGGGGAAATACATGAGATTATAAATTTAAGAGTTTTGCAGACTCCAATTGTCTCAGATTTCTGTAGCAAGTAATCCCATCAGAGGCAGGGTGTCTAGTTTTCTTGATTCTTAACCTTGCTCATATGCTACCCAGCCTCTTTGTGTTACAGATGAGCAAAAGTGTGGCTCCAAATGCTTAAACAGTGTGGAGAAGGTCACAACTATATTTGGAACCTAAGTCCCCTAAGAAGCTCTCTTTCAATATGTAGCACTAAAGCAATGACCGGGCTACCTTGGGTTCCAGATATTAAGATATTTAGGACCCATGGAAAACAACAACAACCACATTTTCTGGTGTCCCAGCCAGTCAGTATTACATTCTGTGCTTTATTCAGTTTACTCAAACAGCTGGAGATGTCCCAGTAAAGAATCCAAATTAATACTTGAGCTGTCACGAATGCATGACAGGCAATGGCAATATACTGATTGTCAAAATTGAGGATTTGCTCTTCTCTATTAGTAGTACTCTATAAAAATTAAGTATTATAGGTTACATAACATATGTCTAAATGAAGCCGTTATAAAACTGATGAGCCCAAAGTTGATATGGTTTACTTATGAAGTATAACACAGCACATCTTGGAAGAGAAAATACATTGTTTTAAATATTAAGCTCTTTATTTACTACACTGTAGAACATAGTATTTTTAGACATCAGTAAGCTTTGTTTTGTTGACATTTTCATTTATTAACTGAAAACAAAATTCAGGAAGCTCACATGATGACCAGTAGTAAACTACCAGTAAATTAGAGCAAGTACAGAGACCAGTCTTTCTTTGGCCTGATGTTAAATCAACTGGTCAGTAAAGGCTTTCTGCATAATAATTATGACATACTAACAGTCTCCAAATAGCACTGGGCTAGGATCCACTGGAATCAATTAGTGATCTTCATTTTACACATGGAATAGTCACACAAGGTAGATGGCTTACATCAACTTATTATATTTGCCCATCCTAAATTGCTCTAAGATTCAAAGAAATGGTTACTTTCTCACATGTTGTGCAAAAGTTTCTCCAAATATCTGCTCATGCTCAATAAAACTAACATGTCACCCAAACATTCTTTAATCTCACTGTGACATATAAATGGACATCCATCATACACACATGTATAATTAGGTGACTCAAAGAGTATGCAAAGATGGCAAGAAACCATTCAATTCTTTGGCTATGCTCGACTGACAAATATATATTTCTTGGCAACTGGCCAATCGGTTTTGGAAATAATATTGGACCATGACCCAAGAAAGTCTAACAACCTATCCCTTGCTTTCCATGCACCATTAGGGCTTGTCACCAATCACCAACCATCTCTCTCAGGCATACATTCCTCTCCTTGGAAGCATGAAATGCCCCTGGATAACTCTGCCCTTCTCCAGAGAAACACATTTTCCACTCAACTGCAAGTCTTGATTCAAAGCTAAAATTAATACAGGCAGGCAATTTGGGTTTCTTAGAAAACTTCTTAAAAATGACAAATGTATGTGATGGTAAAGCCATCCAATATGTCTGCATGCTGCCTTATTAAATTACCAACACCTGGTTTATTTATACAATGTATCCAATGGCTTACAGGTTAGGATCCTAGAAATAATACATGTCTTATAGCAAAAAATATACATATGGTAATCCACCTATAGTTTATATAAATGATGAAATGTTTCTGAATATATCTATATATCTATATATGTACACATATATACTCTGTGTGTGTGTATGTGAAGATTCAGCACACAAATACTGCAGTCCTTCATTGGCTCTTCCACTTCAGTGTCAAGAACACCAGGTTTGAAAGTCTTAAGAGCAGAACAAAGGTCACCGCTGAGGACAAAGGACTGGCTTTATGCACCTTCCCTTGTGAAGGACCAAGTTTGCTGGACAGTGGCAGCCTGCAATGCATGGCTTATTGCATGGACCAATCTCATTCCAGTTGTCACAGGTCTTGGCACATCCTGGACCACAGGTGTCATACACAGCCCCGTGCTTACATTGGGTGGCTGAAAAAAAAAAAAAAAAAAGCAGACATGGGTGAGACATGGAGAAATGGCCACGTCAGTTCAACCCCAGCCCCATGTCATTCTGAAGCCTCATGTCACCCACTGTTCCGGGCTCTTCCACAGCACAGATGCACTTTCGCATTTTAACAAAGGAATAACCAACCTCCGACCTTCCTCAAACACTCTGGGCATCACTGGCACCTGAAAAAAACAATATCAAAGGTCCACCTGCTGGGCTAGTGAACCTCAAAATAAAATAAAATGGAAAGCTTTTTATTCCCAGAGAAGACAAACTATACATTAGTAAAGCTCCCAGGAAGTCTACGAGGTTATTTGGTTATTGAGAACAGTCTGAAAAATCAACTCCAAATAGTGCTTAAAGCTATCAAGTTGTGATGAATAGGAATATTTTATGCAACCATATCAATATTCAAATACACAGAATTATACATACAGGGGAAAAAAAAACCCTACCAAGGATACGTGACATATTTTAATCATAGTGATCAATTTGAGGCAAATTAGAGCAAGAGTGGGATAAAAACCAAGTAAGGAAAAATGAGATGTGTACCTGGGGAGAGGGAAGTACGTGGCTGGCTGGCCAGAGAATATAAACATGATGTTCTAGCCAAATCACAACCCATTTGCTATCTTTGTTTACTTAGAGCTAAAATGATTCTGACAATACTCTGAGAGTTCCAGATAATTCATGACTAGATTTGTCAGAAAAAATGCTGCAAACATTCTGGAAGTTTTATGACATGCAAACTTTCCTATCTGGGTTATTTCCAGTGACAGTCAAAGAAGCACGCACCCCCATTCTCATGAAGAGGAATGTAGAAGAGGGGCTTTTCAAGAACACCAGTAACAATCTAACCTTCATTTGACATTGCTCCAAATAAAACTAATAGCAAGGCAAGACAATCTGTTGAAACACCTCTACAACAGTTTATGTAGTTTGCAAAATAATACCTCGTAAAGAATTACATAATTCTAAAACTGAAAACATGAACTGGTTTTCAAGCAAGTGCACCTTAAGCTCAATCTTTCAAATTAGATATTTAGAGTTACCATGGAACATCCATGTCTGACCATGTCTAACGTACAATAAGCTAGTAAGAGCTCTCTCTGTCCCAAGTTCTGATGGCCAACCCCTCCCTTGCCTCTTTAGGCCTGGGAATGATCACAACCTCTCTGTTATTAGGGTATGATAGAATACAAAATAAATATTTAGTCTTTGCCCCTCCTTCCTGGCACACAGCTCCTAAAGTCCATGGAATCTCCAGAGTAATAAGTGTATTCTGTATGCTAATGACATGGCGGGTGGCTAGGGGACCCTACACAGCTTCAGGATGGGGTCTGGTCACCAGAAAGACCAAGGCCTGATTAGAAGGTTGCAACTTTCAGCCCCACCACCCAAACTCCAGGAAGGGGAGATGGGGTGGCTACTGAGTTTATCAGCAGTGGCCAATGATTTCATTGATCATGCCTGCATAAGGAAACCTCCACAAAAACACTTAAATGACTAATAACAAGGTTCAGAAAACTCCAGAGCTCAGGAACATATCAAGATACTGGGAGGCTGGTGTCCTTCCTCCACGACCATAACTCCTGTGTAAGCCCTTTTGTGCCTTGCTATATGTACCTCTTCATCTGTTCATTTGTATCCTTTATAACAAACCAGTTAGTAAATAAAGTGTTTTCCAGAGTTTTGTGAGACATTTTAGCTGTTAAGTCTGAAAAGGAAGGGGGATTTAAGAACACCTCACTCCCCCTACTTTGTAGCCAAAGCAGACAGAAGTGAGGGTAACCAAGGGATCTAATATTTGGAACTGGCATCCAAAGTGAGGGCAGTCTTGTGACACTGAGCCCTTAAGCCGACGGGCTTTTCAAGAAGCCCATCTATTAAATTTTCCTCAATTAGTAAATGTGAGTGTGCTATTTGTTTTCTGGCTGGAACCCAAGTGATGTGGTAGATAAGTAAAAAATTACTGCTACTCGTTAATGCTACATTTCCTAACATTACCGCTACCATGTAACTTTATTGTTTCAGCTTTTCCTTTTATTTCTTAGGCTACTAGGAACCTCCTCTAAGGAAGCCAAGCCTGAGACCCACCCTCTGTGTTGATCTAGTGCCATTATCTAGCTTGGTGACTACCATCCAGCCCACCTTCCCCTGTTCTACACACGTCCCAATTTGTTTTCCCACCTCTCTTATCTCGATTAGCTCTTCCCTGACTCTGCTCAGAGCACCTGCTGCCTACCTCCATTCCTGCCTTTGCAACATGCTGCTGTACTCACAGGTTTCCTTGTCTTCTTTCTCTCTCCCATTAAATCTAGACCACGAGAGGGAAAGGCTATCTTGTTTCTTTATTTTCAGCAACAGTGTGCTGTTTAACATGTAGCAGGTAGTCAGGACTACTGAGTGCTATATGGATGAGTGAGGGGGTAGAGCAACATAACTCTTCCTTTAAATCTTGCTTGCTTTTCTGATAATCTTTTGGCTTTTGAAAGATCCCTTCAAATTTTTTTTTCTTCTTTCAGTGGCTAACAGAATACCCTATATATTATTTATGTTTAACAATTTGGAAACATCCTAGCTGAATAGCATATTCACTCACAATGACTATTTCCCTGTGTTGTTAGGTTTCCACTGAAAATTAGAATGATCAGGGAGCTTCCTGATGCCTGACATCCCTCCCCCCCAAAAAACCTAGCCCAGGTAATTTTCATATACAGTCAGAATTGAGAACTAATCCTATACACAACCCTCACATCCATGCTTCAGTCACTGCAGAGACTCATGCCTTTTTAGCAAATGAGAAATCAACTGTTTCTAAAGTAGAAGGAAGAACGCAATGAGTGTTTCTGTTATTTCCCACCATCTGCCACCTAAAACCCTACTGGAGCTCCTCCGCAGACTCAGAGCCCCCATCCTTCCTTACTGAGGGATTCAGGTCATCGACACAAGCACCCTCATGTCATTTCCCTACTGCCACTACACCACATCTACACCCATCCTTGACTTGCCGCTCCTGGGTTCTGACCCATCTCCTCCAGGAACTTGCTCTATTAGTTGTCTGTCCTTTTCATTGCACATTTATCCTCTTCTCTGTTGGCTTCATCTTCTAAATATTACAAGCATCTTCAGACCAATGCTAACCTTTGATAAAAAAAGATTCTGCAACATATCAGACTTAATGTCTTCTTTCTTTTACCTCTAAATCTCATAAAAGAGTTTACAGTCATTTTATCCAATTCCTCCGCAATTAATCAACATTAATGACCTGTCTTTCTCAGCTACCACTTTACTGCAGCAGTTCCCAGCAAAATTTTTCATAATGACTCTGTCTACCAATACACTGGTAAGCCCCATTCTCCCATAAACTTTCCACAAAATATTTGGCCTTATTGTCTACTTAATCTTATGACACTGAACTCCCCAGTTTCTAACACCTTAAGGACACCTTCTGTCCTGGGCTTGTCTACTTTCTTCTTTCCCTTACATTGTCTTGTCTTCTCACACACTCTCTCTCTATCAGCTGCTACAGTGCCATCTCTAATTTCTAGTTCTGATTCTCTTCCCAATCTCATCATTTTCCAAGCCTTAATTCAAATGGCGCCTTTTACAAGTAGCTTCCTGGATCGCCCCCAAAATACCCTTTCTCTCTCCGCACCGTACAGCACTTTTCATGTTACAGCTATTTGTTTGTTTTAATCCCCAGTTCCAGTACAGCTGTAGTTCTTAATCAGAGATGCTTATCAGAGTCCCTTGAGGATCTTTCAAAAGGTATTATTCCTCAACCCCATTCCCTGAAGATTTTTCTCTGAGTCTACAGTGGGGCCTGAGCGCTGTAGATTATAAAAGTTCTGGGGATGGCCTGTCATAGTTACCAATGTCAAGGACCCATGGTTGAAGAAAGTGAACTGTTGAGGCCCTGGTCCTGTGGGCAGAGTCCTTGTCTACCATGACCCAAGGTTCTGGCACAAGGCCAAGCACAGAGGAGCAGCTTAATAAATGTTAGTGCCTGTTGGATGATGATTTAATCTTAATGATGCTCAATCCATCATCTCATTTCCCAGTGTGGATTTCATTTGGCTGGCCTTGAGTTCATTTTCCACTCAGCTGCTTCCAGAAAGCCTCTTTGAACTAGCTTTACCCGCCAGATACTTTGCTTCCCTTTAAATCTTGCAAAGATCACTTATAAGATGAAAACTTGATAGAATTTCCTCTTTCCACCCATATTCTCTCCTTTTCCCACATGCTCTCATAGACATGAGCTCTCTCATGTCTCCTCCTCTCTCTGACTTCTCAATTATTCCTTCTAGCTCTATCACTAAACTTACTGATGTTCTGCTATGACATTTCGCCTTTGACTACCTGAACACTGATTATTTCCTTCACAATCTATGGCTAGAAAGTAGAATGTAGAAAACGGAGAACTACTAGAAAAAAAGGGGGGATCTTTTCTCATTGAATAAACACCATTTCCATTTCAGTTCAAATTAATAAATCTCTCCTGCCTATCTGCCATGTGGTAGGCATTCTCTTTGGCCAGGGAATAAAATGTGAGTAAGATATCATCTCTGATCTCCAGTTACAGGAGTCTGGTCATACAACCAAATAGGTGAAGGTGACATGTAAACAGATTCTTAATAAAATGCAAGAGGAACCATATCAGATCCCTGGAGCAAAATACTGTAGAGGAGTAAGAGGGAGACATCACCCCGATGTTGAGGGTAGGTCAGCATCTAAGAAGACCTCAGAGAACAGAGCTCACTTAGGTCTTAAAAGGTGAGTAGCAACTGTCAGACAGGCTGTGGTGGGAAGAGTTTCCCAGGCAGAGAGAGGGCAAGGGCAGGATGTGGGCAATAACAAATTGCCTGGCTCAATCATGGAATGAGGGTCCCAATTTGGTAGGTGGGAGCACAGAAATTGAGGAGGGAGAGATGGGGAGACAAAGGCAGAGAAGCAGGCAGGGGCTATAAGTCTTGGCAAAGGGGAATCTTGGGAGGGTTTTAGCTGGGGTATTAGGTTTGCCTTCAAACTGATCATCACATTTTATATGATCCTAGAAAGTGAATACTGATTCAGACCCTGTTTGACCCTTCTGTGAATTCAAGATTATTTCTAATGTATAATAGGCAAAAGATAATTTTTTAAAACCTAAATGTGTTGGGTCGCCTGGGTGGCTCAGTGGGTTAATTCCTCTGCCTTCGGCTCAGGTCATGATCCCAGGTCCTGGGATCCAGCCCTGCATTATGCTCTCTGCTCCGCAAGGAGCCTGCTTCCCCCTCTTTCTCTCTGCCTGCCTCTCTGCCTACTTGTGATCTCTGTCAAATAAATAAATAAAATCTTAAAAAAAAAAACAAAAACAAACCTAAATGTGACCGATATGCACATATGCTCTTAAAAAAGGATTCATCTGGTTAATTAATTTTTTTAAAAGCCAGCAAACTACCAAAGTGATTAGGGTTGGCATGTATTTATTCTTAAGGGGGCACACAAGCAGCCACTGTGTAACACATACAAGCAGCAGCATGTGTTACTTTATGTGGTAGCCCATAAAAGCACTAGGTGTTGGCTTTATCTGTAAATTCAATAAGCATGGCTCTGCACCCTCTGGAACTCAGCTGTCCTCATGTCCCCCTACTGAGTGTTAAAGATGACCATACTGACTCTATCCCCTAAACTGTTACAGGAGGCATCCAGTTGGCCAAGGAAAAGCTCACTGTGTATAAGGAAAGCAGTTGCTACAGGAAGGGGCTAGAATCACCTGGAATTTGTATGGAAAAACAAAACAAAACAGGGGAAAATGCTCACAGAACCCAGTAGAATATATGATGTGCTACAGAAAGATACACACCACTTTGAATATCCTCGCACCTTTCCCACTTATAAGATGTATCACTGAAAGTGCAGTGACAACTAGCGCCAGCTACAGGGAGGTGGTGGAAAATCCACTAAGGATAGCCAAGTGAGATGCACAACTTAGATCACAGCAAAGTTAAAGTCAAAGATTACCAAGTGACCACCATCAGTGATAAGACACAAATCAAGAGAAATTAGAAAGCTCTACATAAAAAATGTTTGAATAAATTCATCGATGTTTATGGAAATGTGCAAATAAATACATATTCATATTCAAATGTATTTTTCTGCAATGCTCTTGCCGGTCTGTTTTCATAATGAGGAACAACAGAGGCTTTAAAGCAAATTGACCTGAGTTTCATTCCCAATGTACGCATTTTCTAGCTCTGTGACTTGCAGCCAATCACTTAAATATTCTAAACCTCAATGTCCTTATCATTAAAATGTGGGTAATAGAACGTTACCACATAGAGTATAATGCAGATTTAACCAGATAAAATATCATAAAAGTACTAGTGTAGTCCTCAGGGCAAAGGAAATGCTTATAAAATGGTGAATATTAATAGAAAGGGTCATTATTAAGCTTTTATGATAGACCTTCATGATGGCCTTTTGCACAGTGTATTGTACTCGGTAATTCACATGCTAAACCTCAGTGCCATCTGTCCTTTCAGCCACATGCACACTTCCTGCTGGTAGTCATGATAGAGCTAAAACCCACTCTAGCCTTGCAGATGTCACTTGCTCATTCAGAGTTTCTGGCCTGGCTGGTTTCTTATCTGTTCAGCTTCCAAGCTTTTTATTCTGGAATATTTCTCTTCTCTGTATTAAGTGGCCTTAAGTGCTATCATAAGTCAAAAAGATCTGGGAGGGGATGCCTGGTGGCTCAGTCATTAAGCGTTTGCCTTCGACTCAGGTCATGATCCCAGGGTCCTGGGATCAAGCCCTGTATTGGGCCCCCTGCTCAATGGGAAGGAGTGGGAAGCCTGCTTCTCCCACTCCTCCTGCTTGTGTTCCCTCTCTCTCTGTGTCTCTCTCTGTCAAATAAATAAATAAAATCTTAAAAAAAAAAAAGATCTGGGAGCTGAAAACAAGGAAGGAGTATGCTTAGGGTCTTCAGTATTTCCGATCAATTGGAACTGATCTACTGAAAGGTGCTGCATGTCTCTGTAAATTTATTTTCATGTACCAGCTGCCAATCTGTGGAAGCTTATTGTGTGTGTGTGTGTGTGTGTGTGTGTACACGTGCATATGTAAGGATTTCCCTGCAACTGTGCAATCAGGCTTCACTCAGATGGCTCCATTTATTTTCAGTGGTAAATGGAACCTTTCAAGAGCCGTATTCCTTGTCCATTAGAAAAGTGATTTTAGCTCCTGACATTCGGTCCCCAAAATCAGGATGCCGGGGGAAACGTGCCATCCTCAAATGTAGTGTGTGCCCTCAGATGGGGCTACACAGAGCTCCGGGCCAGGAAGAGAGTGTTCCTAGATTTCGTATCTAATATAAGCCTTACCACCGCACCCCCACAGCTAATAAAATTTATAAGGTTCTGCTGAGCTCTAAATCACAGAGGGTGGAGGGATGGGCCTGGCCTCCATATATTTCACTCATTTTCTGACAGATTTGAGGCAAGGAGGACTCAAAGGAGAGAAAGGGAACCAGGAGTATTCAAGATGCACTGAAAGGACGGGTGCCTCAAAACATCACCTTCACTATGCAACCCCACACTGATGCATTAGGTGAGAGCTAAGCCATTTGGTCTTACTTTTTAGGAGCCTCTGCCACACCTTACTACTGAGCTAGGGAAACTGAAGGACTTCATAAAAATCTACATTTTGCTCCCTTTCCTGCTTCTATTCTTGCTAGGACCTGCACCTCCCACCATGCACATGTCTTAATGTAATTCCTTGTAAGGGATGAGAAGTTAACTATTTCTTTGGAGTCTTCTGGCACAAATGTTGATATATAAGAAATGACAGGGCGAGGTCATCATGCACGTATGCCAGACCACTAGTGCTAGACATCTTGGAGATGTCAAGACACCGTGATTCCAGGGAATAAGTGACTCATGATGGACATCTGGACCCTGTCCTTGTTCTGACCAGTTCCTACATGCCTGAGAAGGCATATGCACCAGATCACAACTGTCAGTAAAGACTCCAGACCCCATGCAAAGATTATACTCATACTCCATTTCCTTTCTGAGCCTCCCAGATGCTCTGTCTCTATCTTCCCTATATATCTTCAATAAATTCCACTCTCATTTCCTGCGGGCTCATCATATTTGCTTTCCATCCTGTGTGAAGCCAAGGACCATCTTGGTTGGTCCTGCAGGATCCCCTCTGGGTCCTCTGGCCTGGCCTGCTGGCATTACTGTGAGTTATTTTTATCAATCAATACTCCTTTGAGAAGGGTGGCATGAACAGAGAGGTACTCTTGCTGTGGAAAGTGAACTCAGATACAAAGATTGGACTTGGGTTTGCAGAGGAGAGAGCAAATTCCAAAAGAAAAATCAGAAAGAAGTAAAAGAGTTTGGTGCTTTTCAAGGACACAGACTAGTGATTTTGTCATATGGTAGCTTAGAGAAGTTTTAGTAACCCCAAAATAACTGTCATCCTCTCCCCTCAGAGCTATCCAAATAGGCATAAAAATTAACTCAGTGGTTTCAACTTTGAGTGCAGGTCAGAATGACCTGAGAAAGTTTTGTTTTCTTTTGTTTTAAGATTTTATTTGTTTATTTGAGTGAGAGAACACATGGGGCGAGAGGGTAGAAGGAGAAGAGACTCTCAAGCAGATGCCGCACTAAGCATGGAGCCTGATGTGGGGCTCGATCCCAGGACCCTGATGTCACCACCTGAGCCAAAACCAAGAGTCAGACACTTAACTGGCTGCCCTATCCAGTGCCCCTCACCTGAGAAGTGAGAAGTTTTAAAAGCTACAGAAGGCCAGTTAAAGCAGGATATTTGGGCATGGGGCCCAGGCATAGGTTTTGGTTTAATTTTTAAACTCCCTAGTGACTCCGGTGTCCAGCCAGATTGAGACCCACTGGTCAAAGTAAACAAGATGGCCATGCGCTGAAAACACAGCTTCAACACAATTCTTCTAGACCACTCTCCAACCAGATGACCACTTGTGTCATCCACTAATATAGGCATTCTAGAGTTAGCAGTGCCACCGACTGCCATCCTTCCTAATATGAGAGCTAAGTTTATTAGGATTAGTCTAGAATGAGGGCAAACTCCAGTCTCTTCATTCCAGGCAAAATTTGGCCCTTTTCAGAAAAATGTCTGCCAGCCCTTGAGGTAAGTGACAAATATTCCATCATCTCATCTTCAAATCTGAATAGCATCAGCTGCTTCTATGAGTGGGACACTCTTCCAGATGTTTCATATATGTATCATGGATGCTTATCACTCTGTATAATAGATATTGCCGTAATATTCCAGATTATAGTGGGAATCTCTCTTCTTCTCTCCCCATACACTCCTTCCATCTTAATCCAAACCACCACTATGGCAACAGTTTCCTGCCTGGTCACTTGCTTTCAATCTTGCCCCAGCCCATCTATTCCCCCCACAGTAGCCCGGACACAGGGCGAACTTTGGAAAGCAGAAAGAGGCTAGCTTAAAGCCCAGCAGTGGCTCCCACTCCTCCTAGAGTAAAGGCTACCCACCTCCCCAAGACCTGAAAAGCCCTGCCCGATGCAGCTGCTGCTGCTTCTCCACCCTCTTCCCCTTGCAAACTGTGCTTGAGCCACACCGGCTCCCTTCCAGTATGAGAGCATGCTATCTTGCTCCTACTTTGTGGCCATAAAATATGTTTCTTCTGCATAGAATGCTTGCCCTGACTCCCTTCGATCTTTCTAGACTCAGCTGAAATGTCACAGCCACAGAGAAGCTTTCCCTTCTCACCACCAAAGGAGTCACCCACTCCCTCTCCATTTGCTTTCTTTTGCTCTTCCTTATTTGCTTCCTTCATCACAGTTAACATACTTAGCAAGTATTTGTTGTAGAGTTACTATTTTTGTCTGGTTCTCCTTTTGGGCTGTGGGCACCTCAATGACAAGGGCTTCTTCTCTTTGAGTCACCAGAGTACCAGCTGTGCTCAGCACAATGTCCAGTACTTAGCCACTGGGTAAGAAATATTTCTTGAATGAACAAAGAAGTCCATTTTACAGATCTCAAATAAGCCAATTAACCTGCCTGAGATCAAAGAGCTATAACAAGGAATATAGAAATCTATCTCTCAGAGGCAAAAGAACATTCTGCTAGAGTTTAACAAAAAAAAATTACACTTATCCTGAAGACCTTAAATGACTGTAATCATCATGAATCGTCTTTGTTCCACACATAACCTAAGCCACAGCTGTGACTGTCCATGTGCTAAGTACATCCAGCTGGGGTAGCTTGAGGTTGGGAGGATTCTGCAACAGTGGAAATCCTTAAATTGTTCAAATGTGCTTGTCACAAAGCATTTCTCTTAAGTGCTTTTTATCCTGCCCAGTAAGAAGCCCTTGTGTTTTATCAAGTTGCAATCTAGTTGGACTATTGATGGAATTTCCCTTTGGCCAAGGGGGAATGTGGCCCACATCAGCAAGTCTCTTCCATTGCTATTTTGGGAGATGTAGTGAATTTCTGATGGATGGATATGCCAGGAATTTCTCACCTGCACAATTCTGCTGAGGCTCCCAGTGGACACTGATGCCCTCTCTCTGACAGGCCCGGGTATATGCCACGAATGACTCACAGTAACAGTTTTTATGGACTGGACATTCACACATGTCTGTCACGCAGGACCTAAGGAACCCAATAGAAAGAAATGAACATGTAAAAATATCAAATTTCATCACATACCTTAAATGTGACTTGTAGAAAGGGGTGGGTGGGTGGATGTCAAACCTTGATTGGCCATTAAAGGTTGCTATTTTAGGTTGGAAATCTAAAAATGGCATAAAAGTTCTGCATGAAGCCTTATGGGGTATGTCTGAACAATGTGATAGTAGGTTCCTTTTCTTCTAGAGCAGGACTCTCCAAGAAAACTTCCTGTAATGATAGGAAATGTTCTACAATCTCCACTATCCAAAGCAATCTCTATTACCCGTATCTGGCTATTGAGAACTTGGAATATATCTAATGTGTGAGGAACCAAATTTTTTACTTGATTTTATTTTAATTCACTTAGATGCAAATAATCAATATGCCTAGAGGTTACCATGTTGGAACACAGCTCCTAGGCTGCAGTCACCATTCAAAGTGCTGTCATTTTGTGAATAGCTCTAATATAGGAAACATAGTTTCTACTTCAATATAACCAAAATAGTGGCTAACTTGATGAAAGTATAAAAATCCCAGGGCTTTCTGAAGACATACAATTAAGATTTATTTTTACAGTAGCTGAGAATCTTAGTCTTTTAAGAAATACTGAACCTCATTCTTTAGAATGTGGGGTGACAAATTCCAAATAAAGCAAAACTTTCAGACTCCTCATTAGACTGAAAGATAAAGAAGACTGAGCCAAGAGCTTCATAGCTTAAGTTTAAATACAGAAATGATGGGCCAGGACATCAGGGGAACTGAAATGGGCTTCAATGTAAACCAACAAATTTTCAAGCACCTTGACCTCTAGGACACAGTAATGAATTTACATTGGGGTGTCCTATTACCATTTACAAAATGCTTCTGCTTCAGTCTGTCACTGAGCACTACATAGGCAAAACACAGTCTGTATTTTATATATAAAGAGGTCATTTTACAAATGAATAGATGGGCCCAAGTCCCATTAAAAAGTGGCAAAAGAGTGAATTAAACTACATCCCCTTAGACTGGGGCTCTTCCTGTTATGCCCTAGAATCAGAGAACCTTCTTCATCTTCACCTTCCAGCAAGTTCACTCCCTCCCAATTTGGACTTCACATTTATGCAAGAGGCCCTCAAGATTAAGAATATTAAACCACCCTTATTTTTTTCCATACTTATGTTCAGCAAAACCTCTTCCTTATAGAACCAAATTCAAGGCTGAAAGCAAAAAACAAATAATTTTAATATTCAAGATTATAAACAGCACAGTGATCTTGAAAAGTGCCCAGGATGTGATAATCCAATGTGAATATGCCAGCACTTTCTCTTGTACATGTGTACACATCTGATCTCATGTGGGACATGTGTACACATGTGATCACCAAGAGTGGCCAGCTAGCTCTGTGTCAAGGTGGTGCACTGCCTGTTCAGAACAAGAATTAAATGCAGAAATCATATTAAAGAATCAATAGACTCACCGTGTACCTGATTATTATAGCCCAACTCTCAAGAACACAGCCTTGGAAACAGAAACTAACAGGGACAAAAAGCAATTGTACTGAAACCTAACGAGCCTCTTCAGTGTCATCAAGTGAGAAATTATCTGATGACTGATACGTAAGACAGAAAATTATCTGATGACTGATGCAGGACAGAAAAATGGATCTCTCTCCTCTCTTTAATAATAAAGAATTGTATTTTTTTTTTTTTTTAGATTTTATTTATTTTAGAGATAGAGAGGCAGGGAGAGAGATGGAGAACAGGGAGAGGGACAAGAAGACTCCACACTGAGCCCAGTGTGGGGCTTGATCTCAGGACCCTGAGATCGTGACCTGAGCCGAAGTCAAGAGTCTGACCCATAACTGACTAAGCCACCCAGGTGCCCCAAGACTGTATTTCTTAATACCTCCTCCTGCTTGCAATACAGAAACCCTGTGAAATCATGCTCACTGGCAAATACATACCAGACACAGTGCTGTGTCTTTAAACTCATGCAGAGCCCCCAGGCTTCTGAGAAAAGCCAACTAAAGCCTGTTTTTAAAACGGCCTCTGAAGGTCTGAGGATGAACACTCCTCAACACCACTGCCTTTGCTGTTTTCATTTCCATTCCAGACCAACCCACACCCATCACAGTCCCGCTCAGCTCTGACTTCCCTGCAAGGTTTCAGTGAACTAGTGCTATAGCCTCTCATCCCACCCTGGCTTCACACCCTGGGGGACCTCCCTGGCCTATGGAGTGTCGGTCCCTCAGGCACAGGTCCCACCAACGCGACGGGGACGAAGTGGCACCGAGTGGGCCCGGTGAAATGATGGTTCTCCTGTGCAAATGCGGTGGTCTCTGCACGAGGAAACACATCCTCTGATTTGAAAGTACATCTAATGCAACTCTGTAGAACTGTGTGGACAGTGAACAGAATTTAATTGGTTTAGGTGCAAGGGTTATTGGGGAGTGTTTTCCTTCTTTTCTCTTTCTTTCTACTGGTTGTCTTAGGAAGCTATTTATGCGATTTCAAGTGAACTAGGGACAGCTAAATCCAATTCACTGAGCTGTTGAGAGAAAACGCAGTGAGCTCACATTTCATGTGGAAACCCACATTTAATAACCACAGCGTATTGCCCACCCTCCATGTCCACAACAGGCCATGCAGGGCACACACACAGCCAGCAATGGATCTGCCTTTTAAAACAAAGGAAGAGTTGAGCTTATTCTATTATTTGACACTCATGAGGAACAACACTGGAGGAAAAAGCATTTGTCAAAGCCACCCCTGGCTTGAAATATTTCAAATATATTTAAAGGCTTGAGAGATGTGTTTTGTCACAGAAGTTAAAACTACAAGATGTCTTTTTTTATTCACTTGTCAAGTTGATGATTTTTACAGCAGATTGTACCCAGGGTTTGTGAGAGAATGGAGAAAGAGAGGGTCCCAGCTCTTGCTGGCCAAGGGTACAACTCTTAGCTCCTACATCAGGCATTTTGCTACCGTCGGCTTGTATGGGGATTGTCACATCTAGTCCACACAGCAAAGGCATCTGAGGTACATGTTAGTCCTGGCCCACTTAACTCTTGGGGAAACTGGAGCTTGGAGGGTTTAGCTTGTGCAAGGTCACATGGCTGATTGCAGATCTGGAACTGCAAAACCAAGACTGTGATTCAAGTCTTTCTCATCTCAACACCCATATTAATAACAAACACATTAGAAGATCTTTCCAGGGAGCAACTTGGCAATACTTATAAATAGCCTAAGGAGGCTCCTTCCTCTGGCAGAGACATTTTACACCCAAGAAAATAGTAATGCATGTGGACAAAGGCTGTATACACAGGAGTCTTCATCACAATGCTATCTGAAATGAAAAAGAGGGCAGGGGGAGAACCCAAATTGCCTATAATAGGGAAATAGTTAAATACATCTAGGTGACCTTTATATCCTACAGACACTGCAATGATGTTTTTTAAAATACGAGGAAACATTCCAGCAGGACTGATTGAAAAAGAGCAAACCTGTTTCAGTACTGCGTGGTCACACATAAGACAAAAATAACTGACAACAGATATGCCCAAATGTTCACAGTAGTCAGCTCGGGGTGGTAGAATTGTGGCTCTTCCTATTTTATCCATATCTGTATATTCTACAATAAACACATACCGCTCTTCTAAAAAGATAAAAATCAGTGTATTTTTAAGTCGACAAAAAGAGTAACATGAGACATGTTAGTATTTCAGTCAGAATGTGGGGACTAGAACAAGAAAATAAAGCACAAAGAATGGGAGGAAATTAATATATCCATGGGTAGGTCTTAGTTATTAAATATTTCTCCAGCTCAAGTTTTCCAATCTGTGAATCTGAGGCCTCCTGCACAGGCTTTGATTCTGTTCACTGGGTGTCATCCTCTGACTCCCACCTCACTGGTCAAGCAATGTCATGAACTTGACATCCAGATGGTTGGAATGGATAATGGGATAACTGGGCACGCTTCTGCTGGAAGGAATTTATTAAGAAAAAGGAACTTATTAAGGGAAAAGGAAAAGCATCCTCAAATGCACTCTGGATTTTAGGGAGGGGCAAAACTATTATGATTCAAGTGTTCAATGTGCGTTGATCACACTTGATAGTTTGGCATGAGAAAAATCTAATTTATGACAGTGGAGTTGAATTGTTATGCGGTAATGGAAAATTGGTGTTCTTTCCTTAGTATGCACTGATACCGCACATTCATATTCATTTTATAGGACATGTAGGAGAACGTTATCACTTTTAGTGGCAAGATTTATGGCTTTGGTTTCTTTGCCTTCATGGCATGATTCTGTCACAATTCTGTTCTGTTCAAAGTTGAATTCTTACGCAGGAAACATAGGCGCCCATTGCTCCAGTGGGAAAACATAGGCTGCATTACAATCGGGCTTTTCCAGGAAAGCTCTACTGGTACTACAGAATCATCAGCTGCCTGAGGAGCCCTTTGAAGTGTGCCTTCTGACACAGGAGCTGATAAACGCATTTCGAAACGATGTTCTAATTTCCGCACCCTGCTCCCGGTACCTTTCCTGACGGATTCCTGTTCCTTGGGCTCACACAGCTGCACACTGCAGCAATATAAAAAGAGGGTGCCAGGAGCTACCACAGGGCCCTCCCAGGCTAGTGCAGTGCTGGGCAGCCCTTTGTCACACACCAGCTTCCCCCTTCTGCAATGGCTTCCTGTATGTGTGTCATGTCTCGGGAAGACACTTCAAAGACCTCTCCTCACAGCACGCAGCACCGTACTGGAATCGGAACCCACCTGGGGTCAGTGCCCTCCATGAAACCCAACTTATCACCATTTAGCTGCAGGGGAGCCCCCATCAGCTTCTCCCTACCATTAGGTTACGATCACTACCTCCTACAAAGCTCTAGAAAGAAGTCACAAGCCATGTGGAACTGTTTAAATGGAAATTTAAATTCATCACAATTAAGCTAAATGTTAAATTCAGTTCCTTAGTCACACGAGCCACATTTCAGGTGTCCCGTGGCCACATGTGGCAAGGGGCCACCATACTGAGCAGTGCTGACTTACACAAGTTGCATCTCTGCAGAAAGTTCTACTGGATAGTGGTCCCAAGTGTGCAGCTCCATCTGTGGTGGGAAACCACTCCTCTTCTCCCCAGAGAGAGGATCTCCCAGAGAGAGAGGCTTACAGATGTTGTGAGATCAAGATTGGGCTCACTCCGGCTCTTCCTGGGCCCTTACAGAGAAAGTTTAAATTCATAGTTGTTAGCGATCTAGATCATCCCTTTTTCTTCACCACTCACATTCTTTTACCCAGTCATAGGGAATGTCTGATTAGCCCTTAGGCTTCCTTTCTCCTTGCCCTTTTTGTCTTGACTGTGCTTCCTCATCTTTTTCTACTGGAAGAATCTGATGTCTATCATTTAAGACTCAGTTCAAACTCTTCCATGATGCTCCCTGACTGGCCTGGGAGAAGTTGGCCTCTTCCTACTGAATCCTGTTCCTTCTACATCTTTATCCTGGCACAGACCCTCTGAATTCTAATTACCTCTTTGTCAGTTAGAGAGGGGAGCTGTATCTTATTCATCCAGCCAAGCACAGTGCCTTGAACACACAGCTCAGTAAAGATGGTGAATCATCAAAAGAGTGAATGAGAATGGCTTGATGACCTTTGCCCAGCTTCCATGGAGTCACAGTTGGACCCCGATATCTTAGGAGTATGAATTCTGTCTTTGGCCCTCCTCCTCCCGCCAGTGCCTGATGTGGCTTCGGCCCCTGGGCTGCCCACCACTGTAACCTATGAGCTAAGCTGCTTCCTTAGGGACTTTTCATTTTCATTTTGAACTTCTTGCCCCCCCTCTCTGGTATCCCAGGGGATTTTCTTTTTAATTTAATGAATGGCAGAATAAAGGATCTGGTCTGAGTAGTCTGCTTTAATAACACATTTTCAGAAAAGCACATATTCAATATTGTAAAAACAACCTATAGCTCTTCGCGTTATTAAAAAGACAAGCCTCCAAATGCTGCTAAAATCAAAACATCAAACATCTTTCTGCTTCCTAGCAACAGCATACCGAATGGTTTTCCCTCAGCTTTCTCTGGCTTGCAGGCCAGCCCCGTCAGAGAGAGGTAAGTGTTCATGCATTTGCTGCCCAAACAGAGTTTTGAAAGACAGATGTATTAACCACTGGGAACTCTCCACACTGCTTCTGGGAGAACAGAAGGGCAGGCCAGGAGTGACAGTAGCCAGCCCCAGCTGGGAGCCAGAGCCAGAGCCTGGCCTTCCCCCTCTGCCATCAGGAGGGGTCTTTCGCTGGACTGTGTTGCTCTGTTTAGAAGTCAGCTTTCCTGAGAGCAACAGTAACATATTGCTTAGTCCAGAAGCTGACTAGAAAACCACACTGGGTTGGTAGGGCTTTCCTTGCTCCATGTATCTAGGAAGTTCACAGAATCAAGTGAAAGCATCTCAGGCTTGTTAGTGGCTGGGGATCTGTGGGGAAGGGGGAGGGGAGAGGATTTGGGAGATGGTCCTGGCTGGGTGGACAGAAGTGTATTTAACTACCAAGAGACTATTAATAAATTCACTTACACTTTGATCCTTGAAATTCTGCCCCGACCTCCCTAACCCAAATTGCACAGAAGTAACTACAGGTAGTAGCCATAAGAAGGCATAGCCATGCCATGCTATACCTAAGAAAATAACTTCATCCCTAACTCAGTAGCGACTACCTCTGCTCTTCTCAATACTTTAAGGGCACCTTCACCAATTCACAAAAAAGCCCAGCCTATTGGCATAAAAAGCAAGAACAAAAGATTCAATAATGGGAAACGTGAGGTTGCTTTATTGAGTTGTTAATAAGGGTGGGGCAAACCTGCAGAGCCAGCCAGCAGGGAGTCGGCACTGCTCCTTCCAGATCCTTCCTGAGCCAGCCATAGTTTGGCACCTCGGCGGCTTAAAGATTGGTGAGAATATCTGATATGTCAAATATTGTCTTAAATGTTGGCTCCACAGTTGCCTAGGTTTCCAGGACAGCACCACAAGGCCAGGTGTCTCTGGATGAGCTTATTTATCTCACAAACTTGATCTAAGGAGATGGGGCAGGACAACCTGGGAGTCTAGCTGCTTCTCTGGTTGTGGACACTAAGCCTATCTGCAACCAGCCTCATCAGATCCCCATCCCCACAGACACACACACATTAGACTTAGACCACTCTTAGGTGGGGAGAATGAATTCACTGGGCCATTTTTGTTTGTGGTACAGAGCGAGGCACAGACATGAACAGAGACGGGCACACCCTCAAACTCCAAATGACACAGCAAAGGCTGTTATGGGCAGGAAGTTAGTGCAAATGGGATACCAAGGACTAAGTCCAGAAGACTTCACACAGTAGGAAAGACACAGGAGCTGGATCTTGAAGGATGTGTGGAATTTTGCTTCATTCCAGAATGAGGAAAAGGAAATTTCAGGCTAAAGGAGAAGCTTTAAGTTCCCAAATCACCAGATCTCAGATTTGATGGTCATGTGGTTCAACCTCCAATATTAATTAAAAAACGAGACAAAACAGAGTCCCTGACAAACGGTCACAGAACCTGTTGATGAAGACCTTATTTCCTCACATAACAGCCTAGCAGGTCCTGATGTGAAGACATTTCTTTCTCCTAGGGATCCAAGTCCTCATCATCTCCAACCTGAACTCCCAGGGGTGACAAGGGGAGCCACCTGGAATCAGTCAGCGAGTCCGTGCCCGTGATGACGCCTCAGTGATATGCCCCAGCTCCCCCGTCACCTTCGTGTGTTCTGCTTCCGACGTCTGGTGTCCTTTCCCCTGTAACTGCTCTCTTTCTGCCTTGACAGGAGTAAAAACCCAACTACCAAAGTCACAGGGAAAAAACTACCAACCATTTTGAAAATTATTCACAACGAACCTCTTTTTTGATCACCTGCACTCTGGTCTTGTCATGTATTTGCCTACTTATATGGATGGAGTTCCAACTTAAAACCTAGGGACTCTATACTTTTAGCTAATGTGCTCTCTCCAGACACTGAACGATACTGATGGCTTTAACTCTCCCAGGTTAAATTCCCCAGGAGGCAAATGGCATTCCCTGCATGGCAGAAGCTGGCATGGCATGGGAGTTCCAGAAATGGTCCTCAGCCTCAGACACCCTTCTAAAGCTAGAGCTTGTTTTGTGGAATAACATAGGAGGCACAGAGACCTCCTCTAAAGAGAGCAATGCTTACGGTTTTCCATAGATGCCAATTTTAACAGGAGTCCTTAGCACTTGCTCTGAGCAGAGACCAAGCAAACATCACACCTGGTCTGGAGCCTAAAATATTTTGTCCCTTGATAAAGCCATCTATCAGACCATATGTGGAGACTATAATCCCCAGGCTCATAATTAAGCTTTCTTGTGCCTTAGGGTTGGGGAAGCTGTGTGCACTGTCCTGCTATTTGTCCCAGGCCCAGGGGCTACAACTTCAAAGAGACCAAATCCAGAGACTCTAGAACTACTAACAGGGTTAGAAAATACTCCTCTTGGGAAAAATGAAATATCTTTGCTTAAGTATGAAACACCGGCTCCACAGAGGGGAAAAGGTGACCATGATTAGCGAACATTGTCTGGGTTGTCACTCTACTAGGGATAACTCATTATTTCAATTTAGGCAAAGATGTCTCATAAGCCAGCCAGGGAAAGGGGAAGCCTGGTCACTACCCCCCTCTAGTGGCTGAGAGGTAGAGTGCCAAGTAACCTCCATTCTTACTCCAGCGTTTGCTTCTTACTCCACTTTTGAGGGTAGGGGGTGGGAGCTGGAGGCTGGCTGATAAAGTAGAACATAAAAATGGCTGCTTGTCAGAAAATCAATCACTTTTCTCTTAAACATGTTCAAATCAGCACCGTCATGTTCGCTGTAAAACAATGATGAGGCTGGCTGGTGGGCTACATCCCCACGTAAACTAAGACCCTCCTGCATACCAGCCACAGAGCCACAGAGGGCAGATTATCTGAGGCACTCCCTGCTGGGGGGCAGGTGAGGTGGAGCATCAGTGGGAAAAAGCCTACGCTTTGTTTTTTGTAAAATCTCATTTTACCTATGCACTGTATCTAGCTTGACCTACTTTGTTTTTGCAAAGAATCGCAAGTACAAAAAACTACCATGCCTTTCACCTAAGCAGGAGGTACCACGTCTGAGGTGGTAACATAATGAGAGGCCAAAGGTTCCAGTCATGTTCCTGCTTCCTAATTAGTATAATGGCAGAATCATTACTGCACTAGCATTCTAGGACTCTATATCTAAAAATGGACTTGTCCAGCCCTCAGCTAGCTCTAAAAACTTGGTGATATTCACACTTGGAAAGACCTTCCAGAAATGAGAGGGGGATCTTTACTGAGAAAATCTTCAGTATCTCTTTTTTGCGGCAAGCCCACCTCATTATATTTCTAACCCCAACATAGACACACACCACCTTCGCAACTGTTTCATTCAATGGGACAAACATTCACTGAGTGTCTGCTGGGTGCAAAACAACAGGCTGGGTTCAGTGGGGAATCCAAAAGCAAAGAGGAGCCTGCCTTCATCTTGGTACTTGCACAGTGTCATGGGGAGGGCAGGGCAAGACTGCGGAGGGCAGCAGGCCACAAGCAGCCCAACTAAGGAGGTTCCATCTGGGGCTCTGGCAAGTGGGGGGACTGCACTCGGGAGGTGCCCGGAGATGAGCAGGGTGCCCTGGGGGAGAGAAAAGCTCTCTCACAGGATGAGACATCAGGGAGACTGGAGAGGCAGTGAGGTGAGGCCAAAAACCAAAGCCCATCTGTGTCACTTTGGATATAGTCTTTCCCCTTTCCTTGTATCATCTCTCATGGGGTTCTGATGAAAAGTAAATGAGAAAACAGACTGTCCAATTGTTAAGGAGGAGAGAGAAATCCATCCATACAGGGACATGAAGGCTATGCGGTAGATGCCAGGCAGCAAGCAGGGTCTCCTCTCTTTGCCCCACCAAAACTCAATGTGAGAAGGGTATAGAATTGGTGCTTGGTACTTTCTCTCATTCGAGAGGGGACTCCCAGCCCCAGCAGTCCTCTTTGGAATCTTGCCATTCGTGGCCCAGCATGCCAGGACATGTGTGCAGTTCTAGACCATGGCTGCCGGCTGAGAGGCAGGCACTGGCAGTGTGCGGTCACGAGGGGCAGTGAGGAAAATCCGTCAAAGTGAAGGCATCCAGCATCTGGAGGCCACACCCTGGCCATACGTGGCAGCCACCACCAGCTCAGCTGCTTCAAAGGGGCCGATCCTTCCAGAGGCCTTGTTCACATTAGGCAGTGGAGGGCTGCCAAGTCCACTACGTGCATTAATAAAAGGGCAGCAGCGGTGGCCATGCCCCCAGAGGATGCAGTACTGGGGAGAACTTTTTCAGATGCTGTGTGCCTTTCATCAAGCATCTGCTGTGCCTTTGGCTCCACAATAAACCAGTATCCACAACAAGTCGCTGCACCAGGATGGGACTTTTGCACTCCGTACTCTGTGCTGCTTGACTGTACAGGGAGAACTCGGTCCCTAGACCTAAGAGAAGTATCCTTTTGGAGGAGCCCCCGCCCCATTCCCATCAGTGGGTGATGGCACGTGCAGGGACCAGACATTACCCAAACCCAAACTATAAACAGCATGGGCCAACTACCTTGCAGCTTCCCACCCTCTGCTCAAATGATAGCACACTCAATATAAGCCCCAGAGAGGTGGGATGTGAGGCCTCTTTCCTAAAAGCAACTGAGAATATTGCTTCGAAGGCGCCAGAACACTCATAACCCCCAATAGTGGAAGAAGTGGGGTAAGGCAACATTCCCTCAGTAACTACTATATAATATGCCAGGTGTGTTGCATATGTAAGTACATGTAATTTTGACTGCAAAATTTTTAATAGGGGAGAGAACTAAGACCCAAAGAAGTCAAGCAGGTTTTTTTTTTTGTGTTTTTTTTTTATATATGATACAGGTAATAAGTGACAAAGCTGGGTCCATGTTCTCTGCTCTGCAACACAGTGTCTAATACGACACATACTGTTCCTTCTTCTCCCTTCTCCAGGTTAGAATCTACCCCTCCTTCACTATGCAGGCCAACAGCTTTCTCAGGGGAGCTTCTGAGATCCCCAAGCTACACAAGGTTGCTATTTGACATTCTCATGGTACTCCTGAGTGGCCCTCATCATAGCCTGCAACTCTGTTCTTATCTGATTGATCCCTCACTCCATTCAGCTCTCTATGCTCCAGAGAGGGCAAGTTTTGTTCATTATCTTTTGCCAGCCCTTGTCAAGAGGAGATGCTCAAAACCATCTATCTGAATGAATCATTTATAGATATTTATAAAGTCAAGTTGAGATAAAGTAAATTCTAAGATGACAATGAGAATCAGACAGTTCAATGACCTGAAAATGTTTCAAGGAGGAGTGAGCATCCCATGGTTTTAAGTACAACCAATGGCTAGGGGAGTAAGATCTAGAAAGAGGCCACTGGGTTAGGCAACCAGGTGTCAGTGAAGGCCTTGGTAGGAATAGTTTCATGGGGTGAGGACAAAAGAATGGAAGGTGGGAAATGTGTGAGACATTGAGTAAAGGCCATTCTTTCAGTAGGTTGGCAGTGAAGAGGAGATAAATGGAATGGCAGAATGCAGGGACATGTGGAACACTTGTGTGTCTGTGTATGCACATGTGTTAGGATCAAAGAGACATGTATATGTTTGGCACCAAGGAAAAAGAAGTCCAAGAGAAGACGTTGAAATTAAAGAGATGAAGGGGTTAGGTAACTGGGAGACCAATGTCATGAAGAAAAATAGGTAAAGATGGGGTCAAAAATGTGGGAGAAAGATTATCCTTCTCTTTACTTTTGGTTGCTAGTGAATACCTGAAAAAATTTCCTGGAAGAAAACACAACACAAACACACACACACACACACACACACACACACACACACATGCTTTTGCTTATACACAGTTGAGTAGGGCAAGGGGTAAAAATCAAGGCTATGTTCTAAATCAGCAGCTGGATGAAGATCAATGACCCAATGCAAACACCTAGCAAAGAAGGGGATAGAAGTAAGTGAAATTTGCAAATGGTATTTCCAGGTTAGAAAGAACTACAGATGAGGGACAGGGTTCCCACCATTGCAGAATAAGAGTTCCACTCTCTCTCAGTCCATGACCTTTGAGACCCATAGCAAATGAACTAAAATACGACTGAGCCAGAGTTTTAATCAGGCAGAAATTTAGTGCTGGAGAAATTGGTCCTTAGCTCCTGAGGAGAAAAAAACAATATGGCAGGTTTCTTAAACCTTAATTTTATGATCTAAAATTAGTGGTGGGACAATTTTCCCCATCAAAGGACCCCAAATTTAGAAACCATCTTTTTGGGGGGTAGGGGAGATTTTCTAGATGCTTTCTTCCTAAATATTTTATGGCTCCCATCTGAATAGTAAAAGTCTTAACAACAACCACTGTGGCAATCTATCTTGGTTTAGGACAGTAAGTGCTCAAAAATCCTACCAATAGGCTGGGTGACTCATAAACAGTCACCAATTCATACACTCAAGAGTCTTAAAAGACCTTAATGAACATCTACTTGCTGCAGGAATTCCTTTTATAACCTCCCTGGCAGATGGTCATACATCTGCATCATGTCTGTGACAACAGCTCAGTAGCTTTTTAGGAATATCATTCCAGTGATAAACAATTAAGTCTTCTATCTCTCAGGAAGTTTTCTTATATATTAAATGAAAATGCATTCCGTAGCTTCAACCCATTTGCACAGATTCTACCTTCTGTTCCACTGTGGAATTATTCTATTCTATTCCAGCTTCCATATGATATCCTCTTCAAACACATCACAAAAAGTAAAAAATGTTCCACTTAAAAGTTAACTTTTGGGGAACTTCCAGAAATATGGCTATTATACCATTTTGTACTTCCTGTGCTTTTATTTTCTTTACACCTAGCAGCTAAAGGGCATTCAAGTTAAGTATAAACCTTCTTTCCCTTTTATTTATTCTTTCAAAAAATCTCTGCTGAGTAGGACACTGTGTTCACCCCCACATTAGGGCCAAAGATGAAAAAGATGGGGTTTCTACTCCAGCTACACAACGTGCTAAAATAAATTGTAATAAAAGGAGGAAATCGATGAGTGCTATAAAAAGCAGTTCAGTATTACCAGGGGAGTACAGGAGAGAGAGAGTATTCTGGCAAGGAGGGGAAAGAATGAGAAGTTAGAAAAGATTCCAAGGAGGAGGTTTCATTTGAGTTACATCTTAAAACAAAGAGCTGGTTTTACCCAGACAAAGAGGAAGGAAGAGCTTTTCAGAAAACTCGTATTTTAGAAATACTTTTGTTTGAAATGCCACGTGTGCCATTTGAAAATTCCTGAGCATCAAGAGAAGGAACAAATGTCTTAGGAAATCACTAGAAAGGTAGGTTGTGCTCAAATAATGGATGGCCTTGTATGCTAAGCTATGAACCATGAGCCTTATTTGGAGATCAGAGGAGTCATTGACAGATTTGAGCAGAAAAGGGATAGAACAGAAAACACAGTTCAGGAAAGTGAGCTGATAATCATGTGTGAGGTAGGCTGGAGGAAGTGGAGATAGAGAATTAAACGGGGTTGGGGGGAGTTAGGCATCTATTGAGGATGACCCAACCAGGGGTTACAAGAGAAAAAAAAAAAAAAAAAAAAGACACGACCAGGGATTTATTGGTGGGGGATGGGAGGGGAGGGGTTGTCAGTAGAAACAGAGAGGAGACATAAAGCACATGAGATAGAAGAAGGGATAATCTATAGGATTTGGAAAAGGATATCATGTCAGGGCAAAAGGGAAAAGGAAGGGTCACAGATGCCTCTGGAGATTTGAGCTTGGATTAAAGTCTGTCAGCAAATAAGGAATGCAGGAGAAGTAGGCTGACAGCAAGGGGGAGTGGGAAGAGAGACAAGGAGCTTGTAGTCCAGCATGCTGAGTTTCTGCTGGAACAGCCAGGCAGTGAAGGGATGGTAAATGTTTAGCAACCAGCTCCTGGGGAGTTGGGGAGAATAGAACCCCAGATCTGTAACCTGTGCCAATTTCTAGGTTATAAATTCTCCCACTGTGGCTGCTTGCATGGTACTAACATGCTATCCCAGATCACGAAGCATGGTGCTGGGAAGAGATTCTAACAACCGTCTTGGGAGAGCCACTGGAAGCCAGCCCCAGCCCACCACTGGCCCTGGTTAACAATGTGGAACAGGCGCTGGAGAGGGGAGACATGCATCTGGCCAAGAGGATTCCTTATTTTTCAGTAAACAAAATGCAATTTCATTTTTGTGAGACAAAGTTAACCAACACCATGGCTATAGGCAGATTGAGGATCCCTACTGATCTGTTCTAATGTCAGCCAAAAGTCACAAATAAATTATATCATTTTCTGTTACCAATGTTCATGTAAACACCATAAAAATGAGTGCTGACAGCAACCAATGAGTTTATGCTAGTTTTATTTTTCATAATGTCCTAGGAAGATTCTTCCTTTAAGATTTATTATTGTTTTGCCTACCATGAAATAGTAACTAAGTGTTTTGCTAAATCAATTTAAAGGTTGCTTTGTTTCACTGCCACCTTTGCAAGTACCTCTGGGCTGTCTACTGTTTTATAATGGCTCATAATAATGCTGCTCAGTCAATCATAGGATACAATTTGGCTTTAAAAAAAAAAAACCCTTTAAACTTCTCTTTTCTCTCTGTAGGTTGTGGAAAAATCTAGCAACATGACTGATTAATATTGGGACCATCAGTAACGCTCTGAGGTTTGTAAGGCATTGGAATAAGAAAATGAGAAGGTGAGAAAAGCGGTAGCTCATATAAACACAGTGACTGAGAGTCATGCACTGGGGAAGAAGATAGGAGGGAAGGGGGTTAAATGAGTGGTCAAAAAAGATTCTACCATGACTCAGCAGTGAAAAATGGTAATTTCTCACCTCTATCTTCCCAGCAATAGCACAGATACCATCATACGCTTTCTTCCGGTCACAACAGCGAATCAAGTATTTTTGTGCAAACACTTCTTATAATAATACTTAGTTAATAACACTTCTTATAATAATACTTCTTATAATAATACTTAATACTCCTCATTCTTCACATAGCAGCCAAACGATCTTTTTTAAAAATATAAAATATATCATGTCATTCCTCTAATCAAAAGTCTCCAAAGACGCCTCATCACATTAAAAATCTCCATAAATCCTAATTATGGTCCACAGGCCCCTGACAATGTAAACCCTTCCGGCTTTACATTTTCAACTCTATTTACCAGCCTCGGCTCACTACCTTCCAAGCAGACCAGACTGCCCACCATTCCTTAAAAATGCCGAGCTCATTGCTGCCTTTGGCTGAAACAACCTTCTGGTTTCCTGGAGCAGCGGCTTGCACCTTCTTAACTTTCAGGGCAATTATTAGCTCCTCAGACATTCCTTCTCTGACCACAAGCATCCACTAAAATCCCCTACCTCCACTCCATCACGCTCTCTCAAATCTATTTAGCTGATTATTGCTTTCGTTTGGGTTGCACTCCCCAGCAAGGATGTAAGCTTTGCTGAAGGACCTTGTCTGTCGAATTTCCTGCTAAATCACCAGCACAGTCACTAGCATGCAGAAGGTACTCAGTAAACATTTGTGGAATGAAAAATGCTCCCATTCCCACTAACTGGACATATTTTTATGAAAGAACAACGAAAGAATGACTAGTCCTATCTCCACCATCCTGTCCTCCATTATGTCTAAATATAATGGCCTGCCACCAGGAATGCCATATTAAAGTAACACAGCAGCTTAAATAATTTGAATACATGACTTGGGATCCTGCAGAGAACCAAAGACAGGCCATTTTATTTTTATTTTTTTAAAGATTTTATTTATTTATTTGACAGACAGAGATCACAAGTAGGCAGAGACACAGGCAGAGAGAGAGGAGGAAGCAGGCTCCCCGCTGAGCAGAGAGCCCGATACAGGGCTCGATCCCAGGACTCTGGGATCACGACCTGAGGCAAAGGCAGAGGCTTAACCCACTGAGCCACCCAGGCGCCCCAAGACAGGCCATTTTAAAGAAACACAACCAAGACTGTATGTGCTGATTTTTCCATGACATACTGAGAGCAACCTACATTACTTTCCAGGACGCCTTGCAATAAGGTGAGAAGAATGTAGGGATGAGTTCCCTCAGTCACTCATTCCTCTAAATAGCATTTACTAAGCACCTACTACACAGAGGCATTTTGCTGAGAACATTGTGCTGATCCATAGATGGGAAGTCAAAATCTCCATCATCAAAGACATAAAATAGAGTGAGAGAAACAGATACAAAAATAATTTTGATGCCATTATAATACTATATTGCATATAATATTATATATAGTGTATACATATATATGTATGTATACATAGTATTATAACAGAGATATGAAGAAAGTACAGAGATATAGCAGAAGAGAGAATGATCAGTGGAGTTAAGAATGTGGGCAACAGGGCACCTGGGTGGCTTGGTCAGTTGAACATCCAACTCTTGATTTCAGCTCAGGTCACAATGTCAAAGTTGTGGGATTGAACCCTGAGTCGGGCTCTATGCTCAGAGTGGGGAATCTGCTTCTCTCTCTTTCTCTCTCTCTTCCCCTCTCCCTCTCCCTCTCCCCCTTCCCTTGCTCATGCTCTCTTTCTCTCTCTAAAACAAAACAAAACAAAACAAAAAGAATGTGGGCAGTGTATTTGAGGAAACATCATCGAAGGGGGAACCAATAATGGCCAATGAGCTCAGTCTTGCATGAGTCTGAAAGGCAAACAGGAAGGAAGGATAGCAGGGAGAATAGCAAGTATAAAGCCATTAAGCCCTAAAATAGCCCTAGCTACTTAGGGAATTACAATTAATTTTATATTGAATGAGTGGTTGCATATATGCAAGGAAGGACCTTCATCTTATCAAGATACAACAAACAGGGCATAGTCAGTAGAACTGAAAACTAGCTATTTAGAAAAATAAGGCCAAAAAATACTGTATAATTAGACAGTCTCCAACAGTACCTTAAAAGAATGACATATTAAACCAAGGAGCATTTGTTTTAGAAATGCAAGGTTGGTTTGAGCTCAAGATATTTAATAATATAATTTTTCACATTAATTGATGAAATAAGAATAACTATACAATCATGTTGACAGATGCAATACAACACTTAATAAATTAAACATTTATCCCAGGTTTTAAGACTTTAGAAACATGGTAAAACTGAAACAAAAGGATGTTTCTTTAACGCAATGAGTGGTATCTATCTCAATATAAGAAATCAGAATTACTCTTTATGATGAAACACTAGAGGCATGTCAGTAAATTCAAAAGCAAAGGCTGCCTTTCATTACCATTATTAAGTAACAGCATTCAAAAGTTACATCCACTAAAATTACACAAGAATGGGGTAGTGGCTGGCTCATTTGGTAGAGCATGTGACTTTTGATCTCTGGGTTGTGAGTTCAAGCCCCACATTGGTGGTAGAGATTATTTAAAAATTTAAAAAATCTTAAAAAAATAAAATTGCGCATGAGGACAAATAATAGACAAAAATTTTAGAAAGAGCAAAATTATACTTTGCTTGCAAATTATATGAGTGTGTATAATTAAGAAACTTCAGAAAAAAGAGAAGTTCTAAAAACAGCTTTACAAAATGCCAGCAATAACTGCTTAGGAACTGTAATCCACAAAAAGACCCAATTCACAATAGCAACCAGTCAATGTGAGAGAGAGAAGACTTAGAAAATGCAAACTCTCTATAAAGCAAACAACAAAATGTACTCATATAAATAAAAAGACATATCTTGGGATAATATAGTAGACTTTATTTTTAATATTAAAAAATTCTCCTTATGTAAGCATTCATGTGATAAAAGTCAAAATACTAAATTTGAGAAAAAAATGTTTTAAATCTCTTTGGCTGCCCAGTGGAAGCTGGGGTGTAGAGGCAAGGTTAGTGTTCATTGTGGGAGAGGGATGCATCTGAGGGAGGAAGGAGAGAAACTGGAAACACAAATAGACAATGATGGTTTACACCAAGGCAACAATGGTTGCTAACGCAACCAAGAAAATGGATTTTAGATATACTTAAGAGCTTCCATCAGCGTGATTCAGAAACTGATTGACTATTTGAGCATAGCATACGAGTTAAGGAACAGAGGAGAAACAGTGACTTGTACATTCAACAAATATTTGCTGAGTACCTTTTATGTGGCAGGAACTAAATGAGAGACTCGGAACCATGGAAAATAAATGAGAAGATATATTAAAATTCAGTACCCTCCTAGGAAAGAGAATGCATTAAAAGATATAATTCCAGCCCACAAGAAGCCTCCACATATTTCTTCAAGTACACACAAAAATAAAAATCCAATCTGGAACTTTATTAGCTGGAAATTATGAAGAAATTATGCCTTCGAATGAAAGAATAGCCGGAGGAGACTAAAAATGTTTAATGAGTGGAGAAGAACATTAGAACTGTAGGGAATGGCAGAGGCAAAACTTAACAATGAATCTGGCTCAGACTGAGCAAACTCATAGGAGCCAGAATCATAATCCAGGAGGAATAATCCAGAATGAAATTTATAGATTTTATTTATTTTTTATTTGACACAGAGCGAGAGAGAGAGAGATCACAAGTAGGCAGAAAGGCAGGCAGCGGGGGTGGAGGGGGAGCAGGATCCCTGCTGAGCAGAGAGCCCGATTCAGGGCTCGACCCCAGGACCCTGAGATCATGACCTGAGCTGAAGGCAGAGGCTTAACCCACTGAGCCACCCAGGTACCCCAGAATGAAATTTAGAAGTAGAAGAGGATCCAGACCTCTGGACCACTGGTTTTTAAACCTGATTGCACCTTAGAATTACTAGGGAGCATTAAGCAACAGTGATGCCACAGGCTTTAGGCTACAAAGAGTCAGACTTAATTGGCCTGGTTGTGGCCAGGGTACTTGAAAACCCTCAGGTGACCCTCCTGTGCAGCTCTAATGGAGAAGCAGAGGCTCAGATCCTCATTACTAGCTAGATCTTAGTTCATGGTCTAGATATTTACTGCAATCAGACACCACTAAGAAGGCCCTATTCTTAGGGTTTACAGATCCCACTAGCCCCTAATTCTCCATAGGAATCCTCCACCATAGTCATACTTTTCTAAAATAGGGGAACTAAGACACAGAGTTTTACAATATTCTACAAGCTAAATAGCTTTTCCAACCTCAAAAGCGTTAAAAGCATATTATAGTCTGCTGATTTTCCTCCATCTCTATTGTTTAAATAAGATTGGGGGACCAAAATATAATCCTGCTCCCCCTAATATTTCATTAAAATAATTTTTACTTAATCTTAGAGATAGTGGTTGGCATTGAGCTCTTATAATTTTTTCCTTCTATGCAGTATTCCAGGAAGAAAGAATATGATATTAAAGAATGCACGATAAGTCCTGATTGGAAGGGTTTCTCTGTGCACTCTGAGAATGTTGTATTTGCCCATTAACCTTTACACAAAAATCAGGTAATTGCAGAGGCAAATGTTATCTCAGATCTTTGATGAAAAGCATCCCTGTGTACATATCAGAACCTCAGAGAAAAATGAACACTCTGGGTCATTATTAGAAATTCCAAAGGGAAAAAAAAAAAAAGAAATTCCAAAGGAAGAACTAGTCTTCTCTCTCAAAGCTCTGTACTCACAATTACCTTTCAACTGAAAGCCACTACAAAACCAAAATGCTCAGAGAAAGGAAAGAATTAAGGGCAAATAACAGGGCTGCCTGAGATTTCTGGTTAGCAAGACTTTCCTTCCAATGAGAGCATGTCTCTGGCTTTACCCTGACTGGTGTTCCTGTGCAGGCAAATTTACTAGGCAGCTAAGGGCCCAGCTGAACGCAGTGCCCGGGGTCCTTCTACTCAAACCAGCAGCCTTGACCTCACCCAGTGCCTCACCTGAGGTCTGTTAGAAATGCAGAACGTCAGCCCTACGTAAAACCTATGAAATCGAACTCTGTTTTAACAAGATCCCAAGGGATTTTGAACATGCACTGAAATTTGAGAAGTACTGGTCTAGAATAGGGCTACCGAAAATGCAGTCAGAGGAACAGCAGCTTCAGCACCATCCTGGAGTTGCATAGAGATACAAGTTTACTGGGATCCATTCCAGGCCTACTCAATCAGATGCTCTGGGAGTGGGTCCTGGGGCAGGGAAATGGTATTTTAACTATCTCTTCAGGTCATTCTGGTACATAACCAGGTTTGAGAAGTAGCTGTCATGAGCAGGTTTTTGCTCTACACACCCCTCCTCCTGAGCATTTACTCTCTACAGTTTGATAGTTTGGGCTGCGACCAAAGGATGAGTAGGAGTTAAATGGGAAAGAAGGAGAAGGGATTGCAGCTTCAGAAAGAATGGTCCCTCACCCATCATCCATGCCACAGCCTGAGAAGATCCCATCATCTGATGATGGACCTTACGTTCTCACTCCTTAGAATTTCAGAACAAAAAGATAAATCCAGTGGTTTGAAATCTCAGTCTTATTATTATTATTATATTATTATTATTATTATTATTATTTTTGCAGAGCATACGTTTAATTTCTTTTTTTTTTAACAAAAAGTTTGGGTCCTGCCCCACTTTCCCACCTCTGTCCCCACTACAGATATCTGAAGAGTTTTTAAAGTGAACCTTCACAGTGATGGAAATCTTCTGATGGGCGGTATCTCTAAAATACTCATATATCATTGCTGTTTGTTCATTCTTTTTCCCATATTTTCATGGTGATTTCATTGTATGGAAAATGTAGCTGTATCCCTCAAGGGGTTTACTGTGTGCTTCATTGATTCCCTCCCTCTCTCAGCAAACATGCACTGAACATCTCCTATCTGTGAGGCCAGGGGTAGGACACTGGGCAAGGCAGAACTGGTCCCAGCCCTTATGGGGCTTCCAGCTGGGCAGGACCAGCTAAGTAATAAGATACTTAGCATGTTAAGGGGTATGGTTAGAGCTACCAAGTATGTTGCAGGATGGACCTCCTCTGAGTCCCAATCCTGAGCTAGAGAGCACCAATGAGGAGGATGAAACTCAGTCTGGGAAGTCAGGGATGGAATTTCTGAGGGTGACCTGAAAACAGACTTTTCTTTTCTTTCAAAATGCTGATAACTGGGATTTCATTAGCTCCTTCCAATTCTATTATTTCCTTGCTATGAGAGAGCACTTAGCTTTCTTTAGAGAAGAAAAAGCAGTCTGTCACCTTTTCTGAGTGTAGGAAAAGCCCTTATTCCAAATTTCTCTGGTCCTTCACAGTGCTCTAGATTTGACACACTGCATTAGATTCTATCACAGATTCTTAGTAAATGTGATTATTATTTGATTGAAAAGTAAAAGGAGAAAACTCATTTTCTCCTGAAGTCCTTTATGATAACCAATGAAGAGCAATCAAGCTTAACTTAGAGTTGAGTCGGTGATACGGAATTTCTTCTTTACACTAAATGTTTTCCTAATGAAAGCTGACTCTATGATTCTTTCTTGTTTAATATTCACGACCCAAACTCTCCGGAGTCAAGGAGAAAAGTGAGTAAGAATGCAAACAAAGAACAAACTTCAAGAGTAGAAGACCGAAAATCAAGTCACTTTTTAAGTATAAATAAACTTAGGAGAAATGGAAGGAATTCAGTTGGAAATTATAAACATTGAGGACTTTTGTACAATAAAAAGTAAGGAAACCAAAATATTGAAACTAAAATACCAAAAACTAACTCTGTAACCCTGGATGAGTAACTCAAACTTTTATTCATAATGAAATATTTCAAACAGAAAAGAACAGAGTAATATAGCAAGTAGTTATGTACCAAGCACCCAGAATTCACTAATGTTAACATTTTGCTATCTTTGTTATAGGTTTTTAAAAGGAACAAAACTTTAGAATTATAGTAGAAATTCTTTGATTCCCTCTATCCTTAATTCCACTCCCCTTCTTTTCTTCTCAAGGTAAATAATCCTTTCTTTATAATAGTTCTATATTTTTATCTATATATAATTGTATCCATGAAATAAGTGATATTCTTTTATATTTTTAATTTTACGCAAATGGTACCACACTGTGTATATCTCTCTTGAACTTGATTTTTCTATACAATATTATGTTCTGAAAAATTGTGCATGTTGATGCCACTACATCTAGATCATTCACTTTAATGTGTAATATTCATCTTTTAAAATCATCCATCAAACCACAGACTGAACAGAGATT
This sequence comes from Taxidea taxus jeffersonii, assembly GCA_003697995.1. Taxonomy (NCBI): domain Eukaryota; kingdom Metazoa; phylum Chordata; class Mammalia; order Carnivora; family Mustelidae; genus Taxidea; species Taxidea taxus. The sequence continues at coordinate 165,430 of RCUC01136775.1, forward strand.
TACAATTTGGGGTGACTATTAAAAATACTTCCAAGTGTGTATGTGTGTATGTATATATATTTGCTATCTTTTTGCTATATATTTTGCTTTTTGAAAACTAAAAATTAATTGTATTGTATGTAATGTCAATCTTTGGAACACATTGAGATTTTTGGAGTCTAATAAAACACATTTTTTTTAGACAACATTCTACATATGCCATAATAAATGTATACTCCACTTCTTGAATGTGGAGTTCTATATATGTCCATTAAATCACACTTGAGGGGCACCTGGGTGGCTCAGTCAGTTAAGTGTCTGCCTTCGGCTCAGGTCATGACCCCAAAGTCCTGGGCTCGAACCCTGCACTGGGCTCCCTGCTCAGCCAGGAGTCTGCTTCTCCCTCTCCCTACTGCTTGTGCTCTCTATCAAATAAATAAATTAAATATTTTTTAAAAAAAATCACTCTTGATCTAATCGTTCAAATTTCTATATTATTATCAATTTTTCAGTTTGATCTATACATTTCTTAGACTAATGTATTCAAATCTCTCCTTACGATTAAGGAGTTGTCCTTAGGAGTTGTAAGATAGACAATTTTTGATGGATATATGAAGTCATTGTGACTAGAAATACACATGTGCATGACCGTGGCATCTTCTGACATATTGTTTCTAACTTTGTGTTTTGTTTTGTTTTTGAATTTTATTTTATCTTTTTTTTCAGTGTTCCAAAATTCATCGTGTGATGCACATCATGGAGCACAGGGAGCACCACACCCTGTGCTCCATGTAATACGTGCCCTCCATAATACCCACCACCAGGCTTAGCCCCCAACACTCCCCCCAAACCCTCAGTTTGTGGGGGAAATCAGAGCAGGAGACAAACCATAAGAGACTGTGGACTCTGTTTCTAACTTTGTACCTTGACTTTCTTTGCCTTTAATTTTATCTCATGTTATTGCTATAATAGCCTTCATTGTTTAGTGTTAAGGATACATTTTTTTCTGTCCCTTTACTTTCAGTCTTTCTGTGCCATTCATTTAGGTATTCCTCTTGAAAACCACATATACCATATATGACTATTTTTTTAGAAATGGAATTCTAGAGTCTATAAATTTAAAATTTTTCCAATAACTGATCTATTTGGATTTTTGTCTTCCAGGTTCTTATGTTTTCTATTTATAATTGTTTTTCTTCTTTATTTCCCCATTTCCTAACTTCTCTATTTAGGACAACATAATGTTACTGTCCTATCCAGCAATTCCATTACTGGCTGTTTACTCCATAGAAATAATGAAGATATCAGGAAGTATTTGTACATGAAGATGTTCCATGAAGCATTATCTATAATGTTGATCTAGAAATGCATGTCCAACAGTAGAGAACATGACAAAATATTTTATTACTACTACAAATGTTTCGAAGCCTATGTAGCATAAGGAAAAAATGGTGCATGATGTTCTATTAAGAGGAAAAGCAGAATACAAACTTCCATATATTCCATGTATATGGTTACATGGTAACCACGTAGATACAATTTGGTGTTTGGCAGAAGGACGTTCAGCCCATCTGCTTTCTTTAAGCAGCATTGCCCTTCTTTGCTATGGGTGCTCTGTGGGTACCCTGGCACATGGGATTTGAACATTTGACTCATCCCTTCCTGCTTTTAACCCCAGCAGTCCTAGCCAATGATATGTACATTCATCCAGAAAATTCTCCCATACTCACTATATTAGTCAGGGTTCTTCAGAGGAACAGAATTAACAGAATGAATGGATGGATGGACAGACAGATAAACAGACAGACAGACAAATAGTAGAGCAAGCAAGAGAGAAAAATTGAGAGAGATTTATGACACTTATTGTAAAGAATTGGCTCACAAGATTATGAACACTAGCAAGTTCAAAATCTGCAGGGTAGGCTGTGAGCCAGAGATACAGGGATGCTGTAGTTCATGAAGGTAGTCTGCTGGAAGGATTCCCTCTTCTTTGAAGAGATCAGTCTTTTTTTCTTTTCTTTTTAAGTGTTTATTTATTCATTCGAGAGAGAGCACGTGCAGGCAGGGGAGGGGCAGGGGGAGAGGGAAAGAGACTCCCAAGCAGACTCTGTACTGAGTGTGGAGCCCGACACAGGGTTAGGTCCCCAACCAGGAGATCATGACCTGAGCCAAAACGGAGAGTCAGATGCTCAACTGACTGAGCCACCCAGCCCCCCCCCAGTCTTTTTCTATTAAGTCTTCAACTGATTAGACAAGGCCCACATGCATTACAGAGCATCGCCTGCTTTATTCAAAGTCTACTGATTTAAAGGTTAATCTCATCTAAACTATGTCTTCATAGAAACACCTAGAATATTTAATCAAATATCTAGGTACCACTGTCTAGACAAATTGACACATGAAATTAACCATCACACTCAGCTTAACATTATACATTCATCTAGCCAGCCAGCCAGCAGATTCTCACCAAATACCAAATATATGCTGGGCATTATTATCTTCTGAATTACTACCCTCCCACCAACAGGGAATCTGCTCTGGAAATGTTCCTCCCCTTTGAGCAGGGAAGGCCCTGTTAAAAAAAAAAAGAGAGAGAGAGAGAAGATGCAAATATGAAAATATGAATAACATTATACAGAGATAGTGGGATAACTTCTTTTAAATTACCTTTTATAACTCTAAGTTTTATTTTGTTTTGTTTTAATAAAGTGGAGTAAATGAATTCAAGGCTTTTTTAAGAAAAAAGAAAGTGGAAAACCATACCAAAGAAATGCACCGAAGGCAGAAATTTAGTTCTTAGGGATTTTCAGAGGTTTATGCTTAAATCTTTAACACAAAGAATAAAAGTTCTGGAAAATACTTTTTCATCCCCTTAGGATGGCCTGTATTTATTACATTAGCAGAGTGTCCTTTTAACTGGCCTTACAGCAACTTTTTGATGCCAAATTGGCAGAACGTCTTCTATCTCAACCTTCTGGTTTTGGGTGAAAAATGATTTTTGAAGCAAGTTTGGCTCGTGCCATGCAAGGACTTTTCAGAGACCCACAGCTTCCAAGGTATTAAATAACAGCTGGCAAAAGTGAAAATTAAAAAATAATAGTAAACAGGGCAATAATAACAATGCTTAAGAAAGCTCCTTCTTCTAGTTATCATAAAGGTCCTGGGGTTAATAAGATAATGATTTCATTGTTGCTCTTTAAAGAGACTGACTGTCAAAAGTGACTATCAACCTAACAGCTTACTTTCCCGTTTCCTATTACTTACAAGTTTTTGACCCCGAAGGGGCCTGGGACAAGATATGGTCTCTTCATATATCTTTCCGAGGAGCTGAGTTCAGTGCTTCTGAGTCAAGAGACTCTGGAGACATCCTGATAAGAATGTGAGCTTAGTACTTTTGACTCTGGTGGCCTTATAAAAATGACTGTGACAAGCAGAAAGAGCACAGTTTTAAATTCAGAATTACCGGAGTTTCTGAGGTGGCCTTGCTGTGGATGAATGAGGCAATTTGACCTGAAGCTCCGACATTTCACTGTATCATAGATAATTCCCCAAACTTAAGGGGAAATGAGATTCTGCTTGAAAGAATATGGTTATGCATTAATTTTCAGAGTCTGCCCCTCCCACATGTAGTAAGTACTAGTGTCTACGTAGCAATAATAAAGCCCCTTAAGGAAAAATGATGACTTGAGAATTCCAATGGACTTTGGAAGCTTATTAACGCACGATTTCTGGACTAGGATATTTTTGCTATTGTTGTCAGGTTTCAGAAGTCTCCCCTGATTTCTACAATTCTGTAATTATGAAAAGTGACTAACTTAGAGAGACAAAGAAGATGAGCTATAGAGATCTAATACCTGACAAATTTTCTTTCTTTGTAAATACAGGAACAAGGCAATACACCCAATAATGCAAGACAAAAGGCAAATGGAAAAAAACCATATTCCATTTTAGAAATCCCTACTCAGTCTTCAGAAGGAATAAGGCATCCAGGTATCCATGCATCTATCCATCCACCCATCCATCCAATATTTTGCTGTATACTACCACTGCTTACTACTAAGTAATAAGATTATACCCATGAATAAGACAGGAAGGTTCCTATCCTCATGGAGTTTATATTCTACCTTGTTTTCATCTCATTCTTTCATCAATGCAAAATAATAGGAGTTTTGTTTTTTTTAAGATTTTATTTATTTATTTGAGAGACAGAATGACAGAGAGAGAGAGAGAGCATGGGAGGGTGGAGGGTCAGAGACAGATTCCCCGCTAAGCAGGGAGTCTGATGTAGGACTCAATCCTGAGATTCCAGGATCATAACCTGGGCCTAAGGCAGTCGCTTAACCAACTGAGCCACCTAGGTGCATGAGTTATTCATTTTTTTAAATAGGGACTAATGCCATCACATAAAATGATGTTGAACATCAATAACTATTGTAGAAATGCAAACCAAAACCACAATGAGACACCACTTCACTCTCACTAGACGGGCATCATAAAAAAATGAGATAATGACAAGTATTGGCAAGAGTGTGCAGAAATCAGAACACAAATTTACTGCTGGTGGGAATGAAAACTGGAAGTCACTCTGGAAAACAGTTGGGCAATCCTTCAGATGATTAAACAGAGTTACCATATAATTCAGCAATTTTACTCTAAAGAATTGAAAAGTTAATCAAATAAATACAAGTACCTGACTATCCATAGCAGTTCTACCCAGGACAAGGCAATATGGTACAATAGCCTAAAGGTGGAAACAACCCAAATGTCCATCAACTAATGGATGGATAAACAAAATGTGGTAGAGTCATACCATGGAATATTATTCTGCCATGAAAAGGACTGAAATACTGATACATATCACACCATGGACGTACCTTGGAATTTTATGCTAAGTGAAAGGAGCCAGTCACAAAAGACCACGTGTTGTATGGTCCCAAATATGTAAGATTGCCTGGGACTATGGGTGGGAGGAGACACCGATGGGAGGGTGTGATAACTAAAGCATACAGGGTTGCTTTTTGAGGTAATAAAAATGTTTTAAAATCTACTGTAGTGATGGTTGTGCATATCTGTGAATATAATGAAAACCACCGAATTGTACATTAAAATAGACGAATTGTATATGTGTGAATTATATCTCAATAAAACTCTTTAAAAATAAAAAGAACTAATGCCATGGCTATTTTCTCAAGAAATCAGTCACCTTGCTCTAAAGGCCATCAACCTATTTCTAAATAATTATGCTTCTTTATCTCTACTGTTTGTTCTTACTTGTATTAAAGTTACTGGTGCATATGTTTTTGTCCCTGCTAGAATACAAGCATCTGGAGGGTAGCACTTGTATCTGCTTCATCTTTGTAACCCCAGAAGCACCACAGATAAAGCCACTTACACGGTGAGCACTTAATATAGTTTTTTTTAAAAGATTTTATTTATTTATTTGTTAGAGAGAGAGAGGGAGCGAGCACAGGCAGACAGAGTGGCAGGCAGAGGCAGAGGGAGAAGTAGGCTCCCTGCAGAACAAGGAGCCCAATGTGGAACTCGATCCCAGGACGCTGGGATCATGACCTGAGCCGAAGGCAGCTGCTTAACCAACTGAGCCACCCAGGCGTCCCCACTTAATATAGTTTTGAGTGATCAAACCATTCACTGGTTCAAAATTAAGAATTATTTGGTTAATTGATAATTGGATAATTTTTTAAACACATAGTGAGTGATAACCTTTCTCACTTCCTTATTTTCCTGTTTTTAGTATGGTAGTATGATGACCTGAATCATTACTCAGATCTCTGCAGTCTGGTCTGGACCCATCCCTCCAGCCTCATCTCACTGACTCATCCTCTGTCTTCACCTTGTTTCTTTTTAGTTCCTAAAATAGGCCTTGCTCCTTTCTACCTCAGGGCCTTTGCACTGGAGTTCTGCACTTCCCTTACCTGATTCATGCCCACTCCTCTTCAGACGGCAGTTTAAGGCTCCCTTCCTCAGAACACCTTTCCTATGGCCCAAGACCACATCAGGTTTATATTATTGCATCTCACAACTTTTCTCACTTTTTTTTTTAATGTCACACTTGGTACTTATTATAGTTTCCAGCAACATTACCTGTGTGATCACTTAATGCCTTTCTCCTTGCTAGACTGTAAACTCAGTGAGGATAGAGATCCTGCCTCTTTTATTTGCTTAAGCATTCCCAAGCCTTGGGACCTACTAGGCATGTGGAAAATACTTCTGAATGAATTCATGAACTGGGTTGTTAATGATCAATAAAGAAAAACAAAGTGCAGAAGAACCTCAGTGCTAATAAGAGCAAGACTTCATAAATCCACAATTCACATGCTGAATCTGGTTTCAAGAACAAAAGTCAGGAAGAATGAGAATCCATAAACAGAACTGCAGGACACTCGGGAGTCAAAAAGTCAAATAGCATAGCCCTTGGCTGGCTGAACGTGCAGCAGCACAGCCTGAGAGGTAAATCCCTAGGGCTTTGGGCCCATGGGGATGGAAGTGACCCCCCAGAGATCCTGGAAAAACATGTGCAGAGGTCATTGCTAGTGGTGGAACTTATAAGAGGAAGGAGGTGAAGCACATGGACATATGAAGACAGCTGCCCAAAAAGGGAAAGGCAGGCTTCTTCGGCAGGCATCATCTCCCCTAGATTAAAAACAGAGAGGCAATAAATATGCCAGTTGTGTCAATAAATGCTGTCAGTAAGAGAGGAGATGTGCCAACACTCAAACACAGGAATAGCTGCACTGACAAACCGTTAGAGGACTCCAGCAGGAGAAGAAGAGACGGGGACGTTGCCCGACTACATCCCAGCAGCAGGGAGATACAGACAAGAAAGAGGGAACCTACAGGTGGACCCTGGATTGTGGTTGGGTAATTAGGCCCGTCACCAAGCAGTGTTCTGGGCCATTTGGGGAAGATGGCAGGTTATCATGATACCGCATTCAGTAACTACAGGATATTTTCTACTGAGCTTCTGGCTGCAAATCCATAAAATAATACAAGCAAAGCCCTTAGTATACTACATGGCACATGGCAAAAGGTTAATAAATGTTGATTTTTGAAATCTTACTATTATTAAATTCAAGAGGTGATATTTCATTGTACAACTTGCTACCAAACTGTACAGACAACATTTGCTCCTGTCATACTGAAAGCATTCTAAATAGTTAAAAAAAAAAAAAAGTATGCTGGCCAAAATGAATTCCAGATGGATTAAAGATTTGAAATAAAATAAATGAAACCATAAACGTACTTAAAAATTTATGTATGTTTTTATGCAATCTAAGGGCAACTAAAACCCATATACATATAAATACAAAAGGAAAACCCATAAACCACAAAGAAGAAAGAAAAAACAGATTCAACTACTAAAAAAAGTAACACTTGCCTATGATATAAACTACTAAATCAGAATAACAAAAACAATCGACCAAGGAGAAAACCTGAAGCATACTGTAAAAGGTTAAGATCTTTAAAATCAAAAGAACTCCTCCAAATCAGTAAACCAAGATAAATACTTGGAAAAATGAGAAATCAATTTTTACCTATCATTTTAAAAAAGAATTTTTTTCTATGTTTTTGAGTATTTTAGATTTTTTAAAATCTTTTCATGAGTTTATATTTTCTTTCAGGTTTTCATTTGTTTTAGTTAAAATACTCTGTTAGGAAGGGTGCTTGCTTACATATTGCTAGTGAAAATATAAAATTATCTTAGCCTTTTTGGCAGCAGTTTAGAAATATATGTGTATATACTTCTATATCTATATTCAGAAATATAGATATATACAGAGAGCTATATAGATAGCAAAAGCCTTTATGCTGTTAGACTAGAAATTCCATTTCTGGAAGCTTATCCTAAGGAAAAGCACAACTATTTAGCTGTAAGGTTAAGCACAACTATTTAGTGGCAAGGCTGTTGCAATGACACTTACAATCATTATTAAAAAACCCTTAATGCCCAACATTGGCAAAATGGTAAAATGAACTGTTATATCTATATTTATAAGAAATGAGTTAATATTTGTAAAGCAACTAAAACTTTGCCCATCATATAATAAACTTTATGGAATTATTTAGTAAATGAAAACAAAAATAAGCGAAATACTATATAGGCATTTAAAATAACAGTATAGAGAAACATTTACTGATATGGAAGGATTTGAATAATATATTGCTAGGTTATACAATATGATACACAGTATGTGGCATACACAATATGATCTGCCTGTTGTAAAGTAAGTGTATATATGTGTATACATACACATGTATACCGCAGAATTATAAAAAACAGTTATCCTGGTAGCATTATCTTTACTCTCTACATTTTCTGTGTTTCCTAATTCTCCTGCAGCATTTATGAAATGTGTGTAATACATTTTTAAAGCATATTGTTTGAATTTTAGCTTGCTAAAAAGAAAGAACTTTATAAATCTTATAAACTTTCCCAAGATTTTAAATGTAGAATTTATAGAAAATTTTCAATCTCAGCGTGGTTTTGGTTTTACTTACTTGTGGAGCATAAGGAATAACACAGAGGACAGTGGGAGTTGGAGAGAAGTGAGTTAGGGGAAATCAGAGGAGGAGAGGAACCATGAGAGACTGTGGACTCTGAGAAACAAACTGAGGGTTTTAGAGGGGAGGGGACTGGGGGATGGATGAGCATGGTGGTGGGTATTATGGGGGGCACGTATTGCATGGAGCACTGGGTGTGGTGCATAAACAATGAATCTCAGAACACTGAAAAAAAATAAAATTACCCAAAAAAAGTTTCTATAAATTCTACTTAAAAATAGTCATATCCATTTTTTAGCAGCCATTTAGATAATACAAGATATTTTCTTTTAGGTTCATTTCAGAACTGACAGAAATTCCCACAAACAATAATTTTGCCTTAAATTATTTTCTCTTCAGAGGGCTGAGAGGGGTGTTAACCTGTGAGCTCCACATAGATTACCGGGGAATTATTTATCATCATCCTGTGCCAGCTGCGATCCAAACCGAAGTCTTGAATCCAGATTTACTCCACCTTGTTATCCCCAAATGAGATTTATTTCCAGCAGACCACCCAACTGCCTCCAAATGGTTGTAACATTCAGGCCTCAGCCAACCAATGAAGTCTTTACAATCCAATTAGATCAACAGTGAATTCCACTTGATTGATTGTGCAGACAGACCATATTCATAAAAACGTAACTGGGGGACAAATTAAACTTAAACAAAAAGATTTGATGCACAGCCAGAGATAGGTAAAACCTCAGGTACAGCTCACCAGGACAAAACCTCTGCTAATAATCTAGAACTGAAATATTATGCTACCAAGTCTCTGATTTCCCATTTCAAATTCTATGAAACAGCGGGAGAGTTCTTAAAAGCTTAAGAAAAAAATAATAAATAAAAAGCTGTCTCCCTTCAATAATTTTTCCAATGAGCTGCTAACAGGATCATGTCACTGAAAACTAATTTAAGCATTAATCTCTCATATGGAAATCCCAGCCCTTGACTTTCTCTTTGCCTTGCTCTCAAAGCGGGTTCAGCCAGTAGCTTTTAAGGAAAACCACTGAAGCAGAAGGACTTTTTCCCTTGGAAACGTTTTAAGAGCAAAAGCAATCTTTACCTTTCCACACACATTCGAGAGACCTTCCTATACCTTAACCCTGAATTTTACCATCATCCCACTACCCTAAGGTTAATATTGCTCTACTCCTAATTTTTCACACTCTTATCTGATTTTTCAATCTGGGTGCATTTCTCCCTTCAAATGATAAGTTTTTAAATTAAAAGACAGCGTGCACTGGCTTAGGAAGAATAGCTTTAGAGGCCGAGGTCAGCACCTCTGGCTCCCACAGGGAACTTCCTTCCCAGATCCAGCTCATCCAGGGTCTCCATAGGACACAACTAAACCTTTCCACCCTACATTCATTTGTACCGATGCTTCCAAATATCACAGGAACACTCAGTATATAAAGCCTAAAGCACATGCAACAGTGATGAGAAAAATGACAAACATACTACTTCGGTGATTTCCAACCAGCAGGCCAGCTGTTGTTCTCATTACTACATCCTTTCCTCAACTCTCCGGAGGCTTTGCAATCTGGCACTGACCCTCAGTGCTACACTAATCGCACCGAACAGGAAGCAAATGCTAACCTGGACATCTACTTTCTCTCTCTCTGTGCTGCCCCACACCCTCATTCCCCAAAAATACAGAAACTGAGAGGGGGAAGTGGGGCGGGAAGGAGCAGGGAAGTTGTTGGCACATGCTGGTCTGGGATTGGCAATTCAAAGCAGTAAGATTTTGGTGCTTATAAAGCCAGGTGATCTTTGCCCGTGAGAAGACCAAAGATGATAAAAACGTAAACTACAGAACAAAGCCAATGGATACACAGCCAGCAAAATCCACTGCCCATGAGAGCCAGCAGAAACCTTGACACATGGTTCAAAATCAGGTCAAAATCAGGCTTCAAAATATCATCAGAAGCATGATTTCATCTGAAAGCCTTCGGGGGCAGTGGAAGGTTTTCCTTGGATGGCATTTTCCACCTCACTGTATAGTGACTGTCAGCAGATTCTACGTAACATTAAAAACCAGAAGGATCAAGAGCAGCTCCTTCATTCTGCGAGGATGAAAAAGAAGCCAGAGCAGGTGGAGAGGAAACAACCCATTGGTATTTGTTCCCCATGAGAAAGTCAAATTTTGAAAGAATCCTTTTAAGTGCTAACACACTTGGGATCTATTAGATTAAAGAAAATAAGTTTCTAAAGCCAGGTTGGCAGCAGGCATCTAGCATGAAGGAAGTTTTAATCTTGAGGCAGAAACCATAACTAGTCCAGCTTTGCCTCCCCCGGGGCTTGACCAGTACCCACATACAGGGAGAACTCAATAACTTCTTATGGAGCTAAAGTCTCTTTACTACTTTAAATATCATGCCAGTCAAGAAATCCAAAAAAGAATGACAAATTAATAGGGCAGCTATCAGAGGACCTGGAGAACTGAGTCCAAGTAGAAGTCTGTATTCCAATTGCTATGCTTAAGTTTACAGATAAACTTGTTCAGGCCACAGGGTACCCAAATGTTGGGCCAAACTTTATTCTGGGTGTTTCTGTGAGGGTGCTTTTGGAAGAAAATAACTTAATATCTATAGTCTGAGTAAGCAAGATTGTTCTCCCTAACATGGGTGGTGGGCCTATCCAGTCAGCTGAAGGTCTGAACAGAACAAAAAGGCTGACCCTACCTTGAGAAAGAGTGAATTCTTCCTGACTGCTTTCCAAAGGGGGCATTGTTCTTTCCTGCATTTGCACTTGAACTAAAACACAGCTCTTCCTGGGTTCTCATGAGCCTTCAGTCCCTTGGTCTGGAGCTACACAGTTGGCTCTTCTGGGTGTCCAGCCTGCCAACTTATCCTGCAGACCTTGGGACTGGTTAGCCTTCATAATCATGGAAGTCAGTTACTTATAATGAATCTCTTCATATATCCTTATTGTTCTGTTTCTCTGGAGAACCCTGACTAATATACCACTCCATTCAAAAATCATAATCCAGGTTGAGCGGGTATAAAATAGGTGATGGGGATAAAAGGGTACATTTATGATGATGAGCACTGAGCAATGTATTGACTTTCAAATCACTGTATTGTACACCTGAAACTAATATAACACTGTATGTTAGCTATACTGGAATTAAAATAAAAAACTTAATAAAGTTTTAAGAATCCATAATCCAACCTCTTCCATGCCTGCCCACTCTCACAAGAAATATTTTAGGCTCAATCTAAGACTAAGGCCATCTGGTAGCCCATATTGGAGTAAAAACTCAAACTACATAATACTCAAGGGAGTATTCAATGTTTAAGAACATTCAAAAACTCCATAAGGATTGTCAGGGTCTTGTTCTTGTTCCAACCCAGGAGTTTGGCATCACGTGGAAACAACTCTAAATTTCATGTTTGCTATGTAAATATCTAGAAATACAGACAGAAACAATGCAGTCAAAAAGTACTCTCCTTTTCTCCACTGATACTCTGGATCCCTGATAATGTTATGGAGAAACCCAAAACAGGGAGCATCATCCTTAAGTAAGAGAGTCAGCAGCAAACACACTATATGCCACTCAACACATCATGTCATTCTCTAGCATTCTGAAGATTGGTGACCAAGAGAAGGCAGTGGAAGAAAATTAACACAGAAACCAAGAGATCTGGTATGACCTCAGTGAATGGGTAGGTTCCAGATTCCATTAATAAGTTGACTTCATATTCAGGGAACCATAATGACAGTGTCCTCTGCTGGTTCTACATGAGTCCTTGGCTTATCCAGGGTTATGATTCGAGGCCATTTCTAATAAGCTAAGCTCATTTCATCACACTGGAACAGCCAAAAATGTACAAATGTAGGACTACTATGCCAGGGATTAGTAGTTGGAAATATGAACGTTTTCCATTTACCTGTTAAAATTGCTATTAATAACGAGACTTCGAGAATCAGCACAGGCCTTCCATTGATACTTTTAGATCTCTATAAAATCCTGCAGGTCCAGGATCATAATCTGAGAAGGGTCTCTTTTTGTTCTGTTTTGTGTAAGTCCCTCTCATGACACTGGCAAATGAATATATAACATTTTTTCTAATTACAAACATTTGTTGAGCATTTACTATATCACAGCTTTGTACTAAGTACTTTAAATATATTATCTCATATAATAGTTACAAAAATCTTATAAGCTAAATATTGTATTATGTGTACTTTATAGACAAGGAGTTTAAGGCCTAGAAAGTTTAAGTCATTTTCCTAATAACACACAGTAATGGTGCATCCAGGATTGTAGCCCAAATGGTTAGACAATAAGCTCTCACTTTTACCTATTAAATCAAAATGCAACACATCAAAGAACCAAAAGTATATAACCTTATATATCACACAGTTTCTACCAAAAATGAAAAGGCCTGATACAACATGAAATGAAAAGGAGTCCCCTTGGAAAAAACAATCCTAAAACATCGAGAGCTGCTCTAGATTTATTTTTTAAAGACCAGAACACACAAGAGAGGAGAAAAACACCTGGACCAGAGTTGGTGTCATATTGCTATTTTACTTCCGAAAAAAACTAAATCTAAGTCCAAATTACATAACACTCCAAATGGCTTACTTAGTCAGTTGCCTCTGCTCCAGTTTAGTCTCTGAGGACATCAGCCAGAGCCGTGCTCAGAGGTTTGGCAGAAATTAAAAAGTCTGAGAGAATTAGCATTCTAATGTCCAGAGGATACAATGGCAAATGAATTTGAGAATGCTGCAGAGTTAATAAGTCATTCAAACTGGCATGTCCCAATCGAGAATAAGACGCTGCACGTTGAGTTGCCACATCTACTGCTTACATATGCTAAAAACAAAGATTTCCATAAAGAAAAGATTTATTCTAATCATGATGAACCTCTCCTGCATCAAATAACTCCTGGGAGCCTCCAATGCAAGGAATGTCAGGCTAGGAGATGAGAAATATAAATGTAACATAGTTTTCAGTATTGTGACACTTAATACCCTCTGCTCCAGGAGATAGGAAATGAACTGAAGAAAGGAAAAACAGTGACGCAGGATCTAAATTCCAATTCATGTCCACAACAAGAGGCTAGGTAGTTTGGTTACTGGCCAATCAATGGAGTAGTCAATTCATGTAGAAGTTCAGAAAAAAAGGAAAAAGTATGTGTCTTTGGTGGACAGGAAGAACTTTAAAAAGTCATGAAATTTGGGGGTGCCTGGGTGGCTCAGTGGGTGAAAGCCTCTGCCTTCGGCTCAGGTCATGATTCCAGAGTCCTGGGATAGAGCCTGCTTCCCTTCCCCCCTCTCTGCCTGCCTCTCTGCCTACTTGTGATCTCTGTCTGTCAAATAAATAAATAATTTTTTTTAAAAAGTCATGAAATTTGAGCTTGAGATGGAGAGGTGGGTAAGATTTGGCGAGATGAGAAAGTAGATTCCAGGCAAAAGGCCTAAGCAAAAGGCCAGAGGCAAAACAGAGCAGGGCACACTCAAGAGCTTGTCAGTCGGCTGGACCAGAGGATTTGGAAAGTAAAAACTGACACCACAGAAATACATAGGATTGTTAAGAGAATACTGTGAAAAATCATATGCCAACAAACTGGACAACCTAGAAGTAACAGATAAATTCCTAGAAGCATATGATTTTCCAAAATTCAATCAAGAAGAAGTAAAAAACCTGTATAGACTAATTATTAGTGACAAAATTGAATCAGTAATCAAAAACCTACCAATAAGTAAAAGTCTAGGACCATACAGATTCACAGGTGAATTCTATGAAACAGTTAAAAGAAGAGTTAATACCTATTGTCCTCAACCTATTCCAAAAATTAGAAGAAGGAAAATTTCCAAATATATTCTCGAAGGCCAGCATTACTACTCTGATACCAAAACCAGACAGAGAAACCATAAAGAAAGAGAACTACAGGCCAATATCTCTGATGAACATAACTGCAAAAATCTTCCAATAAAACACTAGCAAATCATGTTCAACAATACATTAAAAGGATCATTCACCACAATCAAGTGAATTTATTCTGAGGATGCAAAGATAGTTCAATATTTGCAAATCAATCAGTGTGATACACCACATCAACAAAATCAAGAATAAAAATATGATCATCTCAACAGAAGTCAGAAAAAGCACTTGACAAAATTCAACATCCATTAATGATAAAAACCTCAACCAAGTGGGTTAAGAGCAAACATATTCTAACATAATAGAGGCCATATATGAGAAACCACAGTAAACATCATATCCAATGGTGAAAACCGAGAGCTTTTCCTCTAAGATCAGGAAAAAGACAAGAATGTCCACTCTTGCCACTTGTATTCAACATAGCAAAGTATTTATTTTACAAAGTTTGTGGGGTAGAGACTGGAGCAATCCTTAAATGCCAAGCAAATGAGTTTGGACTTTGTCCATCAAGTAAGGAGCCACCTAAGAATTTTGATGAGAATACCAGGGGTCAAAAGCAGCACCTGTGTGTGGAGTTCAGCAGGCAGAGAGCTTTAGAGGAGAAAATAGAGTCTAGCAGGGGTCACATGTTGAGGAGTCTGGGGCAGTAGTACAGGCTCATGGATATGAGGGCCTCACTGTGCCGGTGAGTGAGAAAGGCAAGGAGTGGAGGGCAGTGATTCTAGCTAAGCCTTATCTATACACTCGCTCTATGCCTAGATGCTTTGTGTTCATGTCCAATTGGGTTCTAATGACCACCCAATGTAGAGCTTTTATTCATCCCATTTCACAAACAAGGAAAGCTCAGGAAAGCACCCAATCATAGAGCCAGTAAAGGAGAAGTGGTATGTGCATAATTTCTTAGGATAAATCAGCAGATGTGGTAACTGACAGAAGAGGGTGTAAAAAGCAAGATAGAGTCAATTATGCCTAATCATGCCTATAAAGTTATAAGCAGAAAAGACTAAAGGTCTTTCCTAATCAAAATATGAACCAACAGGAGCACATAAGAAAGGTAGGGCTCCCTTTCTAGGGTAGTTTTGTCTGTAAGTGTGTGGAGTGTGCCCCTAGCAGAAGATTACATTCTGTTTATTCCCCCCTAGGCTGGAAATTAAGCCTTCTAAGCTTAGCTGGCTTAAGTTTTGGGTATGTAATCTTATGGCACCTGTGGTCAGGTTCACATGAGTATTATATTGATAAGAATCAACAATAACTTCTGGAAGATACTGGACACTGAAGGCCTGAATATCAATCCAATGCTTATGTGCCTCTCATAGACTGGCCACCTTTGGAAAATAGGTCTATAATCTAATCACTCCCCTTTCCTTATCTGCTAAAGGTCAGCAATGAGAATTGTCTCAATGCTCCTTTGGCTCAGAGGCAATGTCAGCTTGAATGAAACAGTATCTGTGATTCTTCTGGAAGACAGTTACTCTACTCACTTCAAGGCACATGGACACTTAGAGAGGACATGGCCACCTTTCTTAAATCGAACTGTGAAGTAAACATGTACTTTGTCCCTTAAATTGTCTCATACTCTAGAAGTTACAAAGGACTAACTGCATCCTCACTGAGGAATCCACGTATCACAAATTATTTCATCTTCCACTGGACTTGTGAGTCAAAGATCAAACTGTTCTCATCACTGGTGAGTCTAGACACTACTGATTAGCCCTCTGTGGTGAACCTGATTACTAAGCATAAATACGATTGACTTTGACAGGTCCTCAGGTGCTTTTAGTTTCCTTCTAGTGTCATCTCGAGGGAAGAAGAACAAAACCCAAATTGAATCTGTCTTCTCAGGCCTCTCTTAAGAAAAAGTCTAAAGCAGGACAAGAAGGCGTGTATTATTCCAGTGGCACGCTCACAATCTGGTGCCAGCCTCTGCAGACGTATGGGAATGTGTTCAGAATTCACACATGACGGCCCTGACAGCCCAATTATGCACAACATGTCTCAACTTGTAATTCATCTGTGAGAAGAGATTCACAAAAGATGGGCAGTTAGGAACGAAAAAGACTCTAACCAACACACTCACAAAGAGCTAAGAGCCCACAGACACAAAGGCATACTGTATTATTTGCCCCTCTCCTCTCTATAGAAGACACATACCTCCTTCCTTCACTCAAAGTACACGCTCCTAGCCAATCATCTCTCCACATAGGAGGCGATTTGTAGATAAGATAAATCCAGAAGACAGATCATTGAACAAAAGAAAACAAATCAAGCTACATGGATGTAGTAAGGGACATCTCTGAGAGTCCCACAGCCCCGAGGCCATGCACATATCCTCTCTCTCTGTTCTCCTTTCCAATATGAAATGTATTTCTAAGCATGCCCAACTTCAATTTTTCAGGTTGGGAGACCCTTGATGGTAACATCTCATGTCCTTTCTTCCACCCAGGCAATGGGCCAAGGGAGGGAAGACAAGTTTGCCACGAGAGGCCAGGGAAGTAAGCATATGCAGGAGTGAGCAGAGTGTATCTGAGCTCATTGTTGGGCCTCCCCAAACACCACTGCACACTTATACTTCAACCCCAGAGGCAGACTATTTGGTTGGGTTGAACCATACTTCTCTTTCTAGCGCAGTTCTAGAAATTTCAAGAGCAAAAGGGAAAGTGGTCCTGAGCACTCAGAACTTGTAACCCACATGTCCCAAAAGAAAAGGAAAAAAAAAGAAAAAGAAAAAAGAAAAGGAGAGGTTGTATAAGAATACAAAAAGGAAGGCAGGAAGGCAGGGAGGGAAGGAGAAAAAGAGGAAGGAAAGGGAAGGAGGGAAAAAGAAAGAAAAAAGGAGAAGAGAAAATTGCTTGGCAAGCCCCAGAATTAAAATGGCCCAGAATTATTACCATCACTCACCTAGAGTCAGAATTCAGTTTAGTGCAACTCACTGTGCCTTTCTTGAGAAGTCTAAGTCCCTCTGTCATATGTTGGGGTGTGGTAGGTGTTTGAGAGGGACATAAACCTGAATGACAAATGACCTCAAGAACTTGTAGAGGAATAGTGATAATATATCCAAGACCAAATGGAATTAGTGCATAAAATGGAACAACCACAGTATGGGAAGCATAGGGGAGGAGGAATCAGTTTTAGCTCAAGAGAATGCTTTTAGGAAGGAAAGGTCCTTGAACTGGGCTGGAACAGGGAGAAGCAGGGAAGGACAGTCCCAACAAATGACAGCAGACAAAAACAAAGTTATGTTCATGGGAAAGTACCAAGTACACTCATGGGTTGCCAGATTGGCTGGAATAGAATGTAGGTAAAAGTGAGCAAATCTCAAAACATAAGGTATTTCCAGATGGCATGGAGCCTTGACAACCGCACTCTGGAACATGAACTTGATGGAATAAATTGATAGAGTCACTAAGCACTTCTGAGCACCACAGATGGCATACACTAGGACTCACTGCAGCCAGCACCACAAGCTTCTGGATGAGTCTGCCCTCTGGGAGACTGGGACAGCTTTATTGTTAAAACCAGCTCTCATGATTCATTCTCTTGAAGGTCCCAAGAGGCCTCCTGTTCCAGCAGTTCCTGCAGTCCTCTAAACATGTCACCTTTCTATGACACCTGCATTCTAATCAGACCTACTTTTTCATTTCTTTCTTTCCTTTGAGGAGAAGTTATTTTAAAAAAATCAAAGTGCTTCCAAAAAATTTTTCCAAGCACAATTCAACAGGAATCCCTCTCCCCAGTGCCCACAGTAAGAATGGGAGAAATGGTGGTTCCAAGTTAATGTGATGGTGGGTTATCGCTCAGAGCCTACATTCAGAAGAAAACAATCTTATATTCGGCTTAACTAGAAAGGAACTCAGGCAGAGGATTGAGAGGCACTGACCAGAAGACAGACAGCTTATGTCTCCTTTCCTATGTAGATAACTGAGCTTCAAAATATATGGTGACAAGAAATGGTGAGGGTAGGGAGCAAAAATGCCACATGCACTTGAGCCCAATTCTGGATTTTCAGTTGTTGGACACTAACTGAATATAAGGGCACAGTTCATTCTCTCAACATCCATGTTTACTCTACCATATTTCAAGTCCCTATTCCCAGAGGTGCTGCTCATGTCACAGCAAAAAAAAAAAAAAAAAAAACCACAAAAAAAAATCCAAGGCCTTTTCCACAGCCTGCAAAGCCCCATGCTTCTGTACCTCTTCTCCCTCTCCCCCTCACTCCTTCTGCCTTGGATACAGTGACTTCCTCAATCTCTTCAAGCCCCTTGCACTCTGCTGGAAGGCCTTTTTCCTAAATTGGGGTAGGGCTCACTCCCTCTCTGCCTTCAGGTCTCAGCTCCGATGGTACCTTATCCAACAGCCTTTCCCTCACCGAATTAACACGAAACACCCCCAGATCTTGGCATCGTTCTCCATGTCCTTCCCTGCTCTCTGTTCCTTTGTAGCACATGAAATCACCTCACATATTATATATGTATTTGCTTCTTGTTGCTAGCCTCACCACCCCTCCAGGCATGAGAATAAAAACTCTGTCTGGTCATAGCCACATTCCCTGAGCCTAAAAAAGTCCCTTGTAGAGGTGTTCCTCACAACACACTGGCAGGAATTATGGTTCAAGAGGAGCACAAGTATGCTAGAGAGGGAACAGAAGAAATAGCCATCTCCTTTCCTCAGGTAAAAGAACACCTTGAATTATGTTGGCACATCTACATCATGAGACCCTGATTGGTTTAAACCAGTGGTTCTCCAAGTGCGATCCTCTGACCAGCGGCATCAGCACCACCTAGGAACTCATTAGAAACTCTCAGATCCCACCTCAGACCCACTGAATCAGAAACTCTGAGGGTGGGGTCAGGAATCTGGGTTTGGGCAGGTCTTCCAGAGGAGTCTCCAGAGTTTTAAGAACCACTTGTCTAAGTGAACCAACTCATGTGATCTTCCCAACTATGGTGATTGTTTTAGAGATGGACACAAGACTCAGTCAGAAGCAAGGAGGTACATGAGACCTGCTGGGGCTTGGGGGAGAAGAGACTCACCCCTGTCTACATAATTTGTCTGAAGTTCGAAGCAAGAAGAATTTGGGGTGGGGGGGATTATATTCCAACACAGAGAGACTGTGGCAGGAACTGAAGAAAGCACAAATCCTGGTAACCTCTTTTAAATTCTGGATCAAGCCATGAATGAATGTGGAAAATGCCCTGACTTTGCAGCTACATGAGTCAATTAATCATCGTTTTTACAGATTAAACACATTACTATTGAAACTAGCTTAAGTGGGGTTTTCTTTAGATGCCACTGGAAAAAGAAAAAAAGATCAAATTCATACAAGGTGAGCAAACTTAATCAGCTAAACATAATCAAAGACAGCTAAAACTTAGAAATAGAGGATGCCATCGAAGTACAAAGAAAAGTTATCCTGCCACTTGAATACATGGGCTCTTGCACCCTCCCAAGCTGTGGTCCTTCATGGCCCAAGGGATGCCCAGGGCCTGCAACTCTTGTGAGAAGGGTCTCTTACCCAAAGCGGTAAGCAACGCAAAAACCAAGGGAAAGGAAAGAAAAATGGAGCAAAATGGGTGGTTAGCTGGCCTAGCAAGGTAGGGAATGAGTTACTATTATGAAGAACTGAAGGACAGAGCCTGGGAATCAGAGAGCAGGCAGGAATGGGCCCAGTGGGGAGTGGGGGGTGTGGCTGGCCCGCCAGGCCTAATGCATGAGCGAGGCCGATGCCTGGGCTGCATTTCACTGTCATCTTGAGGCTCAGTGTCTGGGAAGACACTTCTAAGAGAGCATGAAGCAAACACAAATGACCTTACAACTCACAAATAGAAGTTATTTCACTGATTAGTGTAAAACTGCTGTTTCAGCATCACCAGCCACTTCAAAAATTTCAGAGACTTTTCATCCGGTGTAAATAATGAAGAACAAGGCCAGTAACTAACAAGTTACCAATCAATGAATGGGTGGAATGCCTTTGCAGAGTGTGACAGCACACTGTCTGCCCCTGAGTCAAATTCCAACTGACCCACAAAACAGAGACCTGGACTCCTCCTTTTCTCTGCATAGGAAAAGAAATTATTCTATTAAAATATAGATACTTATAGTCTTCAATGTGCTATCAGGCCTTTCAGGGAAGCACTGAGACTAAAATGTTTAACAACACGATACAGAGTAGGTCAGAGTGGAAATGGAGAAAACCACCGATCATGCTTCAATGTGCACACAAATCATGTGGGAACCTTATGGAAACGGCACATTCTGTTTCTGGAGGGTGAAAGTTGGGACTGAGAAGCCATACTTCAAACAAGCTCCCAGTGCTGCTGGCCCAAAGATAACAAAGAATGACATGGGTCTGGAGCCAGAGCCAGCATAATGGCCCACAAATGTGTGCTGACGGCATGGCCATGCCCCGTGTGCACATCTGTGCGTGTGCCCACACGTGCAGCAAGGGTGCCTGCATCATTCCAGATGGGTGCTGCAAAGGAACATGGTCCAGACTCCAAGCATATCTCAGCAAGTGATGTAAACCGCTGACTAAACCCCAGGTTTAGTCACATGGACTTCCTCGAGGGTGAAGAGAAAACCCATCTCAAAGCTCCATGAAAGGGATTTATCTTCAGGAGGAATACGATTCGACCCATGACATGACTGAATCACTGACAGGTGAGATTCTGTGTCATGGACTTTATTACACAGAGAGAAGAACCCAGGAAGTACACAGAGCTCCTTAGGATGGGCACGGGGGTAGTTCTGAGGATTGGCTATATCAGCATTTCAGTGGGGCATACATGTGGCACGATACTCCCTGGTTGGGCCCCTTTCTTCCTGCCTCTTAGCTTGGTTCACTGCTATCCATCCTTTTGCTCTCAGCTCAAGTAGCATTTGCTGGGGAGAGAGAGGGAGTCACTGTCTGATGCAGGTGCCTCCCTCTTCCCCTGCACACACACACACACACACACACACACACACACACACACACACACTCCTACTGGGTCTGACCCTCCTGTGAAATGATTCGCTTATACACCAAAGCGTTCCTTTGTACCACATACATATCATAGCATCTTTATTTGTGAGGATATTAGGTTATTATCTTTATCATTCATGAGACTCTAAGCCCCATGCAGACAGGAGCCATGTCTATATCACTCACTGCTATAATCCCAACACACAGCACCAGGCCTAACATTTAGCAGGGCTCAAAAAACATGGGTTAAAGAGCTGAAGGGAGAGAAGGAGGGAGGAAAGAGGCAGGATTTCTTAACCCAGTGTCCACTGAGGCCCACACAGATGGTTCCCTGCCATATGCACAAATGTGCATACATTTTTCTTGAAAAAGGATTAGCTTTCCTCTGATTTTCAAGGACTGTGGCCTCCCAGAAGTTCAAAATCACTGAGTTACCAGTATCACATCAATCGAAACATCTTAAGCAAGCTGTGAAATAAAAATCAGTTTCTTTCTTTAGAAATTGCTTCTAAACATTCTCAGAAGAAAAAAGATGAAAAAGTTAGAAACGCTTTATAGGTGTAGAGCACTAGAATCAAGCATTGTCATTCCATGATGAACTCAGCCTTTCGCAGTGGGATTGGGCAATGGTGTGTCTTCATGCTAGAATACTGTGGGCCAGAAAAAAAATTGGAGTAGAAAAATTGCCATCATTTTGAAATTCATGTATTTCTATTTAAAAGACCAATAGGATGAAATTGGTTTATTTAAAATTCAGCCAAAATAAACCATAACACAATGCTTCCAAAGCCTGAGCAGATAATTTTGCTTAAAAGAAAATAAAATATTTTGAGAGAAAAAACATGCTTTGAAATGAAAATAAATTGTAGCGTATGCAACATTTTAAAAATCCAAGTTTTTTAGCTCAGTTGAGAAAACAAAGAAAAGGGACACCTGGGTGGCTCACTCGTTAAACGTCTGCCTTCGGCTCAGGTCATGATCCCAGGGTCCTGGGATGGAGCCCCACATCGGGCTTCCTGCTCAGCAGGATGCCTGCTTCTCCCTCTCCCACTCCCCCTGCTTGTAGTCCCTCTCTCTCTGTCAAATAAATAAATAAAATCTTAAAAAAAAAAAAAGAAAGAAAGAAGAAAAGAAAAGAAAATGAAGAAAATTTAGGGTCGAGAACAGGTGGTGAGGAGGAACTATTATCAGATTATGATGGCAACAGTCAGAAGCATAAACTCTGGGTTATAACAGATTTAATTTCAAGTCCTGACTGCCTCTTTTTTGCCTGGTGACCTGGGGTGGTATGTTTGACTCTTCTACACCCCCATTTCTCATCCACACAGATGGAACACTACATGCAGGCAAAAACCCTCAGAGGCTGCCTGGCCCATAGTGAGCACTCCAACATGTAAGCTCTTACTCCTCCAGTTAGTGTAGCATTGTCCATTATTATTAATGTCTTAATATATTACCAGACCCCCCAGAGTTTCTGGCCTACAATGCATGTCAATAAATGTCAGCTAACACAGTTGCTGGTACTCTTATTACCAAAGCCCACGGACTCATTATCTATATTAATAGAGCCCTCTGTTTTCAGTCAGCTTCTGGATCTGAAGCTTTTTAATGTCCTCAAGTAAATACCAACTTCAGCTTTTCTGCAGCCCTTATTTGCTATTCAGGCCAATAAATCCTAATGGTGGCCACAAAACTATGGGTCAGTATCTGTTTAATATCTTTCCTTCCCGGCTTTGATCACAAAGACAAAATGAAGACTCCAATTTCCTGGTTTCCTCTTCATATGGAAAAGCTTTCGGGGGCTCTGAAAGGTCTTCTGGCCTGTATTCTTTGAGCAGCTCAAATGCATCCTACCTTTAAGCTCACACATGGGCCGTTTGCTTGCGATGCGATGAACAAACCAGCTTGTCTTCTCTCTCTTTTAAAACTCCAAACACTAGGTAAGACAATAAAGATCATAGGGAACAGCAGCTCTTTCATGTTAAAAGAATTATTAATTCCAGTATCGCCACCAGATTTCCCCAATTCCTTGCAAAGCATTTATTTCCCTACTCTCTGCACTGGTTGACCAGTCTCTTTAAAAACCTAATGCCAGCAGAGAGGAAACAGATTTTTACAGATACATCCTGTCGGCCGTTTTGGGCACACAGTCCTGGCCCCTGTCTCCAAGGCCTGTCTGAGGACATGGGGGAAGAGAGGATTTGGGCAGCCCTGCCTCTACACAGGAACTCTGGGCTCTGATCCTGACTGGCAACAAAGCTGCACTGTACTCGGCCCTCCCTTCCACCTCACTGGCCCTGCCTTGGATCCTCTAATAGAGCTCAGGGTGGTTCCTTGCACTGGGCTCTCAGCAGAAAACATCTCAGTGATCAGAACTCTGACTCTGGATTCTAATTCTGACTCACAAATAACCCAGCAGAGCAAATCCAGTGCTTATGCTTGGCTTGGCCTTATGAACAAGGAGGCAGTAAGACCAGTCTCCTTTCACTCACCAAAAAGACATAAAAAGATTTGCTTCGGTGTTCGTACTTTGAACTACACATCAAGAAAATGCCACTGAGCTCCCATTACCACTTTGGTCTAAATGGGCATATATTTAGCTCCTACTCCCCTAACCATGGACCCACTCTGTATTTTCAACTCTAACGCTTGGAGATAGACTATAGAAGACACACACACACACACACACACACACACACACACACACACACACATATACACACACCCTATTAAAAAAAAAAGTTTGTTGAGTAGACAAAATCTCAGACAACTAAGTCCCTTGAGGACCCCTAAACCCCTAAACCCCTGGAAGCAATTTTTCTTGTAATTCCTCCACCTGTGCAGAGGTTCCTCGGGTATTGTCCCCAACCCCCAACATCACCTGGCAACTTATTACAAACGCACATGAGGCCCCACCCTGGACCCATGAAATGATTCTGAAACCTGCTAAAGTTTGAGAGCAATGACCCAATGCATAGAATATATAAGAGGTGTATAAAAACTAATAAAGAAATGAATGATGAATAAGTGAAAGCTTCAGCTTTACTGAACCACTGCTCAGAATAACCTGTTCCAGTTAATGGCTGAAAGACACTATGGCGTGTCCCTTCCATTGTCTGATGGATGCTGGGGCATGAACTGTAATGACCTGGCTGAGGCCTTTGCCTCCTGACTCACGGTCCACACCCCTTATCACATATGATGCCGTACCACAGAATGGCCTTCTCCTAGCCACTGTGCCAGGCTCTTGCTGGCCTCCACAGCTTTGAACATGCAGGCTCCTTTAGCTAGAACCCCTCACTCTTCTTTTAGTGCAGTGAAACCCTACATATGTTTTTGGTTTCAGTTTAGGAAGTCACCTCCTCCAGGAAGTCACCCCTGGCAGATTCCAACAACACCCTGTACATCTTCTTTAAAAAATGCATCCTTCCCTGTCTACAATCCTGTTTGCTTAGCTTGCTCATTCACTAGGCTGCTCTGCAAGCTTTGTGAGCCAGAGGACTCATTTATCTTGTTCACCGTCCTATCTCCAGCACCTTGAACAGCGCCCAGTGAATTATCTAATCAATCAACAGTGACTATAAAATCATCTGTTTTTTACAATAGACAATATATATTTATTTTAATTTATTATTTATTGATTTCATTGACTCCCAGACATGAGTACCTGAATATAAATCTAGAAAAGAGGACTGTGGATATATAAAAAAATAATTCATTATTTTCTTCTTTAACTAAACTGCCCCTTTTTTTTCCCCACCACATACACACTTCTGAATTTATTTATATACTCACTGCCCCCCTCCAAAAGCTTGTATGTGAAAGCCTACTACTCCTTTTACTTGCCAGGCCAGAAGAAAAATAAGATTGAATATTAGATTTCCATGTAAATAGAGAACAATTATGTAGGAGGAACCATGAATGCAAAAGGTTATCTCTTACTGTGTATCTGCACACTCTTCATTGATATTAATCTTTGCCAACTTGATGGAAACAGCCAAAGATTCCTGAAGGGCCATCAGATCCAGTACAGCCCTGTGCTCTGGACTGAAGCTCAGTTGCTGCTCCCAGAACATACAAGGGCCACCATGACACCTTTGAGAAGGCCATGATGCAGCCAGGACACCAGCTAATTTCAGAAGATTCTGCACCTGTCCCGGTGGTTTCATTGAGCCACTTGGATGTACTTATGATACATCAAAGTTCCAACCCATCTATATGTGGCCTGATGGAAGCCTGAGGACACTTGTCTCCAGGTTCTCTTGATCCTGAGCTCAGGTCCCCAACTGTATATCCTGATTTTCCAAGGACAACCTGAAACAACAGGGCTCAGGCCTGCCCTCATGAAGGGCACAATATCTTGCTGGTGATGCAGCCAGCAGAAGTTGACTCCTTGGTCATTCCATCTGGGCTTGATGGAAACCTCACCCAGCCTCATGAGTAACCTGTTGCTCTATTTCATAATGAAAAACATTGAAAGTTCAGAGGTGCTAGATCCTTTGCCCATGACCACTGTCACTTATTTCCCAACTTGCTCCAGAAAGGATTTAAATCCACTTATAAAACTCCATGCAGAATGGAATAAAATGAAATGGTAAATGAGGAATACCAGAAAGATAAAAACAAAGCCAGAATTGCGATTAATTGAAAAAATAAAATCCCTGCCCTGAAGTTCTGTACACTTGGTTGAAATGAATCACAAATTTTCTCTGAGCTGTCTGGTAACCACGGCAGACGGGGATAAAAAAAATACAGTCCATGTCTTAAAGTACTTTCCTCATAGGAAAAAAAAAAAGCCTTGGGTCTTTTTTCAGAACCTTTAAATGCCTAGTTTGCAAACAATATTAACAAACATTATTTCCTACATCAAAACAAAAAGGAAAGAAGCAAAGGAAATAGATCAAGGAGAAGCTATAAGAAGACATGAGTTAACTAAGATCTAAATTTCAAACAGAGCTTAGGAGTCCCACCCCCACCCTAGGTCTCCTTGGAACGATGCTCCTAAGTGCAACTAATATCCCAATAATAACCTTGAATCACCATATGAAGGTTAAATTATGCTCAGACACTCTTAAAGAAGGCAAAGAATCTTGATATGAAGAAAGTCAGAATTATGCATACATTTCTTCTCCTACACTCTGTATTGTTCTAAGAAGAACAGAACAAGACACGTGAACATGAACTTCCATTCTCAGTCTGTACCCCAATTGGGGATGAGTCCAATTTCTTTTGAGGTTCACATGTAAGTACTCCTCTAAGAGAATCCATTGTCCCTTTTTCACCTCCCTTCTGAGTCAGTACTGTCAGGTGAAATAATTTGTAAAGAGCACACTGTGAAAACTTTAATGAATTCCCAATCAGCTTTTGGTTTTGTGTGCTTTGTGTTGTTTTAAGAAAAAGCACCCATTTCCATGCAAGATATGAAGAAGTTCTTCCAGGTGGGTCTAGAAATGACCATGGAAAATAAAACTGAAACACTTTTTCATGTTCTGGAACCAGGTTAAATAGATTATACTGAAGGTAAACTACACACAAGACATGTTTCTAGTTCAGGAATGAAAAAAATATTAATAATAAAACAGCCACTGACTGAGCATTTGCCATATCCCAGGCCTGGAGTAAACATCTATGTGGAGTGCCTGCTGCAAGCTTCCTAGCAAACCCTCACAGAAATCTGGCAGGTCTCCCCATCATCCTCTTTCACACAGGGCAGCCAGGGCCTCTGCAGGTGAACCAACCTGCTCAACAGCACACAAGTTAGAAGTAGAGGAGTTTAGAAATGGATGCAGTTTCCAAAGTCGGCCTGATAACTACGCCACACTCATTTTGTACCACTCTATCCATCACTTATTGAAAAATCTTTCTGGGATGCGTGGGTGGCTCAGTCGGTTAAGCATCTGCCTTTGGCTCAGGTCATGATCACAGGGTCCTGGGATCGAGCCCCCCAGCTTCTCCCTCTTCCTCTGCCTGCCGCTGCCCCTGCTTGTGTGCACTCTCTCTCTGACAAATAAATATATAAGATCTTCTTCTAAAAATATTTCTTTGTTTATTCATTTTTTTTCCCTATTAAGGCAACCAACATGTATTTTTTGAACCCAAGAAAACATTTCTACTCCATGTACCTTCTTAGGTGTTGGGTATATAATAATGACAAAAACATAGGAGCTTCAAGGAACTTACAGTTTAGTAGTGATAAGGTTTTTTAAAAAGACACTTACAATACATCTGTCAAATCTACAATGATAAGGGAAGTAAAGAGTGCTATAGGACCACAGAGGAGGGACAGGGAGCCCAGAATTGGGGGAGTCACATCAAACTATATAAAATAGGAAAGTTTGAAACGGTTAAAGAAAAAAGTGCTCATATTGTACTTTCTGTCAGTATTTAAGAAACAGTATCCAAAGATGAGTCAAAATTGATTTCTACATATAGTAGTTGTGTATTGCTGTGCAACAAGTTTACTGGCTTACACAATAAATTAAGCGGCTTAAAACAACACACATTTACTATCTCAGTTTCTCTATATCAGAAGTACAGACAAGAACTCTGCTCAGCATCTCACAGGGAGGTGATCAAGGTGCTGGATGGGGTTGCTGCCTCATCTGGGCCTCAAATGGGCAAGGATGCGCTTCCAAGCTCATGTGGTTGTTGGCAACATAACCGACACTTTTTTCTTCCCCTGACAAGTGTGTGTGTGTTTTTAATTACTTAATTTATTTTTAATTAAAGTATAGTTGACATACAATATTATATTGGTTTCAGGCTACAGCATAGTGAATCAACATTTATAGACATTGCAAAGTGTTCACCATGATGGGTCTAGTTACCATCTGTCACCATACAAAGCTATGACAATATTATGGATTATATTACTTATGCTGTACTTTTCATCCCCATGACTTATTTATTCCACTTTTGGATATTTACCTGAAGAAAACAAAAACACTAATCCAAAAAGATATACGAAGCACTATTTACAAGAGCCAAGATACAGAAGCAACCTAAGTATCCATCGATAGATGAATAGATAAAGAAGATACATCATCTATCTATCTATCTATCTATCTATCTATCTATCTATCCATCCATATAGATATGCAATAGAATATCACTCAGCCATAAAAAAGAATGAGACCTTGCCATTTGTGACAACATGGTTGGACCTAAAAGGCATTATGCAAAGCAAAATAAGTCAGAGAAAGACAAATACCATACGGTTTCACTTATATGTGGAATCTAAAAATCAAAACCAACAATCAACAAAATGAAACAGAGACAGACTTACAGATACAGAAAACAAACTGGTGGTTGCAGGAGGGGAGAAGCTTCGGGGAAAGGTGGAATAGCGGAAGGGGATTAAGAGTTACAAACTCTCATCACTTTCTAAAAGTGTGAGTCATGGCAGCCTCCTTTCTAGTCTTCAAAGTGGCCACAATCTTCCCAGTATCGGGGCCTGTGCCCTTCCCCCTGCCCTGCCTGGGCTCCTCACCAGTCCTTCCCACCTGCCATGTACTCTACTCAAAGGAGAGCTCCTCGTGCAGCTTCTACCTGAGACCTAATTCAACACTGGCCTCCACCAGCCCACACTATCTCCTCCATTTCTCCTCTCACGGTTGGTGGTGACCTTGTTTCTTGTTTATAGGTGTCTGCCCATACTAGTCTGTGGGTCCTCTGAGGGAAGAGCTTTGGTCTCTCTTGTTCAGTCCTGAATTGCCAACCTATAACAGTATCTGATGCATAGCAGGTACTCTGCTGAAAGTTGTAAAAGGAAGAAATTAAATAACTGATGAAATCTTCTTCCACACATCATGGCAGAGCAGGATATTGGAAAAGATGAATGGACAGTGAGAGACTCTGAGAGCAGACATGGACCGGGTGTCCAATCAGGCTGGCTGCTCAGGCTCCATGGGCAGACCCCAAGGAGTCCCCTCATCTCTCAGTGCCCCGCTTAGCTCAACAGGGAAATAAAGAAAACACTACCCACACCAGCCTTGCTCTCATGGATGGAGGAGGCCTTACATTCATAAACAATGAAACTATAAGGAAGCTCCAGCAGACTGCCTCCTGCTTACTGAGAAGTAATCAAGACATCCCCTAAGCAGCCAAGAGAGGTGCTACAAAATAATTAGTGTTTTACCTGTGACAATGACACTCATTCAAATGTGTTCAAAAGCCTCATCTAATTGCATCCCAGAATATAATTTTCTGAGGAGAAACACTGCAAGATTCCAGGAAGTTTATGCTGATAATAAACTCAAAGCTAAAATTAAAATCAAACTGAAATTAGATCTAACCTTGAGCCAGACACGTTGTGTAGTGAAGAATTCACCTTGCCCAAAGTCTGGCTCTGGACTTTGGCTTCCAGGGTGGTGATCTCTAGGCCCCTGGAAGGTCTTGCTTGGTGGGAGTGTTGTTTTTTGCCTGGGGGCTTTGGATACCAGCCAATCTAACAATGTGATTTATGATGGGGGCTTTGGGCCACATCACAAGAGTCCCAACTTCCAGAGGAACTGGATACTAGAGGCACCAGCATGAGCTCTGGGAGGAGCTGGAGAGCAGAAGTCAGCCATGTGTGTAACAGGTGGTCGGCCCAGTAAAATCCTTGGATGCCAAAGGCTCACATGAACTTTCCTGATTGGAAACTCCCTGTGAAGGGTGAATGTTGCAGCACGGAGGCCAAGAGGCATTAATGCCAGTGCATGACTCCATAGGAAATGACAGCAAAGGCTCATGCTTGGACAAGAGTCTCCTAGACTCTGCCCTATGTCTCTTCTTCTTCTTTTTTTTTTTTTTTAAGATTTTATTTATTTATTTGACAGAGAGAGAGATCACAAGTAGGCAGAGAGGCAGGCAGAGAGAGGGGGAAGCAGGCTCCCTGCTGAGCAGAGAGCCCAATGTGGGGCTCGATCCCAGGACTCTGAGATCATGACCTGAGCTGCAGGTAGATACTAAACTGACCCAGCCATCCAGGTAACCTCCAAGGGGCTTTCAACTGAGTTGTGAGTAGGCAGAGGTAGTGGTGAGCTCCAGAGCCAATCACAGCAATGGGCTCACACAGTAAGAAGGGCTGACAGTTACTGGAGCCTGGAAGGTGGACGAGAGGCCCTGCCCACCCTGACCCATCTATTCCCTGATAGCACAGAGAAGCATGCACACTCTGACTGTAAGTGTGTAACTGAGTGTGGAAATAAAGACCTAAAATGGACTTGGAATTAAGGGAAGTAGAAATCACAGATCAGAGAGGATAAAAATGGGAGAGGCTAGCAAGGGAGCTGAGAAACATTTCCTTCCAGGGGTGACTTCCCAGGGTGATGCTAGGTGAAACACAAAAGGGTAGAAAAGACATCTCTCATTCCCCAGTGAACCTAAAACTCAATGCTGGAGAGCTGATGGCAGTGCAACAGAGTGTATGTTAAAGAATGATAAACACAACCAGCATATCTAAGAAAGCAAAGAAAGAACACTTATAGTGGCCTTGGATGAGACTTTAGCAGTACCTTCAGCTTAAATCAGTGTAGAAAATGAGGGCATCCAGGAAGGGAATGACATGGACCCAGAGGCAGGAATGTGCATTGTATATTTAGATACAGTGAAAGGAGCAGCCTAGGGCAGAAGTTAGAGAGGGTGAGAGAGAGCCCACTAATGAGTAGGGAAAACAGGTTTACACTTCAAGGGTGGACTTATAAGGGCTGATGGCTGATAGGTGGTATAACTGAGGTGTCTACTGCCACCTGGTGTCAGCATACCTTATTGACAGATTCAGAGTGACTAATCATCCTAAAAGCTTAGTGTACCAAAAAGAAAAATAAAAAGGCCTATAATGTCACACTTTAAAATGAATATCTCATTTGATTTCGGGTCCTAGTTCTAATGGTAATTTGACACAAGTTATTAAAAGAAGCAAAGAGAAATGTTCCCAGCATGTTCTTCTCTGAAGCAAGGGAAGATTGAGTTGATTTTAATTATAGAATTGTAGTTAGTTTTATATGACTTTTTCACACACAAACAGACACACGGAGCCTGTACTCCTTGCCTGATCTCTTCTCTTGTTTTATAATAAATGATTAGTTTCCTTCATAGGAAAACACAAAGTGGGTCATCCCAAAGTCTGTGATCTTCTCCTGGAAGGAAGCCACTGTCAGTCCCCGGACGCCAGTATATCCAGCACCATGGTGCGATCGAAGTTCCAGCGTTCTCCTGTGCTACTCCCACCTCCCAGTACCTCTGCAGGAAGGACACATCTGTGAATCCTCTGGCAATACTGCAATTCCTTACAGCTGTACAAACCACGGCATAAAAAAAAAAAAGAACATTTCCTAGACTGGGACTCCCCAGACACTTTCCCAAACTGAACAAGTGAACAGAGTTTTTGCTCTGGTGAATTATACTCCATTAAGGAGAGCAGAGAGAGGAAAACGGTCCTGAGACGACTGTGGTCTGTAAGTGCCTGTGCTTTGCTGCAGTTCACAGCCCTTTTTCCTGACTTTTCTGAAATGTGGGCCTGCCCTGACTGCAGAACCCTGCTGTGCCGGCAGGTTACACTTTGTTGTAACTATTCTGTCTGGGCTTTGGGTCTGCATGAGGGAGAAAGCCCACTGCTGATGTTTCATACGCAGCGATGAGGTCTTCTCTTTCCCTAGTTTGACCCACACAGCCCGGCCCGCCTCCTGGCTTCTTCCTGCCCAGCGCTACCCGAAGCTTCTGTCAGTGTGGCCCAAGACAGCAAGTGGGGAGCAGATTTGATGCTGGTTGCCAAGGATTTTGAGGGAAACCTTGGGGTGCATTGGGCGGAGGGCATCTGCCTATTCCGCCTGGATGTCTCGGCTGGCATCCGGAACATGAATAGAGAGGGCAACGTGAGGCCAGGAAAGTAAGGTGAACATGAGAAATGAGGAGAGAGGCGTGAACATACTCGACATATTTCCCTCGGGGGAGCCTGTGCATGAATCCAAATAGAATTCAAATGAGTTCACATCAATTTTTCCACTGTACACTAACCCCCTAGCTACTAGGAATTTCTCTGTAACATACCAGTGGAGGAGAATGTAAAACATTATTAAAGGAAATTATCTAATTTAAAGATAATTAGCAACTCTAGGACATAAGACACATTATCAATGCAGCCAGCTAAAATTTTTATGTGATTCATAATTAAATTATCTTGCACCTAAACATATTCAATTATTGAACTAAACCAAATTATGCTGATCACAAAGATTAAATTAATATTTAATTAAATATTACATTTTTATGCCAAATGAGGTCCTGATGGGTAGAACTGATTTGTGAAGAAAATCAGAAAAACCAAAAAAGTTTCCCAAAAGAGACAACAAAAATCCTGGCTAATTTCTTATTATCTGCAAAGTTTTTGAAGTTTTTAGACAACAGACAGTTTACTATTTAAAATGGTGGACTAGACAAAAGACCAAAATAAGACAAGAGTTTTAAATCCTAGACATCTCAAAAGTAAACTCTTATCCAGAGAAATGAGAATTATGATTTTCACTTTATAAGAATAGCTATCTCATATTTATAATTGAATCTGCCCTGTGGAATTTATCACATGAGTAACATTTCCTCAGAGAAATTATCTTCTTTGTTCTCTCACTTCTCCATGTCACAAAGTGATGCTTGGAAGGCTGCATTTGTAGCCATGTGACCTTATTCTTTGTCTTTACAGGAAATACTCATATTTCTTTAGAGAGTGAAGGGAGAATGCAAGGAATCAAATTCATACACAATTTATGTGTATGACTTTTCATGATATCAAGGCAAATCCTTGATTCATAAATAAGGTCACAGCTGCAGTCATGTCTATGTTTTCAGATTCATCTTAGAAATTCCACCAATGACATAAAATTTATAGGCAAAATTTTACATGGGTAAAATATCATGTGATTGCTATTTTCTTCTTTATTCACTTTAATATTTGTCATACAATGAACATATATATTACTCTTATAAGACAAAACACACGTTTTTAAAAGGATCAAAATGGAGTCTTGTCTTCTACTATCTCACTCAGTGTCGCCAATGAGAAACAGTTCATTTTTAAATTGTTCCATGGATTTATCAGTGAGAATCTATCTAATTGATTCTTCATGATATGAGCAGGAGAAGTGATCGCCAATCAGAAAGACAAGTGGCTGAGCTGAGGACGAGATTCTCTGGAGAAAGGAAGGGACACAGGACAAGAGCTACTGTGCCAGCACTGGCTGTCTCCCATGTACAACATGGCACTGTCTGTTGACCTCAGTCCTTGGAGGAGCTACCCCACCAGGCAGTTACTGTCATACCCATTCTATAGGTGAAGAATCTGAACCTCAGCTGCCACCAGCGCCACATAGCTGGAGAGTGGTAGAGCTGAGATTAGGTCCAACTTGCTATCTTACCCAACACATTCCGTATCCATTGCTTCCTAAAGCCTCTCAAGATTTGGTCCTCCCAGGAGATCCCCTGGGAACAAAATTACCTTTCCATGTTGACCTTGTTCATTTTCTTTTTCCTCCCACATGGATGCTTGAAAGAAAGGAAGAAACCCAAGATCTCCCCAACATTGGCCAGCCTCACTTGAAAAGGCACAATGACACACTCTTGTTTGGGGCATGAGATCATCTGCAGGCTGTGTGACAGGCGGGACTGTCCAGTTCCATTCTTTTGAGCTCCCCTGCCTCTTCGAGGAAAGGGTAACTGGCCATGGGAGGGTGCTCTGCCACCAGCCCATGCACACTGAATATGAGCTCACCTGCCACCACAACCAGCGCTCCAGTCCTCATCACAGAGATCCTGGGAGCATTCTCCTAAACGCCCCAGACTCTGAACATCAAGCCCCTAGCACAAATAAGCACCCCCGCTGGGTTACTGTGGCAGCAGCAGCAACTTCTAAGGGCAGAAGGCAAGCATCTGTGTGTCCACCTCACCATTCCGCCTATCTCTGTTCATGTCTACGTCATTTCTCACGACTTCTGCCAAGGTGCTCATCAGATTCCTGTTTGCAGTCCAGGGATCATGAGAGGAAATAAATCACCACAGGGAAAAGAAACAGAAATTTTCAAAAAGGGACTAATCTCTGCAGGCCTGCTCTCCAGTTCCTGTTTTCAACACACTCCTTGGAAATGGGATCAAAATCAAAGGTGTAGACTGTTGGGGCCCTGGGAGAAGCACAGCCTTTCCTGTCTATGTTAGACAGAGAAGGGTCCAATTCAAACCTGCAAATGGGGCAGAGGAGCTTCCAAACAAGTCTTTATGCTTGTTCACCATTTAATTTAATTAATAGAGAAACTACAGCAGCCATCAGTTAATCATAGAGCACTTGCTATGTGCAGACACTGGGCTGAGCACATACACTGACATCCATAATCTCACTAAATCTGAATTATAACTCTCAAAGGCGGGTTCTTTTATTATCCCCACTTCACAGATAAGCAAACTGAGGTTTAGAGAGCTTAAATAATTGTTCAAAGTTGCAAAGCTGGGCTGGATTTTTAGCCCCAGAAGACCAAAAGCTCTTAATTGCTATGTTCTACTGCTCCGCCTCAGACCTTCAAGTGATGGGTATTTAGATTCCAAATGAAGCCTGGTTTGTTTGTCCAGCTGTTTAACTCACTCTCAAGTCTTACATTAAGATCCTTCAATTTCAGTAGACAAGGGTGGGGTCGATCTGGGGAGTGGTACAGGAAGGAGGAAGAAGGGAACCCAGAGAATTCAAATTTATAATAGGAAAATGGCTTGAAAGAACTAAATGTAGGAGCTGGAGTCAATGGTTTGGCAAATGCAACCATGTTCAGGGGCGCGTGATGACAGGGACAGTCCTTTTTCCACTCCACTTTGAGCTGCCTTTATAGAACTTTATCTTTTATGTCCAAAGATCAAATAAAAAAAGATCACATTTAACGAGGACTAGGGGAAATAAACTGGTGGCAATTAAAGAGTAAAAATAACTTCTCTGTGGCTTCAGACCACAGGAGCTTTCTCATTTTAAGAGGCACAGGCAGATCACTTCAACAAGGCCTTTTGGGCTGCGTCGTCTCATGTTTCCTCCCACACCCGCGGTGGTTAAAGTTATAGACAGTCATAGCTCTTGAACCCATGGAATTGTGTAATAAATGGAAATACAGCCAGGCCAGACTCATCAACTCACAAATGCAACCTTGCAGCATGGAAGAAAAGATTATGGAATCCATTTTCTCAATGAGAGACTTTCCTTCTTCCATCTTTGAGCCTTCTTTCTACTCTCCTCTGACTTTGGATGCAAAGTCTGAGAGTTGGCCAAGACCCAAGGGATTCTCATTTCACTGCCTTGTTTTCTACCTGCAGATTGGTTTGGGGCTAGACCTGAACTCTTCCTCAGGCTTCAAATAACCAAGCTCACTCAAACGCCCAGAGGCAGCCAGAGTTATTTGAGATTCCCACCTCTGCCCTTTAGCCCTGTACCACTGCTATGCAGACAGAATTTGGGAAGCACTCCTCAACCTTAGAGTCAAGCCAATACCTAGAAAAATCACGAGCTTCCCAGTGAGCCTGCAGACACAAAAAACAGAATGACCTCTAGGAGATAACTCTGAGAAACTCCCTGCAGTTTCTTAATTTGGTATATAATGTGGGACTGAGTCAAGATAAGATCTGTCTCCAACACAAGAAAGAAGAAATGTTTACCATGTGCCCTGGGTGCCCTTGTTTTGTATGCCAAGAAATTTCATACACTCTGTTTCAAGGTTGAGTCAATCCTTGGTCTCTAACCAAAACCCATCTCCCAAAGCACTATACCTACCTGTAGAAAGTGGCATAGTCCACAGTTGAGTGGCAGCTCTGAAACTCCCAGGATTTGAGTTTCTGGCATTCTCGATGAGCTCGGAGCTTTACCTTCACTGTTCCTTGACACAGTTCAGGCACTGGTTTTCTCTGAGGTCTGTTGCAGAACTCATTGGACTCTACTCTCCAGGATTCAGCAAAGTCATCCACATCAAACTTGAAGTTTCCATCTCCACCAATTAAATCATCACGCTTATGTCCATTATAGTTGCCACAAAGACCACAGAGCTTGCCCTTGAGATGGGGGGCAGCCATGACTTCAACAAAACTGTCTCCATCCCAGGATATTTCCAAACCTAGAGGAAAAGGAAAAGAAAAGAGGATCAACCACACTTAAATCCACCAATAATTCCCAAACACATGTATCCTTACATAGTACAAATGACTAACCTCTAGCAAGGAACAGTAAGGGTCTATCTAAATTCTTGGTTACCATTTATCTCACCATATTAGATGTTGTACTACAGTACATGAAACACTTTTGGAGGCTCATAATTTTAAAACTGTATATAGTTTGTCCTCAAATATGATACCTTACATACCCTTGTTTAACTTGTAGAGGGCCACTCATTGACCATGCTCCTCTTAGGGTTAGAGTTTTGCCCTTTTCTACAGTAATTGTGTTGGTCCAACTTGTGCTTTCATGTACCCAATGATAAGTAAAACGTGGAAATGGAAAGATAACAAAGATGATAATTTTTAACATAATTTTTCTTTATCCAAAACCCCACATGTAATTATACTAAATATCAAATACTAAATTACTTGTTACAGTGAGATTATTAAAGTAATAAATATATAGATTCTGAAAAGATCCTCTTCAAGGAAAAACACTGGTATAGAAATGTCTGAAATGAAAACATTTGCCTCCTCATGGTTTTACAGACATCCCTGAGAGAAGGATAGTTGTTTAATCAACGTTTCCTAGGGTTGAAGTGCTGTGGAATCCTTCACAGCCCTGAGCTTATCATAAACTTCAACCTTTTAGGAGGCACTGAAGACTACCAGGCCATGAGGAAAAATTCCTCATGTGCTAGAAAGAATCAGCAGGACAAAACGACCTTGTTCACCAAGGAAATAATCTTTGCTCCAGAAGGTAGAGAACATAGGCTCCTCTTGGTTTGCTGAACTGACCATCTAAAATATTAGAGGCTTTGTCTATAAACATTCTTTTTTTTTTTTTTTTTTTCGGATAGGTGACCCAAGACTTCAAGATCCATCAGCCTATGACCCCACTGAATAGTAACATTTCTGTGTCACTTATAGGGCAACTAGGTTATCCTATCATACATCAAAGATCAGTCTGACTAGAAGGTCAAGAAGAAATGCTCTCATGTACATCCTGATACTGTGTGTGTAGATGCTGTCGATTAGATAAAGGCGAGGACTTTATGAAAAGCATTTTCAGACTCAATCCAGAGCAAAAGACACACTCTCCTGGTCAGAGTTTTTCTTTATGTCTCAAATGTGTGTTAGAAGCTTTTCTTACTGCTTTCCTGCTAATACCCTGGAAGCACCTGAGTTTCCAGAGAATGGGTGAAGTAGGTACCAGTTTGATAACATGAACACCAGGAGAACATCTATAACAAGTTGTGTGTGAATTTCTGCCCTGGGACTTCACCTCATTCACTGTCATTGTCTCCTAAGAGTGACAAGCCAAAGGAAAAAGTCCCTTTTTTAACATAAAAAGAGAAAATCTTCCCATGTGTGTTTTTAAATCTTACCTTCTTGGGTTTCTAACAAACTCTAGTCTCTCATTTAGCCTGTTCTGAGCTTCTGGAAAGAGAAACACGACTTTCCTCCTAGAAGACCTTGCAAGATTAGGCTGGTGAGAAGATGTTTAGAAGTTGGGGGATGAGGCAGTGATGGGAAAGTAGAAAGGGGTGGCGAAGAAGAGAATGGATTTTGTCTGGATATAAAATTGGCATAAGACAAAATCGGAGTGATGTAAGATCAGTAAGAAATGCCCAGAAGTAGGATTCTAAAGCCAATATTCCTTAAGTCTGAACATGATCCAAGAGGAGAGAAGGCTAGCCAAATAGCATTCCTGTGAGCAGGCCACACAACTGCCACAAGAAAGAGTAGAAACTTGAAAGAAAAAAAAAGTCTCTCTTGGGAGTAATTTGGTGAAGAGAGTAGAGCAAGAGGACAAGGTGATCAGAGAAAGGACACTCTGAGAACATCCACACACTGGACTGACCTCCTTGATGGATCTCTGTGAAACAATGGTGTCACCTCCAACAACCACAACTCTCCTATGAAGTGATTTATATTTCTTCATACCCCACCATCTAACACATTATCTGGTACTGGTATATAGTATATACTGGTATATAGTATATACTCTCTAAATGAATCAATTACCCTTTAAATTGACACAACGAATCTGCAAAGCCAAAGAAATTGTGAATTTCATGCTAGTCAAGACATTGAAATAACAATTTTGAAAAAAACAAGCAAACTATAATATGATTTGTAATACACTCTCTAAGGTATAGAAGAAACATGACCTCAGAAGCCTGTAGCCAGGCAGCTGCCCAGCAAGAGAAATGAGGGAAGAAAATCAATTCCATATAACATTCTAAGTTTAAGAGCATACTTCCAGAGAATTTCCATGTTGCAAAATTTTCCAAACTGCAAATCTCTTTCCTAGACAGTAGGCAAATACTATTCTTCCAAATGCCACTACGGTTGAGAATTTATATCCAAAGGAGTTCCAACATCATTACTGACAATGATATAACAAATTTGAGACTTTGGGCAACTGAGTTTGTCAGAAATCAACTCACAGTGAACAAGCCAGTGATTACCTTCTTTTCAGGCAATGGACTGGTGGTCCATGCAGGTTTGGGAAGAGAAGACCTACTGTTTTTAGTAAACTTTTTTCAAAACTCTTAACTTCTCAGTCATTCAAAAAAAGAAAAAAAGGAAGAAAAAATCCACACAGGGTTCCCACAGTAAGGGAATACTTGGTAATCCACTCTCTTTTCCTCCTCTTTTCTTTGTTATTAAGAGGATTTTCAAGTGCCCAATACTAAGTTTCATATTGTATAGGGATGACTCACCCAGCTATAGATACCTTTGTCTATTGCTGTACCATACACATATGTCTTTGCATGATTGTCATTACCCTCTACATGAGTATAATGCATGCAAAGTAAATTACAATAGTGGCAGGCAAAATAATGAGTAAGTTGCAACTGAAAAAATTGCTCTTCCAAGAGATATTTTAAATAGGCATCTTATGAAATGAAAACATTGTGGTAGGGGCTGGGATTAGCCCTTTCTACAGCTGGGATGAGTTTCCTTGTTCCTCTGCATGGGAAATTAGGTAGAAATAACTGGCAGAGTCAGAAGGCCAAAGCCGGAGCACATGTCCCATCTGGGGGTGTAAGCAGCAGCCACATTCTTTCCACTGCAGGAAGCACCTTCCAATTATCCCTTCTCACCAGTGAATGTTTTACCAACTTGGTTTTTAGCCTTCAAATGTGTAGCCAGGCTCCAGACCACTAGTTTTTTGGGGGGAGGGGCGGAGGAGGGAGAAGGAAGTCATTGTTCTTTTGTTGTCGTTTTTGTTTGCTTTGTTTTGTTATTTTGTTGTTCTCCTTGTTGCTTTTGCTGGTGTTACAAAATCCATAGACAAATCCATATGATGCCTCAAAATGGATGGTTTTTCTGTTCAGATTTTATACCAAAGGAAAAAAGGATAAGAAAAGTATGTGTAGTCTCCAGGTTCATAAAGTACAGAACTCTACCAAAAGTAAAAAAAAAAAAAAACCCACACTCTCACGTGTTAATGCCTTCAGGTGGATCTGATGTAGCTCTCTCAGGTAGAGTTGATGAAGTGAACAGATGGCAGAAAGGAAATATTTTTAAATTATTCACTAACTGCCAAGAGTTGGGATCGGAGCGTGATGGGGGTGAGCAGAGCTTTCTCCAGCTACTAAGCCTGCTCCGTGCCCTCTGTACCACCCCTGTTGTTATTAGGTAAGCAACTACAGCCTAATCCCACCACGCGGCAAGGCCACCTTCGCTCCTCTGCCAAATGATTCCCTCCTGAAGTGCTGAGTTCAGAAACCACAGGGGCAAAGAATCATTCCTCCCCATTTCCCATCCTCCAGCTGCAGGCTTGATTTAAGCTGTTATTTTGAAGAAAGGACCCTTTGATCATATGAGTTTATGAAATTAAAAAGATAATCTATGGGAGAAGAACACTCCAAGGACACATTGTGATATGTTAAATGGACAATCAATAGGTGATAAAAAGAAAATATCCCTCAGGGGTAGTACACACTGAGATTGGTTTTGGGAGAAGACCTGTGTCCGGAAATGGAATTGTTCCATTCCAAGGATAATCTCAAAGCACATTTAGAGCCAGAGGGATACAGTTCTTCCCTAGGAAACAGAAAGTTTATGCTACGGGAAGTTGTTCAGCTGGGTATTATGGGCATCACATAACTCACTTGCATGGTGGGAAAAAAGGAAAGGAAATTGTAAAATCAAGTTCAAGGCCGAGAAGAGTTAAATTCACTAATCTAATTATGGTGTTTATGATCTAGTATTATTTTCTTAGCAGCCTCAACCTTTCACTCATTTTTACAATGTGGAATCCTGACAAGAGGACACTAATTCCATAAGGTTTTGCCAGCTATGGGCAGAACAGAATCGAAGCTCCTAGACTGTTAGCAGTCTTCCAGTGTCCAGGATCCCTTCGGAAGTTGGGCTGGGGTCGGCCAATAATTTCCATATCAGTAGAATCCACTGTGTTCCTCTGCGATGCAAACAGATCAGCAAGGTCCTTCTAATTAGCGCTCTGTAATAATAAGTCATCTTGTGCGCAACTGACAGGGAGCCACAAACTGTCACTCTCTTTAAAGAAATGAGCTGAGGCCGACAGAGTGACACATCACTTGAATAAAACAACAGGTGTCTGAATTTTCTGAAGAGGACTAATCCCCCTAAACTTGACTAAACAGAGCTCTTCACACCTGCCACTTTCAAAGTGAAGTTGGGAGTCCTTCTCCCTTTATAGAATGCTCCAGTACATTAATATTCAACTTTTTCTCACCAAAACCATGTTATGCTCTCTAAATAAAAGTTCCCTGGGCTTCGCCTTGGCTTCCTGCCTTTGTTTAGCTAAGCTGGCATTCCATAAACTCGGATCAATTTGTCAAATGTATTTTGGCTTGAACTGAAATAATTAGCAGTGTTCTGAAGGTACAGCAGAGAACAGTCTCTAGAGTTCCTCACAAGTGCCTGCTCTATCAAATCTTTCCCTTTTGGATCCTTACTATCTAAAGGAACTGGAATGTAATTGATGCTTTTAGACTGTTACATTTTCATCAATATAAAAAGCAAGAAGTATGTTGATTTCCTCAAGTGTCATGCTGACAGAAATAGCATTCACCAGGAGAACATGCAGTTCAGTATCAAATTGACACACAATATGGATTAACCAAAGGCAGTGTGGGAGGAATCAGACGTGATGTAATTGAAGGTGTAAATGAGCTAAATTCATTCTTTCGGGCTGATATCGAAGGGCAGACTTCTGCTTCTAAGAAGCCTCTTTAGGTAGCTCACAAGAATGTGAGCTTTCACTGAGCCCCTAGGAGTAACCTCCTAGCAGCTATGAACAGTTTGGCCTAGGGGTGATGTGTCAGTCTATGGAGGGGAAATACCGAGTCCAGTAGGTGGCAGGCAACAATGGGATGCTGGGAAAGGGGAGTGGCAAGCCAGGTCCACAGACCCAAGGCTGGGGGAAGCACGCTCAGAGCTCCCTAAGCTTCCTCCAGCAGAGCCAATGGTTCTAGCCATCTACTAACTCAACAAGCACCTTCCCCAGGGTCAAGAATGGACAGGATTGCTGGTCACTTGGCCATGTACACTCCTACCTGCACACCCACACATTTGTGGCTTAAGTTCGAGGACTGCCCCCCTTCTTGGACAGATGCTAACTAAGAAAACAGTCTTTCTCACAGATGTGAAACTGCACACTGGGAGAAACTGGGAGAAACATTGACAATTCCAAGCTGGACATCAAGGGCCTACCATTGCAACAAAACACAGGAAGGAGGAGGTTATTTGGAGAGCACAAATGCTATTCTGGATGAGAAAGTCAGCAGATTGCAAGACTACTGTGAGTGGTAGTGGACTGCAAGGCTCCACGGTGTGCAAATTTCTCCCGCTCTTTTATGCCATCTTGGAGGTGTCCCCTCGGAACCCCAGTGAGCGGACGTGAGGTCACGCCTGCAGTCTGAACACTCGGCCGCCTCCAGGTTGCCCTCCGCGGAAGAAGCAGAGTGCTCCGGTGGTGCGGCTGTGCGGGCTGGTGAGGCAGAGGGGAGAGCCAGAGGGACACAGAAGCCCACCTGCTTTGGTCGTCACTTTCAAGAGGTAGCCATCCAGGTCGATGTGGAACTGCGGCGCCTGGCAGGGCAGCGCGATGCGTGAGCCGTTCCAGCGCACGGTCAGGTGCTGCTGGAGGCTGACGGTGCTGGCGCCCAGCACCAGGTCCACCGACTTGGTCCAAGAGAAGGAGCGGGTCCTGCGGGCATCGTTCTTCACCAGCACCTGAAAGGGCGAGGCAGGGGAGGAGCAGTCTTTTGTCAAAACGTACTGACACGTCCCCTGAAAGTTAAATGTCCGTCCGTCAAAAGTGTTGTAGTGGGGATCTCCGAATACCGTGCAAACGCCAGGCTCTGTGGATGAGTGAGAGACAAAAGCAGGTCATAAACCGAGCGCAGGATTCAAAAAGACATCAGGGGTCCTTGCAATATTAACCTGGACAGGGGCACCTGCCAGGTAAGGGAGGGCCTTAGCAGAGATGCACTAGTGGAAATCAACTTAAAACAAAAAATGTTTGGTTGTTTTAAAAGTCTGTGCCAAACGTCCTAGGATGGGCAATACTCTGGGTGCTCTTATACTGAAAAGTTATTCATAACTCTTCCAAAGTTTTAAGCCATCTCTATTTTGGAGGCTTGTTATGCCTCTATGATCTTATTTTAAGGGTTAGAGAAATGAAACTAAGATAATTTCACAAACAGAACTGGCCTTACTTCATAACCCATATAAACAAAACCCAAAAATGGATAAAAGGCAACAATGTAAATGACAATACAGGAAAACAATAGTATAAATAGCATTTAACAGATATAAAAAATGTGGAAATACAGTATTCTCAGTGTTACTCATTCTTTTAAGGTATTATATTCAACACCATGTATTTACTAAGGACAAATAAATAGAATTGCCAAATAGACACATATCTAATACCATTAGGAAATAAAGTAGTGATAAAATCAATAGTCTCTATGTTTTTTACATGTGCAAGATTCCTATATTTTGGTCTGTTTATCAAAATCCAAGATTGGATAAAAATAAATTATAAAACCCATCGTTAAATAAATTTAAGAAATTCCAAAGCATTCATCACTTCAAAGTACCATTCATTCAAATTTTTGTGAAACCCAGGCAAAGTTTGACACTGGGAGCACATCAAAGATTGTTATAGAAAATTAAATATTTCTTTTTTTAAAATTATATTTAGCAATGATTTGTTCTCCATGTAAATATATTTTATCTGTTTTCAGGGAGGCTTGAACAACCAGGAAATGAGGAATTCATTTAGATAAAGGAGCCCACATGATAAAAGAACTATAATAAAAAGATCAATTTCCAGTCATCACCAGCACAGGTTCAGAATATGAAACTATCCTATCAGCAACTGCTCAGAACATGTAAGAGAGGAATTAAAAGTCAACACAGAGGAAGGATGTGCCAAGTGATCTGATAGGACCAGTGAGATCCAAGGCAAACATGTGTTTTTAATTTCTAAAGTGTCTGGAGAATAATGTTTTATGTTATGATATATTATGTCATTTTATATGTCAAGTACATTTGACTCCACATAAATCACATGTATTTGGAATTTGGTAAATTAATTACTTGTTTTAAGCTTTCCTTGTCAATTTCTGATAGGGACTCAAAAAAATACAGTTTTTGGTGTGTAGGATAGTTTCAATGAGCAAATGCTTTAAGGAATATGCAAAGGCACTACTTGGGGTACGAGAGTGGAAGAAATGGGAGGGGGAGAGAAGGTCTGAGAGCTTAGCCACAAAATTTTAATTTGCCCTCCATTTCTGTTCCCTTCTTGTCCTTCTCTTGATTGTTTTTTCCTTGTGATTCCAATTATACTCAGTTTGTTGCTTCACATGGGACCCCACCTCCACCTTTCTAATCTTATATCCACCCCCAACTAGTATTCCCATCTATCTAACCACCCCAT
This sequence comes from Taxidea taxus jeffersonii, assembly GCA_003697995.1. Classification (NCBI taxonomy): domain Eukaryota; kingdom Metazoa; phylum Chordata; class Mammalia; order Carnivora; family Mustelidae; genus Taxidea; species Taxidea taxus. The sequence continues at coordinate 209,917 of RCUC01136775.1, forward strand.
AATTTAAGTGCCAGTCCTTTCTCCATGTGATTGCTTTCAAAATTGTCCTATCACACACTTCCCTCACAGTCTAACAAAAGGAATCTTTCCCTGGCATGCAAATGGTATTTTTTTGGTTGACAAGGGGGCAAAGTAGTTCTTTAGGACACACTGAATGGCATCAGAAAAATTATAGTTCTGAGTTAATACTATCATGTGCCAGAAAAAGACTGTTAACATGACCACCAGATGCACCAAATTCAAGAAAAGGGCTTTTTCAGAGTTCTTAACTCTGCATACTCAAGAAAATCCAAAACCTATCAAGGCTTTTGAGCTTTGAGTTTGAAACAGATGGACCTCAGTCTGGAAAAGGCAAGGCACTAATGAAGGAGCTGAGATACTCCTGAAGAAATCTCCTCTCAGCTGGGATCAGGAAGAGGGAATGCCTACACCTTCTACCCAGAGTCTGAAGTAGCAATCTTCCCCTTGTACCAAGGATAATCTATGGCTTCTCCTGGTTTTCTGACAACAACTGCATCCAAATTATCATTAACAAAACCAGTAATAGCTAGCACTTACCAAGAATTCATTACCTCCCCTAGCACTGTTCTACAGGGATACTGTTCCTGGATACATCATTAGAAAATGGATATTTCGACTGTCTCTTAAAGTTAAACAAATAGCTAAGCACTTGGTAGTAAGTCCATAAAATTAACTATTACCTAGTCATTGAAAAAGTGTAAGAATAATGTTTGTGATTGAGGAAGCACTTATGATATATTAAGTGAAAAATAGGAAACACAGTTCTGCCTACAGGATAATCTTTTTTCAAGATTTATTTATCTATTTGAGAGAGAGAGCACATGCGAAGGAAGAGGGAGAGAGAGAAAATCTCTAGCAAACTCCCCACTGAGCAGGGAGCCTGACACAGGACTCAATCTCACGACCCTGAGATCATGACCTGAGCCAAAACTGAGAAATCAGACCCTCAACCAACTGGTACTCCTGTCTATCAGATAATCTTAACTGTTTTAAAATAAATACACAATAAATACAAAATAAATACACGTTTTAAAATAAATACACAAATATGCACCCCAAAATTGTCAATTACTTGGTGGCAGAACCATGAGTGATTCTTTTTCTTCTTACTTTTGCTTTTCTGTTGTTTTTGTTGTGGTGGTTTTGTTCTTAAGAGTCAAAATGTGAGGGGCGCCTGGGTGGCTCGGTAGGTTAAGCCTCTGCCTTCGGCTTAGGTCATGCTCTCAGAGTCCTGGGATCGAGCCCCACATCAGGCTCTCTTCTCAGCGGGGAGCCTGCTTCCCCCTCTCTCTGCCTGCCTCTCTGCCTACTTGTGATCTCTGTCTGTCAAATAAATAAATAAAATCTTAAAAAAAAAAAAGAGTAAAAAATGTGGGCACCTGTAGATAAGGCCAGTTATATGACCAAGACAATCCTCAAAGAAGCAAAAGAAAATACACTGCCTACAGTGGCCCTGGGGAAGCCTGAGCTTACTCATAGCTGGGCAGAAAGCAATGAAGGACATCCAGGGAGACCAGGCAAGGGAAATCACATGTAACAGGGCTGTCAGGGAAGATATTTTGCAAGAGGCTCTAACTTGTAGAAGAGAGAGGCTTGGAGATCAGAATGATTTTTCTCTGTCACAGCAAGATAGAAGAGGCCAACAAAATTTCATGACTAGGAAGATGCTTGAGAATTATGTGTTATATTTGGGGACATTTATATCATGAGCTAAAATAATTTTGAAACCTTGGCCCTTTTTCCTGGCACCTCAAGTTCCCTGTGCCAGATCCTGCAGGAATAGTGAACACATGCACTGGAGAATGACTTGAAGTGAAAATCTCAGGGTCACACAAATCTGCCTAGCTGGAAAGGAAAAGAGCTAAAGAAACACTTAAGGGACAAAAAAGAATGTTGTAAGCTCGTGTGTGCGTGTGTGGATGTGTGTGTGTGTGTGCGCATATTTTTCCAGTAGACCCAGTGAAATGAGCTACAGTCCAAAATGTCCAGATGTCTGGTACACTCTTCTGGAAAGCTTGGAATGATAGTCAGAACTAGACAAATGGACCATTTATAACTAATTTTGTTTGAATATGTATAAGTCAGAGGATAGAGAGAAAAATTCCAATTTACAAGTAGTGGTACGTTTTTTCATAGTCCTTTAAATCAAATCATCAAATGCCATTTTTGTTTTGGTTTGCTTTCCTTAGATGTACACAATGTCTAAGCACAGAAAAAAAATTAGAAGCATATAAACCCAAATATTAAGAGTAGTATTTTTTCTCCTAAGCAATAGAATTATGTGTGACATATATTTTTCCCTTCATTGTTTATGTGTGTTTATATTATTATTTGCATTACATTTCATTATTTATAAAGTCTAGGTATACTTTTAGAATATGAATATTTGTCTTAAAAAATGAAAAATACTAGACTAAAACACAGTGGTTTGATGTTATATACTTTAATAAAACCGCTATGAGAATTAAGAGAGTCAGGATACTTCTAAAAATGTAATTCTGATATTTTTCTCCTAACCTCATCAGGTACATGTATTTCTCCCATGAATATATTTACTCTAATGAAATGCCTTCCTTTTGAGAGCAGTGATTATTCCCAAAACATCTGTCAAAGAAAATTAAGGAGAAATTATACAACTCCACGTTATAAAAAAAAAATAAGAGAAATCAAACAGACTCTAAACCCCCACCCCCAAAACACAACCAAACAAAAACAGAAGAAGAAAAGTTTGGGGCTGGGTGTGTGTGTGCGTGTGTGTGCGTGTGTGCGTGTATGTACACATGTGTTGTGTGTAGTTTAACACAGTTAAGATTATCCTGTACATGAAATTTTATTTCCTCTTCACTTAACATGTCATAAGATATCCCCCATCATTAAAATCACTTTGAAAAATAGAAAACGACTTCCGTCCTTGGTCTTTTACTTCTGCAAAGAGGATGATCTCTCCTACTCATAGTACCACAGCACCACACAGATCAGCTCATGTCTGGAAATGTTCTAATCACGAGAAAGTCTACCAAATAATTAAAAAAAAAAGCACAGCTTTAAACTTTTCTCAACACAAATCACAGGAAAACAGGTCCTGTGGGACTCTGGGTCACTGGGCCATGCAGGGAACCCTAGGTGGGTAAGATTCGTGATGATGTGCCAAGTTTGAGTCAAGAACCAGGAAAGGCTGGGATTAGACACACTGCCCTTAACACAAGCCCTGATGCTGCCCCCTGCACACAATGTAAGCCTCTGATGTAAAAAGGCTATGAGTGCCCCAGCAGGGACTGATCTTCTCCATGCAGGAGGCTCTGGCCACACGCAGAGGTGTCCCTGACAGCTGTTGCCCTGTAGGACCTGAGGGCCAAGAGATGCTCCACTATGTGGCACCTGGATTCCTAGAAGATTTTGCATTTTTGTCTTCTTAAGTAAAAATTTAATCTAACTTTACTGTGTGAATGGGTGGGGTAGGGGGGGCAGAAAGGGGATTATGGTTCTCTTCCCACCAATCTATAATTAACCAGATCTACATATCTACAAATCTACATATGAAAGACTTATTTTTAAAAAGTTGAGTGGAGATACCATTAAGAATGTAAATTCCTTCTCACATATTTTCCATATAGTCACCAACTCCAAACAGAAGAGCAAAGAAAGCAGCCCCTAACTTCAAGATCTAATCTGAAATAAATCTAACTCCAATGTCATGGCTGATTTAGGACCTCCCCAACTGAGCCCAGTGCTACCCTATCTCTCACCTTTGCTCCTGGGGGAGAGGAGAGATGCATGCACCTGTCCCACACTTCACAGTTTCCAGTGCATGGATCCTTCACCTCCTGGTTCAAAAGCCAACTCCCCATAGCACCTTCCCAATGTCTCAGCCAAAGACATTTCTCTTCCCTCAAAATCCCAAAGGCAAAACTGACCACAGAGCTCAAATTGTCTGGGACAGTCTATTTCAAACGCTCTATGCTATAGACACATGATGTTTTTCAGTTAAAGGGTTAAAAATATTATCTCCAAGCCATCAAAGGCTTATGATAAATCAACTTCTTCCCTAACTTATAGTTAGAATGTATCCTTAACTCCTAAACTAGTCTTTAAACCCTTATATATAAACTTTGTTCTCAGTGCCTGGCACCCTGCTCTGTAAATTGGAGGTATATACATATATATTACATGGATTCATCTTTGCATTACTCACAGCGATGCCTGCTCTCCCACATATGAAGTATCAGTAAATATCTGTTGAATGAATGGGTTAATTAATTAAAGAATATATTTTAGTAGAAAAAAAAATGCCCATACTGAACTCACTAAAAGAAATAGCTAATGACTAGCAGACAGCAAGTTATCAAAAGGATTTCTTACTTAATCAGTTAACTAACTGGAGAATTAATTAATGCTCTCAGAAAAAGGAATTAAGGCTGCAGATGAAATTAAAGTTGCTCATCAGCTGACCTGGAGATGGGGATATTATCCTGGATAATCCAGGCAGGACAAACATCATGGTCCCCATAAATGAAAGAGAAAGGCAGGAAAATAAGTGTCCCAGTGACACAGTGCGAGGTGGACTGCACTTGCCATCGCTGACTTCAAAGACAGAATGGGGCCTCAAGTCAACAAAAAAGAGGGTGGCCTCCAGGTGCTGAGAAAGGTAGAAAACAAAACAAAAAAACGAACACAGATTCTCCCCCAGAGTCTCCAGACAACCGCAGCCTGGCTGATACCATGATTTTGGCCCATTCAGAACCACTTCAGCCTTCTGACCTTCAGAACAATATGTGTTGTTTTAAGCCACCAGGTTTGTAGTAATTTGCTACAGCAGCAATAGGAAACTAATAAACTCAGCAATAGCCAAGGAGAGTCGTTTAAAGTGACCACTTCATGCCGGGTACCATGCCAGATGCTTTCCATATTTTCACTATATCCTTTAATCCTCACTACTTCTCTGCACACTGTATTTCATTAACTGAATTTCTTAGCAATGAGTTCAGAGAAGTGGCCACGATACAAAGGCAGTAAAGGCAGAGTCCAACCCAGTCTCTACAGCTCTGGGGTCAGTACCTTCCTCATGATCACTCGATGGTCTCACTGATACCCTGGACCACAGCGTCCTACATGGCTGTTGTGAACAAGATGGGATCACAGAGCTCTTTGGGAATCTGAAGAAATGTGTAGCCACTCTTCCTCCCAAATGCACACAAGTGTATCCACTCCAACGCAGAAGTTCATGGCCACTCTGTCCCAAGACTGATCAAGGAATCCATCAACTTCCATTTAAGAATACTATCTAGAAGTTATTATAAACTATATTACATGGTTCTCTTATTTGGTATTTTATATTTCATCTCCCCAACCTCATTGTAAGTTCCTAAATTCAGGGTCTGTGCCAGCTTTTTATCTGTTTCCTTTAGAGCACCCTCCAGAATCCTGGAGAGAGTAGTTATTATTAGTTTTATAATTATGTTATATGACTCCAGCAAATAGACATCCACCATTGGCTAAAACAGGACTGAATAAGACTGTAACATACAAATAAAACATAGATTTTTTGAAAAGACAATGTGAGTTGAGTCCATCCATAAAAGACATAGAAAATGCAGATTTGGGACTAGCGTCGAGTAAGCCTTCTAGGCCAAAAGAGTAGTGTTCATCAAGTCACATGGCAGCCGGCACAAGAAGAGCAGGGGACTGATCGGACTAGAGGGGGGAGTAACTTCAGGAGATGTGAGACACCCAAACTGTCTAAATAAATTGGCCTGAGATTTATCGCCAGCCTGAGAAGTTTAAATGTATTCTGAAGAACCAACATTCCTTAATGTGCTTCCTATGAAACATCAATCTTGCCTGCTACTCTGCCAAAATAAGTAGAAATAAAAAAAAAAAATGTCTGCAGCTCAAATTAGTTCGGGAGGTACTCCATACTCCATCACCCTCCTGAAAGTTTACCCTGCACATTGGCATATAAAGGGCTCTGCAAATTCTGCAGCAAAGAAACATATTTGAGTTTATTTGAACCAGCATTTCCCTCATGTGTTTAATCACAGAGCCATGTTTTGAAAATATTATTCATCACTTTTCCTCAGCCCTAGCATTTTATAAAACAAACTTTGAGAAACTTCGAGAGACAGTGAAGGCAGCCGGTGTAGGTTCTTGCGAAAGGCTGAAGGAGAAAAGACTGAGGTCAGTTGCAGGCAAGGGGATGAAGGTCTGGCTGCCATGGAAATGGGAAGGAACTTATTTATTAGAAAAACAATACAAAGAGACAATCAAGCAGACTTGATGACTGATTAGCAACATGGGAGAGAAATGCCAAGAGCATGAGAAATAACATTAAGGCCCCAAACCTGTGCAGCTGGGATAAGGGGGTGCCAGAATTCAGTCAACGGATAGAGGCTGGAAACAGCCAGTCATTTTTCCATCCAACTCCCAACCCTGACAATTAGGAGAATTAAAGGTAGCAACTGTCACTAAAATTCAAATGCAGTACTTTGAAAGAAGAATGCGGTCTCCAAAAAAATAAGAAGCTGAGATTGACCATATCAGCATCTTGTCAAGAAGTCATATTAAGGTCCTCAGAAATCAGAAATCAGAAACCAGAATGAGAGAGGAACTAGAGAAGGGGCTGTGGAGGCAGAGTCATGAGCTCACAAGGTGAAAAGGTGAAAAACAAAAGGAGAAGAGATACGTGTTCTAAGGACAGACCTGGAAGGGCAGAGCAGAGGAGTGGAATGATGGCTGTAGCAGAGGCAGAGTACTAACCAAGAAGGGACTGTGATTAGAAGAAAGAATGACAGAGTTCATAAATTAAAACTCTGCATCAAACGAACTACATAGCGCAGCTAATGAGACATATCTCCAAACTCCAAGGGAAGACTAGACCTTCAAGTATTGTAACCTAAGAGGTGGAAAGGTAAGTGACCTCATAAATGCACGTAAGTTTTTAAAAGGTAAGCAAATACAATGGCTCTCTAGTTGTGCAGAGAGAAAAGAAATTGGCAAACTTCATGTATGCTTGGAGGCAAGCCTCTGAAACAAAAATGTAGTCAATGGAAAGCAATAGTTCTTACAAGTGTTGGCTTTGGAGTCTCATGGAGCAGGGTATCAGCTGCCCTCACCCTATTTAATTTCTCAGGCCCTCATACCCCTCATTTGTAAAATGGAGCTTCTACTTCATGGATCATTTTGAGGGTCAATGTCAGGATCCATGGAGAATGTTTATCGCAACACGGACTGACATGCGCTTGCATTCAATAAATTCTTTGCTGGCAATAGGAGCAACTTTAGTGGCAACAGGAGTAACAACTTTTGTTGCTCTTATTTTGCTCATAGTAGATATGGCCTCCAGAGAGGAACAAATCTGCCTCAGTTTTACATACAGTAATGTGTAATTTAATATACAGTATTTTCTATAAAGTGTAGTACTGGTTTCAGAGTCTCCATTGTCTGGTCACTTTGCTGTATTTTAGATGTACCGTTGCTAAGGGGTTTTGGTCAGCAGTTTCTTCAGTCAAAACTAGGTATACGCCTCTTTCTTGAAATTCAAGATGGTAGACTTGACTAAATGTACCAGGTGGCTCATAGTGAATTTACATATCTCTTCCTATTCAAAACATATTCTTTCAAAATTAGGCAAGAAAGTAACTTTTAATGAATGATTTAATAATGCCAGTTAGAACAAATACTGGACTAGAAGGTTAAAAAAGAGAGAGAGAGCAGGTTCTCACCCAGCTCTTCCAGTTAATACTACCAGGAGCCTCAGTTTCCTCACCTGAGAAGTGAAAGGGCTGACCTCAATATTAAGGTTCATCTACTTATACAATCCCATGGTGCTGAAATGGTGATGAGTCTGAGTGACAGAGCAACTCTGTCCTTCTTCCTTATTCCTGGTGGAAATTCTATAGTTATTTCAAGTTTAAAATTGCATGTATTTTAATATTGTAAGTAAGAAAATTTGGAGAGGTCGTCTTAGCATTGGAAATACCTAAGGTAGCAAGAAGGTGGGGGAGGGAATCTAGAAAAATGAGTGGACATGGAAAACCACGCCAGTTGGATTTGTCAGTGAGCACAGAGCATACCAACTACCATGGCTCCGCACCTGAGCAATGGTGAAGGTGTCACCAGGAAGACAAAAACCTGGGCACTCGAGCAGGCATTTCTTCCAGGGTGGGGTGGAGGGAAATGGTCTGAAATTGGAAACTTCTCCTAACATCCTTCTCCCGCCTCTAATCCCCACCATTATAAAGCCCTCTGGACCTTCTCTCCCCTTCCTAACTGCAAGGGTTATTAAACTGTACCAAATGACAAGTCAGTGGTAGACCTTCTGGCCAGGCCCTGGGGCCAGATTTCATTGTAGGAACTCGGGCTCCACACTTACCTTGGGCATTCCACTTAACCATTAGGCCTCAATTCCTCAGCTGTGAAATGGAGCTCGTAACATTACTTGGCTCTAAGATGGCCATGAGGATCAAATAAATAAGATCAAATGAGCTAGCCCACGACAATGCTTAGACACAGCAGACGCTAAATAAATAATTAGTTGTTGCCACTACTACTGCTGTTGCATTTCTTGCCATTATTATTATTTGACGGTAATGAGGAGGAGGATTGTTAACTAAATAGTCAGAACTTAAGGAGTACTAACAAGGTAGGAACCACAATACGTGGTGGGTAAAAGATGACCCCTAATAACCTCAGGCTCCTCTTTCAGCTTTGTATCAACCCACAGACAGAAAATTTAAAGTAACAGTACCCCTTAGAACAGAACAGCATATAAGACAGAAAACAAACCCCTTCCAATGCTGCTCCCACTGGGGTGGGATTCCTAGCCACCATGTGTGACACTTGGGTTTTATTTGCCACCTGGGTCTGCTGGTTGGGCCTCAGGAGCAGTGACAAAGCCCCACCAGATGCTCAAGCTGAAACTTCAGTGGCCACTTAGCTTAACACCTCCTTGGCAGGGCTAAAGTCAACACCACAAAGTCTTATTCTACAAGCATCTTGAGCTCTGGTTTCAAATTTCCTTGCTTTCCTGAGTTAAGGACAGACCCTTGGTGTTAAGGGACCTGGAGTTGCTTACAGTCTCGGCGGCCAGAAACCTTGTTCAAACACAGAATTACTAATTTGCAGAACCTCTGTCAGTGGAGATTTCTCATAAAATGGGCCCTGGGGTCATAGTTTTGTTAAATTGTTGTTGTGTTCCCCCTCCTACCAGCACTCTTTAATTGGAGATACCTGTAGACATGCCCGGGGAGTTAAGTAAGATGTGCCCAAACCAGCCAGGGCAATTCCACAGCACCCTTGATGAGTGCACACAGCAGGCAGGGGTCCTCTCGGGATCAGGCACACCATTGTGGTGCACAGCTGGAAACTAACCCTGGGGTCGTTTAAAAAGTCACCTGGCAACTGTGAGCCTCCTTGCACCCTGAGTTGCTGAAATCTCGTATTTCCTGTTACTTGTGGGACATGTAGCTGAGGTTATTTCAATTAAATGTACATCTGTGCTCAGTATACCCTACCCACCTCTGTGTTATGGAATCATAAGCTTCTGTTTTGAGTTGGGACTTTGATGGTTAGGGCTAATGTGGCTATAGGCATAGCTCCGCCAATCTATGAGGTATGAGGTCTGGGTTTGCACATCCACATCTGGGCTGCCTTTTGCTGCCTCTGGTCTTGTACATGGTGAAGAGATTAAATTCTCTCTCATGGTCAATGTCTTTCTGTTTCTCCCTCCTTCCATTCTGCCCTCTCTCCCTCTCTACACACACACACACACACACACACACACACACACCCTCTTATCAGTGAAAACTTTGCCACTAAGTATTATTTCCATGTCTGAAAACAGACATTCTGCCAGCGCAGAATTTATCTGATTCAGGTCTCTCTGAATGGGTGGTTCGGTAGAGATTTCACCTAATGCTTGCCAACTCACAGTAAGGTAACATTTTACTTAAACCAAGGGCTGCATGCACAACAGACAGTGGCCTTCTCGGCACCCAACTTGCAGTCCTGTGATGCCCACCCCAGGCAGAGTGAGAGCCGCTCTAGGCTAGAGCTCTTACTTTGGCAAGAAATAACATTTGCATGAAAGCTTTGTAAAGTTTGTTTAGCTTACTTCAAATATTTTATTTTAAATAAATCACCCAAACCAAATTTAATTCTTTTCATTTGGACAAAGAGAAAGAGAGAACATCCATGTTATTAAAAGATAACAATGCTTTTCATTCTTCCTTCAGATCTGATTTTAACATGACTTTTTATTTTTGTCAATTTTGATAGAATTGTAATTGCCCATTCAGATCAACCCCATAAGGATGGCACTACCATGGGGAGTACAACAAATTTGAGCTTCAAATCTTGCTATTCACCTAATGAATTGTAAATTACCACTATCACTGACTATTGCAAAGGGAGGCCTATAGGAATGTTCTCTACATTTACTTCAAGTTTCCTCTTTGCTGTTCTCTTCAGAGGTCTGCAAGAGCCCCAGACACACTACCAAGACAGAGTAACCCAGTAGACAAGGCAGTAATTCTGTGGGATTTTAGAAACAGACAATCCAATGTCACCTCTGCTGGAAATAATGTGACATTCATTTAACAATAACAGGTAATAAAAGTAAGTTGTAGAGTATTTGAAGCTGTGTAATCAATCCTTTTCATCTGCATGTGAAACTATATATGTATCTAAGTATGTATTCTTGCCTCCATCCAAAAAGGATTGGGAGTAGCTTATAGGCATACATACTAAGCGATTCAAAATACATAAGGGTAGACATATAAGGTAAAGTCAGGAATAAGCTTATTACTCAAAAACTGCCTGCCATTAGAGGTGGGCTGCAAATTTATTTCTAGCTTCCTAGCAACTAGAGCAAAGATGGTGAATTTTAATCAATCAAGATTAATTATGCCTTTATCATTTTTTGTAGGGCTAAGCAATGGAAATGCAAACACACTCAATTACATCCAAAGGCTTCTGGTCTGCCATTTTTTATACCAGCTCTGGGCTCCTATTTCATCTACTCACTGTGTTGAGAGTAAGTTACTGCTACTAATACCAGAGATGTTTATTTCTGCATTCACCCATGCTGTTACCCCTGTGAGGAATACCAATGGTTCTCAACCATTTGTCCTGGGGAGAGGGGTACAAATCACTCCAGGAGACACCTGGCAATGTCTGGAGACACTGTTGATTGCCATAATCTCTGGGAGAGAAGTGCTACTGGCCTCTAGCTGATAGAGCTTAGAGACATGGCTGACCATCATACAATGTGCAGGATGTAACCCACAACACAGTCAAACCGTCTAGTCAAAATATCTAGTCAAACTATGTAATACTGAGGCTGAAAACTCTGGAGCAACTAATGGGTTGCCTATGGGTGTGTGTGATTTTGTTTGAATAAGATAGAAATCAGTCACTTTTCTGTTTTAGAAAACACTAGCCTTAGTTTGTACTTCAGCTTTCATTGGTCTGCTCTAGAAACCCATAGGTCAGAAGAGCTTTTATAATTGATGGAATAGGAGAAAATGAGACCAATGTTTGTTCTGGATCCTGGATATAATGCCAAAGGAATTCCAAAATAGGAGATCTTTAGGTCATAGCTAAAGGACTTCAGAATAAGTCTACCTGTATGTAATCTGGGCACTTGCTCCACTACCTGGAAAATCTGGGCACTGCTTAAAAAAATTGGAAGTCATCCCATCTCTTAACTCAATCTGAATAAATAAACCTTGCCAATAGAATGTGTTTTATAGCACTGATGGAAGAACTGCTGGAGAGCAAGAGAGAGTAAACAGATGGAAAGAACACCAAAGGAAATTGAGAAATAGCCATCTGATGATATCATGCAGATTGGACCAAGAACCACATGCCTGGGCTCTTCCCGCACTGACCTGCTGGATGCAGGTGCACAATCAATGGTCTCCCTGGTACCCGAACAGCTGGATGATTTCCCCCCTTGCCAACTGCCTCTCTTAGTGACAGAAGTCAGGCTCATTCCCATATTTTACAAATACAATAGTTAATATGGCTGATTAAAAACTTGCTTTGATTTTGTCATGCCCATCCTACTTTTTTCTTTCTTTTTTTTTTCCTGATAAGCCACCATTATTCTAAATATGAAAAGACTAGCTCAGAGTGGATAGACTAATGATGAAATGTAACTTTTCTCTCAACCATCTCAGTAATCCTCACCTTCATTCTTGTAATATAAAGTTGGATCATTCAATCTTTGAGCTGTTTCTGCACAAGAATGGTCATGTTTTTACAAAACTGATAAGCAGTGATCCTGCCTGACAGCACTGTGATTAGCAGATGTAACCTCTCTGTGCTCATGCAAACTGAAAAGGTTAGTGAGAAAATCTTAAGAGTTCCTTTGAACTCTGTGTCTACTTCAAAATACTTTCTAGAGAAAAGCAAACATATTCTCTGACTTGGAGACAGAGGAGAACCTTATCAATTTAAACTCTATTCTGCTCATCCAGAAAGGACTGAAGCTGGATGTAGCCTCCAAACCATCCATAAACAAAGTTTCCTCAGAGAGTCTCTGGGAGGATGATTAAATGTAATAATTTATATACCTTTTGAAATCAACTGGTGCATTAGTCATAGTCATTAGAAGTCATAGTTCTTCCTGCACTAACTGCTGGACTCAGTACTGAGTCATACTTGGTTGGCTTCCTTTGAGTTATTTTATATACAGCCTCCTCTTCAAAGAAAAATCATTTTGTTAAATCTACAGTTTAATTTCCATTAATTCAATCAACATTTTTATCCAGTGTATAATATGTAATTATTTAATGACTCTTGGTCTCAAAAAAATAGTGAGACATAAAAATAATAAATATATTTATTATATCTCATATACATATCTATTGTCCAGATAAACAAAGCCAGGACAACTTTTAGCTATATGATTTTAAACATGTAGATGAAAAGACTTGTTTCTACATGAAAGCTGCTCTAAACCCATCATCAAAGCCCACTTCTTTAAGGCTAACTAGTTCATAAAATACTTTCTAATAGATTTCATGGCTTTGTTAATCCTGCTTATACAATGGAACTAATTTGATAATGACATTACCAATACTCCTGTTTTGATGAAATACTTCAGAAAGCTATCTGCCTACAAGAGATAACAAGAAACTCACTTCAGAATTAAGTACACACACAGACTGAAAGAACAGAAATAGAAGAAGATATCCCATGCAAATGGAAATGAAAAGAAAGCTGGAATAGCTATATTCATATCAGACAAAGTGGACTTTATTTTTTTTAAGATTTTATTTATTTTAGAGAGAGAGAGCACATGCGAATGAGGGGAGATGTAGAGGAAGAGGGTCAAGCAGACTTTGCACTGAGTGCAGAGCCCCACATGGGGCTCAATCCTATGACCCTGAGATCATGACCTGAGCCAAAATCAAAAGTTGGATGCTTAAGTGACAGAGCCACCCAGGTGCCCCCCAAATAGACTTTAAAACAAAGACTATGATAAAAGGCAAAGAAGGGCATTACATAATGCTAAAAGTATAAATCCAGAGAAAAGATACATTTTTATGTCAATGTTATGTTTACTTATATTAAGTGATTTATTAAATTAACATATATGCACTCAACATAGGAGCACCAAAATACATAAAGCAAATATTAACAGAACTAAAAGGAGAAATTGAAAGTAATACAATAATAGCAGAAGATTTTAATATCCCATTTTCATCAATGGATAGGTCATTCTGACAAAAAAATCCATAAGGAAACATCAGCCTTAAACAACACATTAGACCAGATGGACTTAATAGACATATGCAAAACAAATCATCCCAAACCAGCAGAATACACATTCTTCTCAAGTGCACATGGAATATTCTCCAGGATAGATCACATACATGCTGGGCCACAAAAGTCCCAATAAACTCAAAAAAATTGAAATCATATCAAGCATCTTTTCCAACCACAATGGTATGGAACTAGAAATTAATTACAAGGAAAAAAAAGGGAAACACAAAAACATGAAGACTAAACAACATGCTACTAAACAACCAATGGGTCATCAAAGAAATCAAAGGAAAAATCCAAAAATAACTAGAGACAAATGAAAACAGAAATACAGCATACCAAAATCTATGGAATGCAGCAAAAGTGGTTCTAAGAGGGAAGTTCACAGCAATACAGACCTACCTCAAGAAAAGAAAAATCTCAAATAAACAATCTAACTTTACACCTAAAGGAACTAAAAAAACAAGGACTAACAAAGCCCAAAATTAGAAGAAGGAAAAAAAATAACAAAGATCACAGTGGAAATAAATGAAATAAAGACTAAAAATAAAACAAAAATGATCAATGAAATTAAGATCTGGCTCTTTGAGAAGACAAAATTGACAAACCTTTAGCTAAACTAGCCAAGAAAAAAAGAAAAGGGAGTCAAAGAAATAAACACAAATGAAAGTGGAGAAGTAACAGTCTCAGAGAAATACAAAGGGTGATAAGATACTCTATGATCTATTATATGCCAATGAGCTCTTAGACATCCTGGAAGAAATAGACAAATTCCTACAAACATACAATCTTCTAATATTGAATCAGGAAGAAATAAAAAATCTGAATAGAGAGATTATTAATAAGTAAATTTAAACAATAACTGAAAACCTCCTAACAAACAGAAATTCCAGACCAGATAGCTTCACTAGCAAATTCTACCAAATATTCAAAAATGTATTACCTAGTCTCAAACTTTTCAAAAGAAATTGAAGAGGAGGAAAATTTTTCAAACACATAGATAGAATTACCCTAACACCAAAACCAGGTAAGGACACCACAAAAAGAAAATTACAGGCCAATATCCTTCATAAACATAGATGTGAAAATCCTCAAATCAAATGCAACAATACATTAAAAGGATCACATACCACAATTAAGTAGGATTTATTCCAGGGATTCAAGGATGGTTCAATGACCACAAACCAATGGAATACATCACATTAACAAAATTAAAGATAAAATAATATAATCTCAATAGATGCAGAAAAAGAATTTGATGAAATTCAACATCCATTTATGATAAAAATGCTCAACAGTGTATACAAAGCAAACATACCTCAACATTAAGACATATATAACAATCCCACATGTAATATGCTCAGCCATGAAAATCTAAAAGTTTTTCTTCTAAGATCAGTAACCAGATAAGAATGCTCCCTCTCACCACATAGTATTAGAAGTACTACCCAAAGCAATTAGGCCAGAAAAAAAGTCATCCATAACAGAAAGGAAGAAGAAAAACTCATTATTTGCAGATGACATAATACTATGTATATAAAACCTAAAGAATACACCAGAAAACAATTAGAACTAATAAATGAATGTAGTAAAGTTGCAGAGTATAAAATCAATATACAGAAACCTGTGGCATTTCTATACACTAACAACAACACATCAGAAAGAAATTTTTTTAAATTTTCACTTATAATTGCATCACAAAGAATAAAATATCCAGAAATAAGTGTAACCAAGGAAGTGAAAGACCTGTACACTGAACTATAAGTCACTGATAAAGGAAACTGAAGAAGACACAAATAAATGGAAAGATATTTCATGCTCAGACATAAGACTTAATGTTGTTAAAATGTCCATACTACCCAAAGCAATCTACAGATTTAACACAATCCCTATCAAAATACCAATAACATTTTTCACAAAACTAGAACAAACAATACTAAAAGTTGTATGGAACCACAAAAGACCCCAAATACCCAAAGCAATCTTGAGAAAGAAAAGCAAAACTGAAGGTATCACACTTCCTGATTTCAAGCCATACTATAAAGCTCTAGTAATCATATTTTTTGTACAAAAACAGAATATGGATCAAAGGAACAGAACCGAGAGCCCAGAAATAAACTCCCACATATATGGACAATTCACGTATGCAAAGGAGCCAATGGAGAGTCTCTTCAATAAATGATTGCAAGAAAACTGAACAGCCACATGCAAAAGAATGAAAATAGACCACTATCCCACTGTCTTTCACTATACACAAAAATTAACTCAAATGGATTTAAAGACTTGACTGTAAGACGTAAAACCACAAAATTCCTAAAAGAAAACATAGGCAATACGCTCCTTGACACTAGTCTTAGTGACATCTTTATGAATCTGACCCCAAAGGCAAGGAAAACAAAAGCAAAAATAAACAAGTGGGACTACATCAAGCTAACAAGCTTCTACACAACAAAGAAAACCATCTTCAAAATGAAAAGACAACCTACTGAATGAGAGAACATATTTGTATACCATACATCTGATAAAGGGTTAACGCCCAAAATATATAAGGAACCCATACAACTCAACAACAAAAACAAAAAAGCAAACAACCCTATTAAAAAAATAGGCATAGGCTCTGAATAGACATTTCTCCAAAGATGACATCCAGATGGCCAACAGGCACATGAAAAGATGCTCAACATCACTAATTATTATGGAAATGAAAATCAAAACCATAGTAAGGTATCACCTCACACCTGTTAGAATGACTATTATAAAAAAGACAAGAAATAACGGTATGGAGAAAAGGGAACCCTCATACTGTTGACGGGAGTGTAAATTGGTGCAACCAGCATGGAAAACAGTATACAGATTCCTCTACCATGTGATTCAGCTATTCTACTTCTGGATATTTATCTGATGAATACAAAAACTCTAATTAGAAAAGATACATTGTACTTCTATATTCATTGCAGTATTATTTACCCTAGCCAAGATATGGAAAAAACCTAAGTGACTGATACGTGACCAGATAAAGATGTGGTATATTTATATAATGGAATACTACTTAGCCATAAAAAAGAATGAATTCTTGCATTTGTGACAACATGGATGGACCTTGGGGGTATTATGCTAAGTGAAGTAAGTCAGATGAAGAAAAATAAATACCACATGATTTCACTCCTATGTGTCATCTAAAACAAACAAACAAATAAACAAAATAAAATGAAAACAAATTCAGAGATACAGAGAACAGATTAGCAGTTGCCAGAGTCGATGCAGATGAGAGAGGGTGTGTGTGAAATGGATGAAGAAAGTCAACTCTGTGGTGACAGATGGTAATTAGACTTGTGGGGATTACTTTGCAGTGTATACAAATGTTGAATTATACAACTGTACGCATGAAGTTAAATAAACAAATAGAAGAAATATCAGTGGTCTCAAAACCATATGAAATTGAAACGGACAAAACTGGCAGTTTGCTAGTCCTATGTCAACATGTGGGGCTAACATTGAACTCGTTGCTATACTCCGTCTGAGCGAGAAGCAGAGCAGTCTCAGCCAGCTTTCAGACTAAGCCTTGTCAGAGAGATCCTTCAAAAACTCAGTTTAAAAATAACAGGATGGCCAAACAATTGTCAGTCTAAAGACCTCGGTTCCCTTTGCCAACAGGAACACTGGATGTGCACAGGTGAAATGGTAAAGAGGGTGAGGGAGGGGAAGAGGAAGGGTAGCTGTTTGGTTTCATAATGACAGAAGGAAAATCCCTCCCAGATTACGTATACTGTCTGTCTTACTGGATATCCCCTTAACTATGCTATATGCTATGACTGCAGATGCTATTAGTTAAAATGCATATTAAGCTAACTGGTCCTTCTTAAAACCTCAACAGACCGTTCAACTTCTAAATTTCTATTAGCAACAAATTTGAATGGAAACATCTCAATTTTGTGCTTCTGTGAGAGGGTCATAATTGACTTAAAGTTTCTGGAGGAAAGTGGGTGATCCCATGTCATACCGAGAGACATAAAATGTACAAAACCTTACATCACCATTTTTCCTGTTGAATTATAAAGTGTGAAACAAATATTAATAGCAATTTCCAAAGGAATAAACTTACTTTCAGTGCAAATAGGACAGCATCCTTTTCGGTTGAGAATTTTACCCTAATAAAGAGGAGGGGGGAAACAAATTTAATGTTAAAAAAGAGGGTCTGCTGAGGACAAAACTGTTTTTAAATCTAATACCAGTTAAACCAATGAAATCAGTCCAAGCTGTATTTGAACTTAATGCCCAAACAATGATGATGATGGCAAAAATAAACTTTGGAGTATCAGGTTCTAATGCCAGGCAAAGTCATTGAGAAAGCTTTCCTATTCTTTTCCTCTGAGAAATGTAATATCCCATATCCAAGGGGCTCGTTGGTGTGATTTTTCTTACATGGAGGGAGGATGGAGAGAGTCTGGATTCAAACTTTTCACTGATATCCTAACTAGCCCTCTCGGGACTGAACATACACACATAAAAATGGGAATCATCTGTCATCCTCTCGATCCACGTAAGGCTTCATTCTGTCTTTGCTGTGAGAGGGGGCCAAACAATAAATCATATCCCAAGCGCAGGCCTATGGATATGGACGATATCTGTGCTACAGAACAAATGCAGTCAGATTTCTTCTTTCAGAAAAGTGGTATGCTATCCATGTTAAGACACTGTTCGGCAGTCAAAGCCAATGAAGCTGAAGGTTTTGAAATGCTGAGTAATTTTCCATTACCTTTCTGGAAATACAGTGCAATCTCCTATATTCCATTTCTCCCAATTTTTTTAATGCATGGCATTAAAAAGGAGGAAACACATTTTCGGGGGCGATATCAGAGAATGGCATTGTCTTGTCACTGAGACTCACAGAGAAAAAGAAGTGTGCTCAATTGCCACTAGCGGTCAATTGCATTGAAGAATAGATTTAGATCCTAAAAAAAAAAAAAAAAAATCCTACAGACTTTAAAAATGTTTGTTGACAGTTGAAGAACTAGAACCACATCTCATTTATTTTTGCATCAGCCTGGCCTAAACTGGTACATTAAAGGTTGTGACAACTTTGAATAAGGTTTAAAACTCAGCCCCACTCAGCCCTCCCTCGTTTGGGGCATTATGACATATTTTCATTGCCTACAGCTCGATTATCTACTTCTTTTTTTTTTCTTTAAGATTTTATTTATTTATTCATGAGAGACAGAGAGAGAGAGAGAGAGAGAGGCAAAGGGAGAAGCAGTCTCCCACCTGAGCAGGGAGCCCAGGCAGGACGGAATCTCAGGACTCTGGAATCATGACCTGAGCTGAAGGCAGACACTTAACTGCCTGAGCCACCCAGGCATGCTTGATTTTCTATTTCTGTTTGGCAAAAGAGGCCCCCTTCGGTATCTTGTGACTGAAAGCAGTTGAAGAAAAGACCAACTGAGGTTGGCTCTGGGCCGATGGAGGGGTAGCTCCAAGGGGAGCACAGTAAAGTGCTCTATCAGAAGGAGGCAGAGCTACCAGAACCAAGCTACCAGAACCAACAGAAGGTGACTAAATGATCCCCTACGTCTGCACTTTGGCAGAAACTGCCATCTCCTTTCTCCTGGAACTGAGTGGAACTGGTAATCTCACGGAATCACATAAGGAATAAATCAGGCAAAAGCTAAGAAGTCTAGGCTCCCAAGGCCCACATAACTAGCTGTGGAGCTCTGGACACATTGTGATCTCACTGGTAAGAAGGGTTTAGTAATAGCACCAACTCCGAGGGGTGGTCTCAACATTCAACAGGTTAAGTCCTGCGACTACAGGGAAAGTCTCCGTGCATATCAGTGATGATGAGAGGGCAGTGTTAGAACAATCTGTCCCCAGTGGAACCCCTCAGGGCCCTTCTCATCAAAGGTGCTCCTTGCCTCAGGGCTGGGGCTGAGGGTGGAGGAGGGGGTAAGGGAGGGACGGGTGACAGGAAATCCCACCGTAAAACCCTTCTTCAACAAGGCACACATACTTCTGGAAAAAGAGATGAATAGCAGCCAGGAAGGATAGAGCTGGGAATAGAGTTTGCTTCTTCAAAAAAAAAAGGAACCTTTTTTAATTTCCCCAGGCAATGCAAGGGAGGGGAAATAAGCATTAACAGCATTTGCATGGTAGAACTAAGTTATCTTCCAAAGTCCTTGTGCTGGCCCCTGAGGAAGGAAAGTGTGAACCAGAGGAACTGCTGGAAGGATGCCTAGAAACAGAAAGGTGGCCCCTGGGGCAGGACAAGCTTTGACAAGACCAGGAGCGGGTGAGGTGGGGGAGAGGTCTGCACTCGAAGAGACAGATGAGGTCGTCAAAGAGGAGAGGCAAAGGAGATGCTGCCATCAAGCACGCTGACCTCCCCCCAGCAGGAGGACAATGAAACCCATCAAGGCTGGCACACGCTTCGAGATTCAAGCTGGAAAGGCCGCCGCGGCCTGCTGAGGCTAGTTACTTGAGCCACCAGGCTGGCACAGCATCCTGTTTTTGTCTTGTAGAATAAGGAAGCCCATTCTTACCAACATGTGCTGCGGGAGTTCATTAGCAGCGAGGGTTCCCCAAGGACTGGCATAAATGATATGATCCTATTCTGCCCAATGAATATTTATAAGCAGACCATGTTCAAGTCTACTTATTGTGTCTTTTTTTTTTCTTTTATGGGAGGTTTTCAGTTTTCTGTCTGAGGCTTTTTAAGGCAAGACTAATTAGGTTTTTTTTTTCTTTTTTTTCCTCCCCCCTTCATTCAGTTGTGCAATAGCAACAGCTGTTGTTTTTTGTGTCTCATTTGGCGCTCAAGTAAAAACAGCAACTTTTTGTTTATAATAATAACAGATGTGAATAAAATTAAAAACTGTCTATAACAGAGAAGGGAGGACTATGTCCTGAATATATGGATATATTTTTTTCATTCACTGGAAGGTACTGAATAGGTTTGACATTTTCCCAAAATGCATAAAACCTTGAGAGGTTTCAAGTTGCCGAGGTGAATTCAATGAAGCTCATGCTTTAGAAGATAATGGTGGCTTTATTCAAAGTACTGGAACTGTGGGTTTCTGAAAAGAGATATTTCCATAGGGGCGCTATTTCCATTTCCAGGGGCTATGACGGAGGCCAGGGTTAGGGGAGGAAAATGCAGTAGAGGGGTTGGGAGTGTTGCTAAGCCACCAGAGAAACCCCTCGAGGAGTTTATGACTAAACAACTACATATTGCTTTGAATTGCTGAGGGAAGGAATCCCTAATTTGAAAAAGAAAAAGAGAAGAGAAAAATGGGAAGGCTTGTTATGGTGTTCAAAGGAAAACCCAATAGAAGGAAAAAGAGAGCAAATCTAACAGGAGTTGGAGACATTAAAACAAAGTGGGAAAAGTCAATGAGGAATAGGAGATTTGGGACAAGTGCAAGATTTAGAGCTATTTTCACGTGAGACTAGAATCCGGCTAGGAAGTGCAGAAAAAGTAGGAGTGAGCCTTGCAAAGGGGGTTGTGGCTATTCAGGAACCTGGAAGTATCAGCAGATCTGGATTTTGTGTTCAGAAGATGGCATGGGACCATGCCACATGTAGGATGTTTCCCAAGTCCTTAAGGTAAAGAAAAAAATCAACCTGCATTCCAGACATACCTGCGGGCAGCTGCTGATGGGAACACACTGCTTCTTTCGACACTCTGTCTTGCCTTTCACACAAGCACAGATGGTGCAATTAACAGAGGACCACATCTCTCCATCCTACAGGAGAGAGCACAGGATTTTGCTATCAGCTAGAGGCTGATGGGAGTTAATCCAACAGGCTTGGATTTCTCTGCCAAGGAGAGCATTTCTTACCCTGAGTGAGGGATCCATCATCAGGCTAAATTACCCTGAGGTGTCTATCTCCACCTATGTGATTGGAGGGTGTGTTTGTGTGTGTTTGTATGTGTGTGTGTGTGTGTGCGCATGCACACGCACATACGTGCGCATGTGCGTCCCCTCTCCAGGATATAAAAAGAATTCTTGTGTATCTAACCAAGTCATAGTTGCATCTTGCTCTTCCTGCCTTGTTTACTTAATTTCACCCTGGAAGACAAACATGAGTTTTCATACATGATCAAGCAGCAAAGGTCTGATTTTATTGTTTGATAGAACTGAAATGTTTAAGCTTTCCCAGACACCAGAAGTCGAGATGTACAAAAGTAGTGAGTTTATTCCCAGACGGGTATGGTTCTGGACCACATAGGACATGAACATGCCAAGAACAGAGGCTAATTCAAAGGACTCTCATTGCCCAGGCAGACACCTGAGCAGCAAGCCATCCAAACATGTGGAGCCCAGACAGAATACTTCAAGATAAGGTGTCCTGCCTGCCTGATACCCTCCTCCCAGAAAGCTGGTTAGCACCTTGGAACACATTTTCTAGACCAGAGAGGGCTTTCTGAGGAATATTTTTGGCTCACTGAATTTCTAATATGCAACTGCCAAATACCCAGCCCCAAGAAGCCCCGTTCCTCTGGAGAACATGCAGGGATGTGCGGCCTCACTTGTGGAAAAGTAGATTACACGCAGGAGAGAGGAGTCTGAAAATAAAACCCTTCCTGGGTTTGTAGATCTAAGCAGCAAATTTCATTAAAAACAGAGAAACTAGCTCAGATTTTGATGACGACTGCTCTTTCTCCCCTTCCTTCTCATTTTTTGAAGCTATCTTCAGAATTATGAGAGCCTTTTATTTCTCAGGAGAGAAAGCCTAACCGACTGTCATAAAGGGCATCTGACTAAGTCCAAATTCTCTGAGTGCATATTTCTAGGACTTGGTGTTTCAGAAATGACTCTCTGCAAACTATTTTAGGCTTCATCACATGTAGGACCCTTCGTACAAGGAGCCTTGAAAACACTTTGCCCACAACACGAGCTTGACAGGGAGTCTACTGCATCTGGGTGCTCAGGAAAGAGAGGATGCCTTTATGTTTAAAGGACACATGAGTGGCTCTGAGAAGCCTGTGTAAATATAGCATACACATGACCCCCTTCCTTTGGGCATGACACAACATGTCTTCTTACTGATTCCATAGGAATCAAGACTCTCCCTCCAACTCTGTCGATGTAAAAGGAAATCTGGCTAAGTGCAGCATGAGGTGCTCCCATGTCTGACTTGACTCCATGGGTCTCAGGCTCTGAGGTGGCACCTTCAGGTCAGAAAGATGCCTTCCACCCAACAGACCAGATGGAAAGCCCTTTGGGAAAAGGCAACAATCTTCACCCTGATGTTTATGTGGTCACTGAGCAGCTCCGCAAACAGAGAACTATGGGGAGCCGCTGATGAGTAGCAGAGGGCCGGTGGCCAGTCCTGCTAGCTCAGCTGGGCCAAGGTGCTCTCACCTTCGCTCGATGGCTGGGCTGACATCAACATCTCACCTGGACATCTTCCAAGTAAGAAAAAGCTCTCTTTGGAAAAGCAGCTTTGTGAAAAAGTTCTAAAGTATTAAGCTATAGAACCACCAGGATCTTGGAGAGGGACATGGAACTTCTCTGACTGAATGAGATGCCCTGGTCACTAGGGCACCCATAACAGCACCAAGGGGGCAGGGCATCTTCAGCTCAGTCCCAATCACTGGCCCACCACACTGGCCCATCATGTTTCACAGGCTTAAACTACTTTGTAAAGCAAAAATAAAGCCAAAGAAAACCATTTTTCCAAACAGTCGCCTCTCTGCCCCAGGTGTACTTGATTTTAAATATAGGTATATATAATATTGCAATATAAATAATTACATTTGCATACACACACAACATATGTGTCTATAGAATGTGGATAACTCTGGCCTGCTTTTTATCTGGAGCTTTTTACATTTCCGTATAGTATAGTGTTTCCCAGGCGCTTGGCTTGTGACATACCCGGAAAATCTTGTTGCCAAACTTGCACACCTTGACGTCCTCCGGACGCACTCGCAGGAGGCACTCTTCACAGCACGTCTCCTCCCCTCTGAGGCAGTCCCCAGGGTGGGAGCACTTCTTCTTACATACCACAGTGGAGTCCTGGGGGCCCGAGGGCAAACCAGAAATTAAAAATGGTTTCCATCTCTACCAAACATTCCACCTGACCTTCCTTTTAACAGCCCACAACTAATTGCTTTAAAACATATTCTGAAGATATCACACTGTAACTTGTTGCAATAAATCTTTCTTTCCTTTCAAAATGTTATTTGTTGATGAGATACTTGGACGAGAAGATGAAGAAGCTCTGAGAA
This sequence comes from Taxidea taxus jeffersonii, assembly GCA_003697995.1. Taxonomy (NCBI): domain Eukaryota; kingdom Metazoa; phylum Chordata; class Mammalia; order Carnivora; family Mustelidae; genus Taxidea; species Taxidea taxus. The sequence continues at coordinate 233,933 of RCUC01136775.1, forward strand.
GTGTGATGTACTCTCACTACGTCCCATGTGTCTATAACTTAATGTTCAAGAAACTTCTGGTTCCACTCCAGCCAGCGTGTGGCAAGCAAGTCTGGCTCACTAGGGGCCGATCAGTTTCCTTCTTACTGGCCTTTTCCTCTTGCAAGTGCTTCATGAGCATTGCTCTCCTGGGTCTCCTTCGGGGCTTTATATCACCTTCAAGGGGTTTAGCATAAAGGCATGATATCTAATCAAAAAAGTAAACATTAGGAGCTAACGTTCCTCCTCAAGATGAAATTCCTTAGTGTGGTCTATGTTCAGAGAAGAACTGAACGAGCAATTCCAAAACGGGCCTGGGCTCTAGGGCTCTTCAATAAAGTATGTAACCTTCAACATGCCACTTACTGAGAGCGATGAGTTTATATCTGTAACTTCAAGGGGAATGGCTTGCTTTCTAAAGAAGTGGCATGGCATGAACACAGTAGCCAAGTAAATTGTGCCTACTGATTTATTCAATAACACACTGAAGGAAAGTTCAGAGCTGTTTAAGAAAAGTAAACTTCTTCAGTTCCCCAGCCAACAAGCTGCAGTTTCACTGGAGTAGGTTGCCAGCAGGAAAGAATGCAAGAGCAAAACATTTCTGAGAGTTGGTGGCAGGCAGGGTTGGAGGCAAGCAGTGTCCCAAGTCAATAGGCAATTCCCTGCCATTGTGGAGTTAGTAGGAGACCCATGACAGGGAAATGAAGACCAAGCCCTCTCCTATTAGTTAGCACTGAGAGAGAATTCACTTAAACAGGTTATGTAAATCAATGTATGTAATTTCTGTAGCTTCTCTGTTAATCTTATGACTTGAAGAAGTACTCCTGGTATTCATCTACTATACTCTTACTGACTATCCATCTAAGATTAATATGACAATGAGATAATCCTTCCAGAAATGGCATTAGTTGTGTTTTATTTCTAAGGTTCTACCACATCAGATACTGGATAGGATTTAGCACTGCACAAGACCAGTTCATTTATTAGATATGTTTTCTTATGCAAATCCGTCTCCTTGAGCCTCAGAGTCCTCATCTTCAAAATGGAGGCGAGAGTACCTACCCCTCAGATGTATTATGCAATTTAAATGAAATATGTAAAACACTCGGCACAGTTTCTGGCACATAGAAATTATTATAGGTCAATTCATAAATTGGAAAAGAAATCCACTGCCAAGCTGCATGTCTTGATTTCTAGCTTGAAAACCAGGCACTCCCTAGCTCTCAAGTAATACATACTTCATAGCAGCAGATTTCCCAACTTTCATTACACACACACACACACAGGGGACACCCATTAGATCATACGCCTGGCAGTAGTTTAAGCAAGGAGAGTATGGAGATGGAGGGATGCGCTTCTGTCTACGAGGAGTTCACAGAGCAAAAGGAGAGACAAAACTATGGGAACAAATAAATTACAATATAATGTAGCAAACAGAATTAGTAAAGGTATAGAGGTAACAGAAGAGAAGAGTAATTACCTATGTAAGTGAGTCAGGAAAGCCTCCCTAGAGGAGGTAACATGAGAGATAGGCCGTCGTGTATGAAGAGGAGTTTGCTAATCAAATTAAAAGAAGATGAGGATACACTCCAGGTACATTAAATCTGAAGGTGCAAAGACCTGATACCATACCATGCTCAGAGAACTATTAACCAGTTTCCTGCACTTGCCATGGCAGTGGATGGAGATGCTGGAGAGGGAAGCTCTAAGCACACAGAAAATAACACTGATTCTCCAAAATGACTGTAGCCTGATTCTTCAAGCATTCAATTTCCCAAAGATGACTGTGAATCCATACTCTGACAAAAGACAACCTCTTGAGGAAACAATACTCATTATACTTTTTTGAGCACTGCCGCATATTGCCTAATCTTCTCTCAAAGAATCCATGAGACCTAAAGCACTGAAAGCATTACGGGTTGTCAGTCCGCTTTCCTGCAATTAAAAGAACTGGGGATGTGATGTGTTTCATCAAAGGTTCAGTGCCCTCAAGAGGAAGCCCTAACCTGTGAAACTCTTGGAGAGGAAGAAAAGCCTGGAGGATGGAGGCCAAAGCAAACAGAAGGAATGGCTATATGCTTAACATAGGATAGTACAAACCATGGACGAGAGGAAGGAGCCTGAGGAAAGTATTCTCAGGCTTAGGAAATACTCAGTGTTCAGTGCCAGGGAACAGACAGTTCTGCCCCTGTTGAGCCACCTCCCCTCCCCCGGAAGTAGTGCATGCTATTTAACGAAGCATCCCTCAAGTAATCAGGAACTTCTGAACTCTAATTCTAGCCACTGACTCATAGCTGACATTGAGCAAAACTCCTCTCTTTCCCTCTCTAGCCCTTTAGCTATTAAAAACAAAACAACAACCATCACCACCAAAATGCATTATTCTAAATTCATGTCACTCAGATGTTTGGGTTAACTCACTAATGAATGATCCTAGTATCTCCCATTAGAATGATTCTCTTCTTGGTTTTAAAAATAAATCACTGCATAAGCAGAGTCAATTAATGTGTAATGTGTATCCTCTTAAAATTCTGGAGCTGTGGAATTCTTTCTTTACCAGTCATTAGACCTCTGTTGCCTTTGGAGGAAAAATAAGCAATGCCCCAAATAAGATATGGTACGATGAACAATGCATAAATACTCTCTTCCCAAACTATCAGGTTTATCTTTGTGATGAACTGTAAATCCATGCCTTTCTTTCCTCCTAGATGTGATTAAAGTCATTTTCATTGTGAGGTGTGTCAGAGAATTATCTTGGATAGTTAGAGCCAGAGAACACCACCACATTTATGTTTCCAATTTTAGAAAGTTCCTTAGGATTGCCCCCTCAGATTTAGTTCTCACCTCTGGAAGCTAACTTATAGATCCTAGGAAGATAACAGTGAATTGTAATTTTGATCCTATGTTCGAACTACCTTGCGACCTTGAGTATGAGTTCAACTAGTAAAATGGCATTGATAATGCCTCCTTCCAGTAAGTAACATATTATCATGTTTGGCTATAATGTTCACACTAAAACTCCAACTGTAAACATGGCTGGACAACAGCCCCTTGGAACCACCTTACCTGGCAGGTACATGCAGTGCAGTTATCATAGAGAAATGAAGATCCATTGTCATAAACGTCACTGCGAAAGAGGCAGCTTCCAAATGGGAGGTCAAACACTTTCCTCTGACCTGTAAAGAAAAAACAGCATGGGGTAACAAGACAGAAGCCAGGAGGTCCCATTTCGGCATCAAAAATTATATCACAGGACCGTTAAACATTCTCACAAGACCAGGTAAATCTGGTGCACAAAAATAATCCTCGGTCAGATGTTCCCAGGGAATCCTCTGGGGTCATTAATATAAAGAGCTTTTGTTATTATAGAGAGTTGGATTCCACACTGAATCTTGTTAAGTTCAATAAGTCTTTATTACCAGCAAAATGAACCAAGATGACCAGGTCTACGCTGAGCTGCCCTCATGGAGCTCACAGTCTACTGGCGAGACAAACCCACAAAAAACGATTTCAAGACAACAATATGATAAGTTCTGGGAAGAAGCCAACATGGGAACGGTGGGGACAGGAAGGACAGAGAAGACTCCCTGGTGGTGTAATGCCTGAACTGCATATTAAAGCCCAAGTAAAATTATCCAGAAAAAAATATTGGCAGGGAAGAGGTAAAAGGAGTCAAGATATCCCAAGAAGAATTAGAATGAGCAAAAAGAACAAATGATATAACATCTCAGTTGGAGAAATGACAAGTCCATTGGTATAAGGGATGGCACTAACTCAAAATGTGCATTAAGGAAGAATCTAACCCACACACCATGTGCCCAGGCTTTCGTAGGCATCACACCTCTGTAGAATTAGCTTGGTTTTCCTTGATGTGAAGATCTGATTGGTAACCAAAAGGGCCATAAAACCAAACCCAAATAATGACTACAATCCAATTTCCTCCTTTCTTTCAGTATGTGAGCTTTTACAGCCTGGAGGATATAAAAACATCCCTGACATGTTACTTGAATCAAAGACTGAGTTAAGAAGTCAAAAATAAAAATAAAAGTCAAAGATTCAAAGATTCATAGTAATTCATTAGATTCACATCTATACTCTTTGTTATTAAAAGATTAAAAGCAATCTCTATTTATCAGCAAGTCCAGTGAAATGCCTTTAGGCACATACTAAATGCTATATCTTTAGGCACATACTAAATGCTACTCTTAGAATTAGAATTGTTGGAATTACCATCAACAGGAGTCAAGAAAAATCCTATCTTCCTGCTAGAGTCAACTTCAAGGCTAGGATACGGTATACATATAGAATTAAATTATTAGTTTACTTCTTACTACCAGAAATAAACTTGCCTCAAAAGACAACAGTAAGTTATAATCTGGGTCTCACACATGTGGGTGACCTTGAGTATTTCTCCAGGCCTCACTCGGCCACTTGTAAAATGACATCAATAACAGCTCCTCATAATAATACAGGGCCCTCTCTACCTACGATTCTGATACCAGGGTATATAATCAAAAACCCTTTGTCATGGTTAGATAAAATTTAGCTAAAAGACTATATTCTTACCCTTAGCAAGTATTAATAACCCAACTAATATGGGTATTCTTATGTGTACACCCAGGTCCTGTGTTTCTTGAAGCTTGTGAGAACTTACAGACTAAATTAGAGGACTGCCTGCAAAATATGAAATTCAGCCTTTCTCTAGGCCCTGAAGCATGAGGAAGCTGTGTGCAGGCCACCCACCCCATTAAAATCACTTCTGTTGCACCACACCTTGGTTTTAGGATATTCTAGTATAAGCAACAGCCCTAGGCATATCATTTTTCTTTTTTGTATTTACTATAAAAATGAAGGTGATGCATTTTTCACTGTTGTAAACACTGTCCTCTATATTAATCTATCAGAAATATTTTTCTATCCCTCAAGAGTTAAAACTAGTGCTGTTTCAATTCTATAATTTTTATAAATGTGATAACCTGGTTTGCCTTTTTCCTATCTTTTTTTTTAAAGATTTTATTTATTTATTTGACAGACAGAGATCACAAGCAGGCAGAGAGGCAGGCAGAGAGAGAAATTAGGGTCCCCGCTGAGCAGAGAGTCCAACAGGGGCCCAATCCCAGGATCATGACCGGAGCCAAAGGCAGAGGCTCAACCCCCTGAGCCAACTAGGCGGCCCATCGTTCTTCCTATCTTTTATCTACATGTGCTTCATGTATTTTAAAAGAGGCAGGATCTAAATATATAAATAGAGTCAAGTTTCTTTCTTCACCAATCAAAGGACATTTTCTTCATGGCTGAGCTCCATATGACCTCCTCAGAGGCCCTTTTACCTCAGAATGAGCAGCCCCTTCCCATGTTCCCACAGCTTGTTGCCTTTACTACATCTATAGTACTCAGTACTGTGGCATGGCTGAAAGAATGAATGGTGAACAATTGGATGGATGGATTGGTGGACTGATGCATCAGTAGATCAATGAACAAAAAGAACCTTCAACAAGTTTATCCCCCTGAACAAATGTGAACAATTACCTAGATTATCACCCAATAAAAATATAATTTTTACCTAAAAACACTGATAGAAAGCTTTTATCGCAGAGCCTAGCATTCATTAAGCACCATGATGGGTATTATCATTTTTAGCAGTAGTGTAATTCCATTATGATCCTAGGCTGTGTCACTCTGAGGTGCACTGGGTGCTCAGTGTACACAAACCTCTGATGGGTCTCTTCCTTGAAAATGAGAAAGAGGGACCCCTGGGTGGCTCAGTTGGTTAAGCGGCTGCCTTCGGCTCAGGTCATGATCCCAGCGTCCTGGGATTGAGTCCCGCATCGGGCTCCTTGCTCGCCAGGGAGCCTGTTTCTCCCTCTGCCTCTGCCTGCCACTCTGTCTGCCTGTGCTCATATGCTCTCTCTCTCTCTGACAAATAAATAAATAAAATCTTAAAAAAAAAAAAAGAAAATGAGAAAGAGAGGAAGAGAAGGCTGTAGTGCAAAAGGCAAGAGTATGTGTTGTAAATGAATCCTTGTCAAAGGAATATTTAACAGCAAATTGGTGTCCAACCAGCCAAAATCTAATTAGTCTAAGATTTCAGGATCCAGAAAGTATCCTAATGTTTCCTTTTCTTCTTTTCTGTCTTTTATTGTTTGGGTATGTTTCTTTTTACCCCCCAAGGAACACAAAATCTTACCATAATCTCAAAGTCATCATGGCCCCAAATAAGAACAAACATTCAAAAAAGTGGTTCAGAGACTCCATATACAGCCTAATTTAAGCCATTTCTGCATTATTCCACTGGGATTTAGGTCAGTCAAAAAAGGTCTCATTTGGGAGAATTATGATTTTTCAAGTTTCCTAAGACTTGCCACTCCTTTTGTAGTCTATCTTATGACCACAAGTGGACAAAAAAATCTGCATTCAATACAACAGTCATTGCTCATATGAGAAGTTTCTGAGCTGACTCAGCACATCCATGGTAAGGGCTTCAAAGCATTAATCAAACCTACTTATCTTCATTGTCAGACCCCGAATGCCACCTCCTCTGTGATGACTTTCCTGCTTAGATGGAATGCTGTGTCCACCATGACTAAAGGCATGATGATTTCAACCACAGTGAACTAGCTAACTCTATGCCAGGGGTACAAGCACACACTGGCAACCCAAGAAGCACATATCTCAGTGGAAATGTCTTTAATCAGGCATGTCTAAACAATTCTCCTTTGTTCTTTTAATCATTTCATAGTTACTTAAAAAGGATTATGTGTGTGCATGCACGTGTGCATGCATGTGTGTGTGTTTGTACGTGCGTGTGTGCGTATACATGCAGCGGGAAGGTACACATTATTAGATGAAGTGTTGGCACAAGAATCCCTCAAAGAAGAGAAAACTGCCTTCATTTAACAAGATATCTCTATTTGACAACTTGGTTGCAGAAAAACAGACTCAGGCTATGGCTGTGATAAGCTGGGAATGAAAAACATCCATCAACAGGAAGTTCCAGAATTGAGAAAATCAAACTAGGACAGAGAGAAGGGAGGAATCAAAAAAAGGTGTGGACAATAACTGAATAGGAGGCTAAGCCCAAATAAAGGACAAACAGTGGCACTCTCCTAAAGGCAAAATAGTTAAGGCCTTTAAAGCACAAAGGGAGCTTAAGGTTCCATTTCATGTTGTTTGCTGTCCTTCTCTTTAGAGTAATCACCCTCCTCGTTGACCGCAAGCCTTCAATAAAATCTCCTACGTGAGCCTTGATTCAATAGCACCACAGAATGTGAAAAGACTGGAGAGTGAGTGTCCCTGGAAGTACAAAATGATGTTAAAGGAGGAGGAGGATGACGAGGAGGATAAGAAAAAGGAGGAAGAGGAGGGAGGAAGGGAAAGGGGAAGAAAAAGAAGAAGCAGAGGTAAAGGAGGAGGGGTTATTATCTGAGGAGGAGGAGGAAGAAAATAAAGAGACAAACAGCAGGAACAGAGACAAAAGCCAGTGGTGCCCAGGAAATGTGTTCGCCTCCTCAAGGATCCCTGGAGATGTGAGTGGGGTTGCTGGGGGATTCCAGTGGGAGATGTTCTATTGGATTCATATGCTGGGTCAAGCCACTTATATTTGAAGCTTAATCTGACCTTGACTAACTCAAAAGTTTGAAGATCACATGTAAGAGGTTGATGTACAGATTATAAACAAGAGCCAAAGGACCTCTTGCCCTAGAGACTCTCCATCGCAGGCTCTCTTTTCACTTGGCGATGTGTGTGCCACTCTCCACATCACCAGGGAGACTGAGCAGCAGCAGGTTAAATCACATGCTTGGGAATCACAGGGACTCATGCTCAGGTGCCAACTCCACAACTCCCTGGCTGTGCCATCTTCTAGATTCTACTAGAGGTAGAATCTCCTGAAATAATACTAATCATAGCACCTATATTACATATCAGAATGATATATTTAACACTTATACAGCACAGCTTCCTGAGAAAATTTAATGAGGAAAAAGCATATAAAGTGTTTTGCATGGTGCTTAGGAGGTAGTAAATGCTCAAAAAGAAATAGCTAATCTTCCTTTTTTGTTGGTGATTTTTCATTCTTTCCAAACCTCTTGCTTTTGGTGTTATCCTCCTGTATATTTTTGCCTCTAAAAGTAACACTGGTCTATATTCCTCCAGGTGTTACATGTGCCTTTAAAATACTAGTCATTTCTACTGATCCTCACATGTCCAGTGAAAGATAGTTTCTTCAATACTGCTCTCTCCATCAAGAGCTATTACCCCAGGTTGTCTGGTAAGCCAGGTTTACAGCTACAGGGGAAGACAAGAGAGAAAAAAAACCTTTGTAGACGGGGTGCTTGGGTAGCTCAGTCAGTTAAGCATCTGTCTTCAGCTCTGGTCATGATCTCAGGGTCCTGGGATTGAGCCCCATATTGGGCTCCCTGCTTCTCCCTTCCTCTCTGTCTACTGCTCCTCCTGCTTGTGTTCTCTCTGTGTCAAATAAATAAATAAAATCTCTCTAAAAAAAAAAAAAAAGAAGAAGAAGAAGAGGAAGGAGAGAAAGAAAGAAAGGAAGAAAGAAAGAAAGACCCCCTGTAGACTTGTAGAGACCTCAGAAAAGAGATAAACTCCTATAATCAGAGGAAGCAAGAATTCCTAAGAAGTCATGAACTAAGACAACCTGAGACCCCCAACATAACAACGTGAATGAAGACTCTCAGCAGAAACTCCCAAGAATGAATTACATTGTTCTTTGACCTGAAAACAGTCACTCACCCAAACATTTGGGGCAGCACTGTCCTGGGGGAGTGTGGCTAAGGTGCTGAGGACAGGAGAGAATGGGACATACTTCTCTCACGCACTGTGTCCTGCCTCCCTGAAGAAAAGAGAGAGAGAAAAAAAAGCACATTTAGAAAAGTAAGTGCATATATATCATATAATCAAGATATCCGGAAAAAACCTAGGGCTTTCCCTGGTATTAGGTCCTTACGGTGACTGCTCACGTCTGTATAATTTCTCCCAACTCTCCATTTATCTTCTGTGTAAGCCACACGAACTACACCCTCCAAAAGACTGTCCCTGAAAAATCTATTAGAGCATCACCTCTCCCCACCCAGTATCACCTTTATTTATCTTTTTCCTTCTTAGGACCAGCCAACCGTCTCAGTTTGCCTGAGACTGGAGGCTCTCAGTACTAAAACGGGGAAGTCTTGCTCAAACCAGGACAAGTTGGCCTTTCTTTCCAACCCCAAGCAAGCAAAGGAGCCCTCTGGATTCTAAGAAGACTTTTCCTCCTCTTTCAGACACCCATCTTTCTGTAGGTTCTGCAGACATCTTCCTCTAAGAATACTGCCCTTCCTGCCACTGCTTAAAGGTGTTGCTAGCATGACTCAACGAGCCTCGGACTTAAGGAAGCAGCCAGGCTGCTGGAAACGGAAACACTGAAAGCCAATATTCAGAGAACCGTTTCACTGAACTCACTCAGCTAACCAAACCTGTTTCTATCATAAGCAGAAGGCAAATGATGACTGGTATTGGAATGAATGGCAAAGGCTCAACTGCCTACGGGAGAAGTTCTAGAGCCTTTGAATTTTTCCCTGCCCCTCGTTCTCTGCCCTTTCTTCCTCTCTGACACCCTTTCCTTCCTTCTTCACCTCAGCATGCCCCTGCCTCCTCTGGCCATCAGCATCTCTCCCCTCTGCACAACTCGAAGATGCAGCAGGCCCCCTCCCCCTCCTTGATGCCTCACCAGAGGCATCTGTTTTTCCAGCCTCAGCAACTTATAATTGAATCTTCAGAAAGCTGGGGAACGGGAGAAAAAAAAAAAAAGTACTTTCCAGTCAATTTACATCCAACACCTTTGTAAGGCTCATGTGAAAACTATCCGGTGCAAAATGAATTGCTACCAAATTTATGAATACTTAATTTTAAGAAAAATCAGTAGATTTGGTAAACATATCACTAGGCAAATGGAATTTCAGTGGATTGGCTTCTCTGGGATTTGAACTAGAAAGCAAACTAGTAGACCCTCAGGTACCTGCTGTCTGAAACCAGCAATTTATATCTCAAGAGGCCTCAGGAAATGAGGAACTCAGGCCTCAGAGAAGGGAAAGATTCCCCACAGCCTTTCCTCACACCTTCTCCAACACTTTCTGCAATAACACCAGACGTTAGCTGTCTGGGTCATATTCATGCCCATCCTCACGCCGGCCGCCATCCACTGTTCCTGATCTCCCTTCCTCTTCTTGCCAGTTTTGTTATTACTGTTCATTTTTTGGTATGAGTGGATGAAAAAGGCAAGGCACGTTATGTCTTTTTAAATATTTATTTTTAAGCCACTTTCACATTGGATTCATCCCCAAACCAATAGAGAACATGCAAAAAATACCACAAAAAGCTCTTCTGTTGTTTTTACATTATCTCCAGATCAGCAAGAATCACTAAAAATCTCCTAAGAATCCCTGGTTGTTCCCCATGTGGCTCCTCACTCCACTCTGCATAAGCTTAAAGTCAGGTCTTTCACCAGACTTTAGAGGCACATAACCTGAGTCTAGGTCAGACTCTGAGGTCTACGTACACCACAAAAGTTCAGTCTAGAGGGAGGACAGAAGGCTTCCTTTAACTTTTAATTAAAAAAAAAAAAATTCATCTGCGAGCCACTTCCTAAAATCCTGAAGACTCAGGCCACCCGAGGCTGCCTGTGTGCTGGCTTCTCGTAGGTGCACAGAGAATACAGTCTTTTCATAGATAGTCTCTGTTCTCGTTGGAGCAGCATCTATTTTTCAAGCATATTTTAAAATTAAAAAATTTTTAGAAGATCGCATAACTGCGGGGCACCTGGGTGGCTCAGTGGGTTAAAGCCTCTGCCTTCAGCTCAGGTCATGATCTCAGGGTCCTGGGATTGAGCCCCGCATCAGGCTCTCTGCTCAGCAGGGAGCCTGCTTCCTCCTCCCTCTCTGCCTGCCTCTCTGCCTACTTGTGATCTCTGTCTGTCAAATAAATGAATAAAATCTTAAAAAAAAAAAAAAGATCGCATAATTGCATAGGAGTTAACTTGTCCAATGCTTCAGAAAGCTGCCAAGAGATTATGTGGGCTCTGGTCATTTTCCTTACACTAAGGTCAAAGAGCGGATTTTGCATACATAATACAACTGCAGTTTGTCTTTCCCAAGAGCCCATTAAAGTAACTTGAACTCCAATCTTGGTTTGCTGGTTTAGTCAAGTTTTATTTTGTTTGGGTTGCAGTGTTGTGGCACAACCCCAGTCCTGAGGCTGCATTCCAATTAATACCTCCAAAGAAGGTGCCAGCCCTTTTCGGCTCACAACCTGCTTCTATGATTTCAACTCAGCAGGGAAATTGGTTAAACTATGAGATGTGGCTGTACTGTAAACTAGGGAAGTTAAAATAACAGAAGCGCACATTTCTGTTCCTAAAAATGTACTAATCCCTACTACAACTACACTAACCCGGGCTCATGCAGATTATCCCAATCTCGCTAACCGGCTTCCCTGCATCAGTGATCTTGCACTAACCCATCCTGGAAAGTTCAATATGTCCAGGATTCCTTTCTCTTTCTAACACCCATCTGTCATTTCAATACTGCATCAAATATGGATTTAAGGCCTACATATGCTGAGGAGGCAGCGGTGAATGTAACATACAAAATTCACTCGCCTTCTGGAGCCTATGTCACCATGGAGAGTGTCCCCATGCTGAAGTGGAGGATGATTTACCACTGCATTTGGGACAAAATTCAGGCTCAATGTCCACTTTAGAAGCAATTATGTGCTCACTAAAATTGGTTTCTTCTCCTGACATAGAGCAACACTACATTTTTCAGACTCCCTCGTGGTTAGGCCTTATGAATAGGTTTTTACCAAGAGGAGGTGGATGGAAATAAAAAACACACTGCTAGGCTTGACCCATAAAAATCTCTCATCTCAGTGCTCCATGCTCTCCCTTTCTGTCTCTACTAGAGGAATAGAGGGGATATCATACAAGATGGGAAGGGCCTGCTTCCACTTCTGTGTCACCATGTGGAAGTCTGTCCACTAAACACTTGCCATGAACTATTAAATGAGCAACAAATAAATTTCACTGCGTTAAAATACTCAGATGCATTAGATCTTTATTACCATAGTTAGTCTACATAAACCATAATCTTCTCTCCCATCTCTTTCCCTCACAATGCCAACCTGGAGAGGGGGGGCCAGTGTATTTTCTTTATTATCCCTAGGCACATCTGAGGCCTGCCATCTTTATATGTACCTCTTTCCCTCTCTCCCCGTCATTGAGCCCTATAAACATCCTGCTTTGTTCAAGGTCTATTTTGAGCCTCATCTCACCTGTGAAGTCTTCTAGACCTCTTCCTTTCCCAGTGACCCACTCCATCTTCCTGTATCTTTTTCTTTCTTATGCATTCCTGTATTTTTGACACGTACATGGAAGTTTAACCCTGCAGGATGATACTGGATTTGCCTCCAAACCAGACTTTAGTGGTAGCAGGGACCAGTTCTCTCAGCCTAATATCCTTCAGCAGAGTGACAGACTCGAGGGAACATCTCAGTAAAAATTTCTCTAATGAAAGGAAGAGTCACCACACAGGAAGAGCCTTAGAATCTCAATGAATTTCTCAAACCACTTTCAACTACAGGATCCTGATGAGACAGTAGAGTTTCAGGGCTATCTCTGCTTACCTTGTATCTCCTTGGGTTTTATACACGTTTAGGTACCACCTAAATGTTTCTTGGTACTGATATATCAAAAAGCGAGTCTTAACTTCACCTCACATGCTGGCAGGATTCCTAGGATCCCCCCACCCCATGTTTTGTTAAACATTTGAAAATGTCTACATGGTTAAAATACCCAAGGATTAATGACTATATTCTCATGCGGTCAACAAGGAGAGGAATGCTAGGAACTCCCGCAGTCCTGGCAAGTTACGATTTCCACCATTTTTCCTTAGTCTGTTCTTTAGAGGTGGTTGTTTGTTCTAACTGCAGATCCAAGTGCTTCTCTGACCGTAGCTGTTTTTAAAGGAAAGACATGAAACTTGTCCCAAGTCTATTGGCTGCCCCCTTACTTTTGTTTTAGCTGATTCAGTCAAGAACACAATTGCTTTGTGTCAAAGTTTACTCTAGAGCCGCAGTCTTATGGCATAATAAAAATCTATCTTCCTGAATATAGTAATGAGTGCAAGATGATAAAAACTACAGCCATGTGCATATAGGCTTCTTCCCCTACCACTGAAGACCACTGAGAACTGAGGGCTGGAAACCATACTGTAACATGTGACATAGCCCTCATCCTCTGACCAGGATGCAGAGCTGGTTCCCCAACAGGAGGTGGGTAGCTGAAGAGTACATTTCTAACCATTTAGAACCAATCAGCTACACTCAGCCACATTATAGAGGGATTCCTGCCCCCCCAGTGTTCAATTGTTTGAAGGGAATGGAATTCTCCATTGATTCTAGATGAAGGTGAGAATAGGGGAGAGAAATCCTGGCAGGGCTAGTGCAGGGGAGTAATATATCTTGAGTGGAAAGAGTTTATATGTGCACCATAATTCTCATATTCTTTTTTTTTTTAAGATTTTTATTTATTTATTTATTTGACAGACAGAGATCACAAGTAGGCAGAGAGGCAGGCAGAGAGAGAGGAGGAAGCAGGCTCCCCGCCGAGCAGAGAGCCCGATGTGGGGCTCGATCCCACGACCCTGGGATCATGACCTGAGCTGAAGGCAGAGGCCTTAACCCACTGAGCCACCCAGGCACCCCATAATTCTTATATTCTTAACAGCCAGTGGTGCAAAGCTGACTTGTGAATAGAGTAACCACTATGAACTGCAAATTGGTCAAAAAAGGTTACAAGAGAAAAAGGATGTCCTGAGCCATGCCTCTCTTCGATCTGCAAATTTATTTTGCTAAAGTTTCAGAGCATGAGTTACTTCCAGGGGTAAAGGTCTTGGTACTTGGCCTCCCTTGATCTTGGCCAGTGCAAAATAGAAAATCAAAGCAGAGATGGCCAGTGGGTGAGCTGTCCGATGGAGGGAGCAGGAGTAGAGTGGACAAAGGGAGAGAGGACACCCCAAATTGTAGTGGGTGATGAGCCTACTTAGAGAGAAAGCTCTTTATAGATATGCATACACACATGGACTTGTGTACACACATGTATACACACACGATATTGACATATATATCTAATACCACGGTGGTATAATAATATAATGGTGTGTCTGTGAGAGTTACCCAGTAGACCAGGGTCTTTCAAACTTGGCATTAATAACACTTTGATTCAGAGAAGTCTCTGTTTTAGGGGGCCATCCTGTACATTGTAAAATATTTAACAGCATTCCTGGCCTCTATCCACTAGATGCCAGTAGCACACTTTGTCCCTTATTATAACAAACAGAAACGTCTCTAGACATTGCCTACTGTCCCTAGAGGACAAAATCACTTCCAGTTAAAGACCACTGTACTAAACCAGTGTTTTCTCACACCACAGCCAAGGAACCTGCATTTTCAATAATTTTCCCAGATGACTCAGATGCTACTGTCCAAGGCATTGCATTTTGCTAAATGCCTCACTGACATGAGCTTCCAGCAACTAGGTTTTGAGGCTTGTTGTTCTCGTTAGCTCCTCTAGCAGCTAACACATGTCATGGCTCACCACATGTGCTCAAGACGTGTAGTCTGAGTGATGGAGCACATTTCCCATTTGGGGGAGTTCTCTCTGAGACATGAGCCAGACCTTACTTTAGCTCGCTGGTGGCTGGAGGCCACTGAACTCCAGCCTGAGAGGGAAGACAGCAGCAGGAACGGAGGCAGAGATGGACTTGTGCTTGAGGTTGATGGGGTGGAATTCACCAAAGGGTCTGGGCTGGGACCCCTGTGGGCCTTACCATCACAATCTGTGAGGACTCTGGAAACTTTCTACTGTAAGAACATTATGCTACTCATAGGCTTATGTTTCCAAGTGACAAAATACAATACAACTTTGATCCTCTACAAATAGAGTCAAGAACATGTCCTTAAAGTTTGACCAAAATACCTACTCTGTCTGATAAAAATCTTGAGCCATCATCCCTGACCAGTGCCCCCCTGGACTGACAAAAACAAAAACCTTTTATCCTTCATACCTATGCAAAGAACAATGACACGATACTCTGTCTTGAGAATCAAGCCTAAAACAAATTCCTTTTATGTTTCCCATCAATTAATACCTCTAAGCCTGACTGCGTTGTTGTTCATAGTATTACTTTGGTTTCCTATTGCTCCCATAAGAAATTACCACAAAGACACAGTGGCTTAAAACAATACACACTTAGTATCTTAGAGTTCTGGACGAGTCAGAAATCAGTCTGGGCTTCAATCGACATGTCAGCAGGGCTGGGTTCTCTCTGGAGACTCGAGGGCAGAATCTGTTTCCTTGCCCTGTTCCAGCTTCCAGAGGCTGCCAGCCTTCCTTGGCTCTCAGCCTCCTTACTTCATCGTCAAAGGCATTAATGTAGCATCTTCATAATCTCTCCCTGACTTGGACCCTCCTGCTTCCATTTATAAGGCCTCTTGTGAGAGGGCCTATCCAGATAATCCAGGATAATTTCACATCAAAATCCTTAATTTAACCACATCTGCAAAGTCCCTTTTGACATTTGAGGCCACAGTCACATTTTGGGGGGATGAGAACATGGATATCTTGGGGGCCAGGGAATCCATTATTCTGCCTTCAAGAATGATTGTTAAAGAAATGACATTGAATTTCACCTGTGCAGTCCCAGATGTAATATTTGAGGCCTTAGGTGACCAAGAAACACTACAATAACCCACTCTATCAGCCACTCCTTCACTGAGAAAGCTAGTTCCCCCCCTTTTTTTTAATCAGAAAGAAAAGATTGCTAAAAATCTCTATTTAAATCCTCGTCATATGGTTGCTGAACCGAACAAGTTCATGCCCACTTTTTGTTTATTTTTCCTATGCTCTTCTCTAGTTATTTCATTGAAACTTTCAGAAGGTGATACCCAACCCAGATGATCTGAATTTCACATCTTATGCATTCTTTCTTTTATTGCCACAGGCAATTCATATGCACAAATGGACAGCTTACAAAGCAAGGTCTTAGATGATCAAGTGGGAAAACTTCTGTGTTGGCCAAGAGATCTCTACAGCAGCAGCACGCTGGCCATGCTGGTGAGTACTGCTCTCCTAAACTCAAGCTCCCACCAAGCAGTTTGACTCGGCTAGTCACCCTCTGGCCTGTGCTGGCGAGTCCTAGGAGGGACTTTAGGGTCCTCTGGTGGCCAGACAGACTACTCCACAGAGTTTCACGCTGCCCCTCATCTTCAAAGACACTTACATTACAGAAGAATGTCTGTCCTGGTGTCGCCCCCGGGTTTGCATGGCACAGCAGCAAGGCCTAAGCCCAACTGGCAGCACATCGGCCAGGTCCCAGTGGCTGCATAATGAGCAGGCCCAGGCCAGCTATGGAGACAGTGCTGGGCTTTGCACGCACAAAGATGCAGAGCCAGAGGTCAGAATTTTGTAAAATAAATATTCAAATTCTTAAATAAACAGGTGATGTAAGTATGTTTACTATTGTTCTACTAATACCGTTTTAAAAGGAAGTTTCTGTATTGTGTTTGCCTACGCCTCCTATTTAAGGGTAAAACTCATCTATATTCCTCTTTGAGTCCTAGCTCTTCACGCTGTCTGGTCACTCACCTGAACGACAGGTGGTTGTTTCTGTTTTTGCTTTTCTGTATTTTTGCTTTGGAAAAGAAAATTTCGAAATTCTTCTTCCTCCCCAAGCCCCGCTTTGGCACGAAGACTGACACACCAATTGCTGATAAGACCGGGATACGGTTTGAGGCTAACCCAACTGGTTCTGGGTTTTCACAAATATTTCGCTGCATTCTTTGTCTATTTTAGAAGCGGGAAGGTAAGACCATCCTATGGGAGCATGCACAGACGAGACCTCCAGACAAATGCCCTGGGAACTAGGGGGTGGGGGAAAAAGCCCCGTAAGTCAGAATAGATTCGCCAGGCCTGGTTTGTTTGGTGTCTGTGAGCAGGTGCTGAGGGATGGCTGGAAACCCAAGTGATCCACCCTGAGGAATGTGATACCCCTTTCCAGGGCTCACTGGGTGGAGAGACAGGGGCTTACCGATATGGCCCTGAGAATCCGGCCCAGCCATGCTGGTGAGCATGGGTGTCCCCCGCCCTCTCAAACAATTGATACACAAGCAAAGAAATCCACGAGAGAACTGCCTCCTACTATTTCAGATTCCCAGAGACCTCACAGACCACCCCGGTAGGACACTTCTCAACTGCCACCCACTACCCCCCCAAAGCAAAAGAATGAAAATGAGCCCTTTTCCTTTTCTTGCCATTTTTTATCAAAGTTCAACCTTTCATCATCATGTAAGTAGTCAAAGCTGTTACAAGCCTACTGCTGACACATCAAACGCTTTATCTACAGTCTGGCCCACTTCCAGGGAGATGAAAAGAACAATCATTCAGAACTCACACCTCCCATGAGTTATGAGCCATTCCTGAAAGGAAGGAAATAATACCATTGTGGAGGAGAAAGGGCATTTTTCATTTTCCTCAGGTTGTCTCCAGTGCAGCAAATCTGGAGATGAGCTGAGGAAGAGGCCCCAGGAAGGCCTTTGATGGAGGCAAGGCTCTACCAATACTGATCCCCAAAGACAGAAACCCAAGCATCACTGAACTATTTCTCCGAAACCTTTCAGTTGACTTAAGTTCGGCTACCAAAAACAACTGATGTACACTACCTGCTTTGTACATGGCTCCATTTTGTTTTCACGGGGTTTCATTTGCGTTTATCACTTGCCCCCAAATTGCCTGAGAGTTCAAAGAGGACAAACGCCATGTGAATATTTCCTTTATCCTCCACAAGGGCCTCAGTCCTTCTACTCCTATAGTGAGGCCCCAGTACCATCAGAAGAGCTCAGTCTTCACTTAAACACCTACTTGCTGGTTGTCAGCCAGAGCTGAAAGTCAGTCACATATGTTTGTGTTCCACAGAGGTTCCTGAGGCACAAAATTATCTGTTGTCTTCAAATGAACTAGTCCTAAGTAAGGTGTATCTGGATCCCTGCTATGTATCGACAAAATTAAACTTTACAAGTCTTTGGGATAGTTCCTAAATTTGGTATATTTGAACACATTACTAAAAAATAAGTTTTTCACTTCATTTTAACTTCTGAATGGCCGTTGGCTAGTCACAGCATTTTGGCTTTTGTTTGCCCATTCATCAAACATTTGAATTTCTGTAAGTTAGACACAGTGGTCTTTAAAGGAAGAATTTCAAAATCTTCATTCAATATACATTAATTTACACAGTTCTCTATTTTGCATCAAGTGACAATTTCCTAAAATTTTAACCAAATCTTAAATATTGTGAGTAAAATATGAAGGAGTCCTATAAACACCCTGACATCAATCAAGGGACCCTGTCCAGGGAGACTAGAGATTTCTGGCACCATTCTTTCAAACTAGTGGTGCCCCTGGGCATTGGTCTGGTCAACCAATTCAAAGTTTGCGTTCTGAGATAAACAGGCTGCAACCCAATCTTGGCAAGCTCTTGGGATGATCATAATCTAGGCCAAAGATGATCAAAGGAAAAGAAGTGTACAGGCTGTTGGAAACAGCTGTGGAAGGGGTGGGGGAAGGGTCCCAGTTTGAGCCAAAGCTAACATTCAGACATGTCTGGGCAAGTCCAGTGAAAGGCAGAGGTTCACCTGTTTAGCTTCTCCTGAGAAAAAAAGTCCATCCTAAGGGAGAAAGAGACACAGAACAACACAACCAGCAGTTCCTGAGCCTAATTATGGAAGGAAGGCATTATGGACTTGGCATCTGTCACTCGAGTCACCCCAAGTCATGTCATGGATGCCCATTTTGCTCCTACAGGAGAAAGACGTGGAAAGTAAAGCCTAAAAGAACTGTGTCATTGATACCTCTGTGACTTACTCAAGTACAGGTCCCTCTGATATGGAATTCCTGTTATTGAGTAAGCCACACAAAAGAGAAAGTGATATTGGTCTTTCCCACTTCCCCTCCACACTGCTTTATCATCAGAGGCTTCTGGGACATTAGCAGAGACGTGCTATCAAAGAGGGTGGAAGTAGTAGCCATGCTAGGCTGAAAAGCCAGATGCCCATGAAATGGTGGTGGTGTCAAGCAGCAGCTGGTTGGAAAGCTTGCCTGGTCATGTTCAGCTCTATAACTATGACAACATGCTTAGCAACCACAGACCTTTTTTTTCCCCCAAGAACAAGGACAACCAGGACTGGACAGGTCAAATCCTTAATCTTATTGAAAGGAATGGGAAAAAGTTCTACCTGAATAACACAATTAGAACCTTATTTCAGAAAATGATACAGATAGGACTGGGTTCAGGACTGGGTCTTTTCGACCATAGCTAGGACAGATGTTCAAGTGCTTGTCAGAACTTTCCTAAATGCTTCAATGGAAAGCAAGGATAGTCTCCTTGGAACTCCTAAGAAGCTAAAAGAGGGAGAGTGGAAGGCCACCTTTAATTAGAAATCAAATGAAAGCCAACCCACTTAAAATAACAGTTGTCTTTCTCCAGTTGACATAAAACAAACTGAGGGGGGTGGGGGGAAGAGAGGTTGGGGGAGGGTGGTGGGGTTACATCATATGTTTAAATAAAGCTTAAATAAAGTAAAAAAAAAAAAAATAATAACAGTCAGGACTTCAGTGGTGAGTGGACCAAACAAAGTCACTGAGAACCTGCCTCAAGCTCTCTCCAAAGACCAGTGTTGAAGGAAAAATTGGGGGGGGCGGGGGGGGCAGATGTCTAGGACTCAGGGAGACAGTAGTTCAGAAATATCTATGATTTTATTATACCAGGCCAACTGGAAGATGATGGCAATGTCCTGTATACAGGCAGATTGAGTGAAAGCCTACATACTGAAGGCAGAATATCCAGCCCTTTTTTGACCAAGAAATCCAGAAAATCATATTTTAAATTGATCAATGTTATTTATAAAAAAGCCTCATCCACCGGGACTACAGTTTGGTTAACAAGTTCATAGAACTGATAGAAAAAAGTAGCTCAAACATTGCTAGTTCTGACTGGTTGAATATATTTGTGATCAAAACAATGTCTGTTATATTCAAAAGCGTGTACACTATGGATATTGCCCTTGATGAAGTATTCTTCTTTAGTTTTAGACAGGATGTAAAATTTTGATTTGTGCTAAGTAGCTATCTGATAAGGTCTGTTCAGGGACACTGTGGATGAGATTCCAAAATCAAACGTGTCCATCTCCCTCCAAAAATTGCTAAGGTGGAAAATGTACTTAGCCTTACATTACATATATATTTTATTAAAATTCACTCTGTGAACATTCATGCACAAAGAGTATTTTGTGTTTTTGCTCTAGGAAAGTGTTTCCAGTTGTCTAGGACAGAGAGTATGATCTCTTGAGCTATTTAACTGATCTGGCCTGAGATGGCCTTTACGCTCAATTCTTGTTCCCTCTTTTGCAAACCCTCCCAAACAGACTCTAACTTTGCAATCACAAGTGGCACATTTCCCTAGGATCAGTGGTGTCTGGAAAAGGACTGCTGTCATGACAACAGTAATAAAACATACAATGGTGGGGAACTTGAGCAACCACAAGATTGGGATTCAAAATCCATAGTTCTCAAAGGCTCTCATGAGTTTGACTTTAAAAAGCAGAAGAGTTCTCAAAACTTGGAAAAAAAAAACCTTGGAAATAAAAGGAGCAGTGTGAGAACAAAAACTATTCATAGTCAAAATTTTAAATGATTCTATTCTCAAATATACCCAATTCTAAAGGGTACACAGGAATGGAGGAAGAAACTCTCAGTCAGACATGTATCCCAACATGGTGGGCAAAAGACTGCAAATTTTTGTAAAGAGGCCATTTCTTTCATCTAATATTTATACATAAGGTATATGCATTGAAATATGCTCAGAACTCCAAATTGATTCAATTAGAGTTACCAAAATAACAATATCCATGAATGTGGAAATGATACTAAAGTCCAGATACTGGGTGATGAATCAAGGGAAAATGACTTTTTTTAAATGTTTATGAAATCCTAGTCCATGAAGACATGAGAAGATCTGTGCCTTGAGCTCAGTACAAACCAGGAAAGTTTCCAGATCCTAAATCAAGAAGGAAAACTGGGAAACCACATGACTCGAAGGAACAAACCCCTGGCGTTAAGGGCTCCCTCCGACTCCAGCTTATTACTTTGTAGCGAAGTTACTTAACTTCCCTAAATTTCAATTTCTTCATCTGTAAATTAGGAAAACAACAGTACTCAGTGTCACAGAGTTCATACAAAGAATAAGATGATGGAAGAAAAGCTTTTACTCCAGTGCCTGGTGCATAGTAAGTGTTCATTAAATGTTCTAACAAATATTTAAAGTCAAATCAATTTTGAATCCCAGCCAGCTCCATAAATTAATGAATGAGTGACCCTGGGCAATTTATTTAATCTGAGTCTTGGTTCTTTATTACCAAACAATGCTATTTTTCCCATGAAGCTACTGTGAAAATCTTAGGAGGGAACATGCTTCAAGTGCCCAGCCCAGCAGTTGAGCTACAAAAGTCCCTGATAAAAATGCACCTTCACCCCCCTCACCTCTACCCTGCTCTCTCTAGGATCAGCCATTCAAAGTATGTTTCAGTGGCCAAGGAACAAGGCTGTGAAAGGTACAAGGTTGTGGTGACTTTTCCTCTGAATTAGTTGGAGAACATTTGTGTTTTCCTTGGCACGAGGAACACATGGAATAGTCTTTGGGGTATACAGTAGTATATACATCGCCCGTGTATTTGCATAAAGTTTCAAAGCACTTTTTTGATATATGCAATATGACAGCTGCTGTCACAATATATTTATGTAAGTTCTACACCAATTTTATAAAATAAACTTGCAAATGTTTGTTTTCCTAAGGACGGGTATGTTTGGGGGTTGATGGGGATAGTCATTTCATCTCACTATAGAATGTAACACATGCTGGCACCCTTCCCTGCTCTAGGGCCACAAATGGGCTGTGGCCTATGAATAAGTGAGGCAACCCCACAGATCCAGGAAGTCAATATATAACCATTTTTTTAATGCTCGTTCTGTAAAAACCAGCACTGATAGGCACCATAGCCACAATCCATCTAAGGTCTAGTAGGAAGAATGAAATAGACGGCTGTGACTTTTAGCACCCAGAATCCCTCAGGCAAATTGTCACAGCCCCGCTGGATGTCCATCTTCCCATACGAAGGAATCAGTCAGATGTGAAAGACAATGATGATTCCTTAACAATGTATGCCAGTGTTTACCTCAGTGTTCTTTCGGAGCACCAGAAGAATTGTCTGGATTGGCTAAATGTTTCCCTCAAAAATATCAAGGTAATTTATACTCAGTTATCTCCTACAGCATTTCCTAAACAAGTACTTTGTGGAATCCTGTTTTATAAGAAGTCACTAGGGTTTCCATTACATGACTCCTACAAAGAAATGAGTAAGGTTGTGTAAAACAAAGCTAAATTGCTTTCTTTATTGCAAGACTTATCCTTTAATGCATATGGATATCCAACAGGGAGATTATAGGTATGGTGTTTCTCAAACTTATTGGACCATAGAACCCTTTTGTCATGGCATAGGAGCATATTCTGATTCAATATAATAAGGAACACAATTTGGAAAAAGCTAGTCAACTTCAATTTACTACTGCACACCTATCCTAAGTATCTGCAATGATAGGGTCTTTCCTCTTTGAGGCAAATTTCTCGGCAACAATTTTTGGTTAAATAAGTCCTTATATTGAGCAATCAATATTCCTTCACTGAGCAAACAATTTTATTCCCCAAAGCCTTCCCATCCCATAAGTGCTACAGTAAATGATATGCTCCTCAAATTCAATTTAAGATTATATTTCTACAGATTCCTAAAACCACTTTAACAATGGTTAGTTTCTTTGAGGGATACTGTCAGTACAAGTTATCTCAGGATTCCTGTTCATTTTTTTCAGGATTATCTTGATTTTTTTTCAGAACTTTTACACATTTTACTATAGAAGAAAAGAATTCTTGACTTCAACAAGGCCTCTTTCCAATTCCATAAACCAGGTCACCCTACCAATATGTGGCATTTCTGGAATATTTATAAATACCATAATATGAAAACTCTACCTCCCACATCCTCTGAAAATATAGCTGGTTACAAATTCCCCAGGCAGATGATGTGGGATCTGTGGTTTCCATGGCTTTAAAAGGGGTATTTGTAGGATATGCTAAGGAATATTTCAACCATGTCTTTCTTCAGGGTTCTTTTTTTTTTTCCCTTAGCAAACTTGCCCCTCAATATCTGTCTCTGGGTGGCCCTAAAAAAGTGACACATTGTAAACAAATAGAACCCTGATAGATTCCTCAGTAGGTAGTAATGGAAGAAACAAACATTCAGAGGAAAGACTTGTTTACCCCTATAGCTCTCTTTGGGTGTGACCTCATGGGACCACAAGTGAGTCCATGACAGCCCTGGCTAGGTGAGGTCAAGGAGCTGTATAAACTGAGTAAAACAAGGCAGGAGCTTTACGGATCTGGCAAGGACAGCAGGCTGGGAGCAGTCAGAAAGATCAGCGCCCCTCCCAGTGTTTTAAAGAGGCAGGAATCAAAATAGCATGAATTTCAATCTCTAGTCCCTTAATTTCCTGATGCTGAAATTTAAAAAATATCAACAAAACATTATTTTTTAAATGTGAGAGGTCTGGGGGCACCTGAGTGGCTCAGTCCCTTAAGCATCCAACTCTTGATTTCAGCTCAGGTCATGATCCCCGGTGTTGTGAGATCAAGCCCCAAGTAGGGCTCCACATGAACATCGAGCCTGCTTAAAGTTTTCTCTCTCCTTCTCCTGTTACCCCTCCTACCCCTGGCTCTCACATACATGTGTGTACATGCTCTCTCTCAAAATAATAGATTAATTAATTAATTAATTAAATGTGAGAGGTTGGAAGCAGTTTCTCCATTATTTTCATTTTTATCCATGACCTTCAATTTTGTCTCAACATACATGTATAATGTTATATCCACAGTCAAGGGTTGTATCCTCAGTGCCTACTACAATGTCTTTTTTTAATAAATAATTACAGCTTTTTTTGATAGACTGCAATACAATCTACCTTCCCCACCAAAGTCCCAGCAAGCAGCTTTCATGATCTTTCTATAATTAACATTTTATTGCTCATGTAATATTCCAACATGTTGAGGATATTCTTTATGAGGAGCTCATAAATACTCCTCTAAATTCTAATTCTCTTTAGCTTAGGTCTCATACAGAATCACTCAGGCTAGTCACCAAAGCCCTAGCTGGATGTCCATCTTTCCGTAAAAAGGAGTTAGCTAGGTGTGAAAGAGAATGTAAATGGGTCCCTAACTGCACATGGGTTCTTCTCTTATCCTTCAGGCAGGTGGAGCCCATGGCTGGTGCTTCCTCCTGGGTGGACAATGTGAATATCTGGGAGCCTCTAGATTAGAGGCCAGCAATGGTATCTTATGGGCATTTCTGGACAGACACACAGGAACCAAAGGACAAGGTAATGCTAAGAAAACTGGGGAATAGGCAAAACATGATTTGCTTTATAGTTAAACTAGACATGGATTCCCAATCCGGGCTATATGTGGAAAGCCTCCCTTAAAAAACAGTGGTTTTCAAAGTTTGGATCTCAGGATCTCCTTATAATCTTAAAAAGTACTGAACTTATCAAAGAGTTTTTGTTTACATGGGTTATGTCTATCTATCAATATTTACTGTATCAGGAATTAAAACTGAGAAATTTTAAAAACTTTTAATTTAATATTGAAGGACAACATTTTTAAAGGACAAAATTGCACTGTATTAACAAAGACAACACATTTTTATGCCATCCAGAATAACAGAAAACAAACACAAAAAGTCAGTGAGGAAAGTGACACTGTTTTATCTTTTTGCAAATCTCTCTAAGCCCTGGCTTAAGAGAAGATAACTGAATTTTCCTATTTTTTTTAATTTCAATTTATTGCAATATGCGATTTTAGGTGCAATATAAAGAAAACCCAGCCTTATACAGATTTGTAGTTGAAAAATAGAGGCATATTTTCAGAGCCATTTCATATCATTGTGGATATTCTTCTTCTTCTTTTTTTTTGGATATTCTTCTTTGATACTATACCAAAATTTAACAATCTTAAAAGTTGGTTGTAATGTGAAATTCAAAACCGTATCTTGTACTCTAAGTGGAAATTTTCCCCATGCATGATTTTTGTAATGCTATTTATTGGTCATTTGGAAAATACTGATTTAAGCAGATCTCTCTAGGGTTGATATATTTCATTATCAAATATCAAAAAGAAATTACATTTATTAATGTCATCTTTTATCTCTTCATAGAAGTCTTCAAGTATGAGAAATA
This sequence comes from Taxidea taxus jeffersonii, assembly GCA_003697995.1. NCBI lineage: Eukaryota > Metazoa > Chordata > Mammalia > Carnivora > Mustelidae > Taxidea > Taxidea taxus. Next base: position 259,386 of record RCUC01136775.1, read on the forward strand.
TGTCAGGCACACAGTGGTAAATACAAGTTTCCCAAAATTCTAATTTTCACATGAAAGTTCAAATTTTTATCACTGATGATCTATCACTAGACTGCCACTTATTTTCTTTAAAGTGACACACTCATTTTTTTAAATATTTTGAGAAAAAGTTTGCCAAATGCCAAAGTCTGAATAATTTGCCTGTCAGTCATTCTTTCAAGTAAAAAGAAAAGAATTACATGAAAAAAGTCTGGCTCAGCTCACAATTCAAATAGACACATAAGTGTTTTTCTTTTAGAGTTATCAACTATATTTCAATATTCAGCAGGGTTTTTTTTGCACACTTCCAATGTTAAAATGATGTGTATTCAAGGGCAAGAGTTATTAAAAACAAATATATATATTTTTTTATTTCATCAAGGACAGTTTTAAGTAAAAATGGCTTTAAAAGTTTTTTTTAACTAAGAGTACATGATGGTGACCAATACAATGACCACTTTGCTGCTATTGCCTTGATCCACACTAAGGCTCTAGCACTTTTATCCACCATCAGTATAAATGTGAACATAGAAAAAAAGGCAAATGATGTCTTTGTATTATGATAAAAATCATTTTAAAACTCATGAACTCTCTGAAATAGTCTTAAGGACTCTCAGGGGTCCATGGATTATACTTTGAGAACCGCTGACTCAAATGCCTTGACTTTTACATTCTTGAGGTCTACCTCCATGAAGTAATTCTTATAACCATGATAAACAAACCAATGTACAGCAGCGCACTTGGGTCACAGAAATGAACTCTATGGTCCCAGGGAAACACTGTACATCATCACTTAAGTCGGCAAGTTCACTTAGTGGACTGTAATACCATATGGGCTATGGAGTGAAAGAGGGATAATCAACACCACCCACAGAGCCAGCTATATACAGGCAATCAGAGCCTGAAAACACCAGTTTTGTTCCAGAAAAACTGTCAAGAATCCATATTAGTCATTTACACCCATATTTTCAGGTATTCAGTAGAAAAAGAGAAAGCCTTTTGTGTGGGTTAAAAAAAATGCAGTATAAACCCAGGAGGCAGGACTGAGAAAGAGCAGATGCTTGTGTCTCCAGAGTTTGTACTTTTTCTCTAAAAACACATCTGTCATCAACTTCAACCTAGAAGACCAACAAAGTACTTTTATAAATAAACACAGTGCCCATTTTCATTTTAGTGACTCTGAATTCTTGGTAATCAATCTGATGGCCATGAGACACCAGCTAACCCTCCTCCAGTATGCTTCAGGCGGGGTATGCTTCCAAGACAGTCATTGTCAGACCTGATGTGCTACAGTCAACAACACAGCATTTTTAGCTCCTTGTTTAATCTCTCTCTAAAGAAACATAAATGAGAAGTTTCCATATTCTCCTCATTTTAAAACCCCAGAAATCCTTGCATTAAGTTGACTCATAAAGAAGAAATAATGCAAAAAAAAAAAAAAAACTAAAAAAAAGAAGAAGAAATAATGCAATGGAGAACCTGTGATTCATAACAAAGATGGCAGTTGGAATGTCTCATAGACTAATGAAGTCATCCTTTGACTCTGCCTGGTCCTATTACCTTACCACTGTTCCAAAAGTTCTACCTAAAGCCATGGCCCTGGCCCAGTTCCCAGTCCAATAAGGGAAAAAGAAAGTATGGGGTCAATCAGTCTCAAGCCTCTGCCTTCCCATCTGCCCAGAGGTACCTGATACTGGATCACCTTTCTTGCTAAGCTGGGCTAGGAGTAATATTCTAATGCTAAACTCAATGTAGGTGATCTGGAATTGTTCCTGAAATTCCAAGACTTCTTGAGCCTTATCCCAACACTTCCTGGTCTTAGGCATCCCCTGCCCTCCTGGACTCCCCGGAGCTGGACAAGCTAACTGATAAACCCTGTTTCAGCTTCCAAACAAAGGTGAACCCTAACGGGTAGGTCAGAAATATCTTAACAGCTCTATCTCCAGAGCGTTTCCTTTTAGGCACAAGCAACTCATGAATACACCATTAGCTCTCCTACTACTTTCTAAATCTGGTTCATAGATAAACATGCCCATCACCTGAAAATAGTACTAGTCTCCCTTCTGCCCTCACCCAACGTGACTCATTCTTTACGGCTAAGCTTTTGCATGAGCTCCCTTTTAAACAATGAATACTTCTTCTTCCTAGCATCCAGGACCTAGAATCGGTTCTCTCTTCCCCTGAACCGTAGGCTAAGGGGTATATGCTTCTTTCTTGGAGGCAGAACTTCCTAAAGATGATCCAACGCTTGCCTCCTGGGTTCTCTCCACCTTAGGCCCCAGGCACTAACCTCCTATCTGAAGATGAGCTGTAAGGTTTTACTGACCTATGCCTACCCCTCTGCCTAGCTGTACCTCAAGTTTTTGAGCCTGTCCTCTGCCTCCTCCCTACAGCTATCACATCTAAGAGCCACTGTACTCCCTAGACAAATACAAGCACATGTTCAGAACTCAAAGAAAGCGTTTCATAATATCAATGCAAACATTATAAATCACTTAACTAAAAGGCCAAGTTAAAGTTCATGCTTTCATTGGCAAACCATTCTAGGGGGTACATGTTTTTTATGTTTAGGGGGAGCAAACCATTTTCAGTCTTATTTATAAATGGCAATTACATAAATACAATTTGTGTACAGTCTACAGATCCATTTTATCATTCATTACAACAGAACCCTTGAGTCACTGCTTATAAAACACTATGCATTTATATCCTCCACAGTTCCGGAAATCCTGCATTACCTAACCCTAGAGAAGAATCAGGAGTCAAATCCTTGGCTAGAGTTTTTCTAAATATCTTCTTTAACACCTTTATTACTGGAATCATTTGCTAAAAATGCATAATGCATAAAAAGGAAGCCACCTTGTACCTACTGTATCAGAATCTGAGTGCAGAGCCTGGAATTTTAATGAACACATCCATGTTCAGGATTTGTATTATTAGCGGTATTAGTATGTCACATAGGTGAATAAAGAGAGAAACATGCAAAAGAGCCAAAATAATCCTTACCAATCACTCCAAGAAATCTGCAAGTAATATTTTAATTTGATCAATCAAAAATGAGGACTTACAAATGTATTATTGAGTAATATGGAGAAAGATACCAGAAGAAACAGCTGAAAGCATTGGAATTGTTCACTTATGGGAAAAAAGGATGCAGGTTTCCAGCAGGGGTACTACTGGTTTTGTTATGAAACTTTAGCACTGTTTGATTTTTCTTCCATACTAACTGAATTAAAATGAAAATATATTACAAATAGAGAAAATAAAATACTCTATTATCTAGACTTTTAATTTATTCAGATTAAGTGTTTCCATTCTACTCCCATTAATCTGTGGTAGTAAAATGGCACTCCTTGGGGAAAAAAACCATAGGAACCGAGGATATTGTTTTTTTCAACTCTGATTTACTTTGATAGAAGACAAAATGTATCCCAACATATTATTTTTACTGTTAGCTTGGCTGCCTACCTACTTCTTTAAATGATTAAAGAAATTTCACAGAAACTTCCCTTATCATTAAATTCCTATAAGTGGTCAAAAATGAATTCTAAACATCATAACTTGGGCCACTTTGAATTTGCTGTTTGATACCACACAATTCCTACTAATATATCACAATATTTGGGATACTTTGATATTCTCTAGAGACTCCTGTGATTTTTCTTTGCCCAATCTTCATGACAAATTTGTATAATAGGGGTTGGGGTTCATATGTTTAGGGTCTCAGGAGCTTTGGGATTATTTAGGAGTTGGTAAGGCATGTTGGAAGTTGGGTGATTATGTGGTCTAGATGAAGATGGAAATATGGAGAGTCGGAGAACAAGAGAAACATGGGAAAAGGATAGCTAGCTAAGAGAAGGAGATTTTAAAACTAACATCTCTTTCCACCACTGCAATATTGATGCTCATCTACCAGCAAAGAACACAGAAAGTTGTATAACCCACAAATATCAGAATTGTTTCCTATACTGAGGAAGCTCCATTTTTTTCATCCCAGGTATACCATACATCGTCAGTGCCAATCAATCCTTATAACAAGGAGATGTTCTAACAGAAGAGGGTCTGGATTCCCAACATCTGAGGATAAGCTGTCAGTGGCAAACTGTGACAACAGTGGGCACTGGTGTAAACAGGATAAATGATTTCTGTATCACTAAGCCAATATCTCTGTGGTGTCACCAGGGAAAATGTGAAGGCTTCCATACAACATGAAGGGGATTAACTGGATGCTTCCAAAGTGAAACCACTTACTTGAGAGGACCTTTCTCATGTGAAGTGCAGCCCACGCTTCCTTCGGTTATACCTTTTCACTGTGGGCCCCTCAGTCTTAATTCATTTTACTGTTAGTTTCAAAGAGCATTCCAAGTTGGCTCAAAGCCCCTCAGATCACATATCAACCCTTGTGACAAGAATTATATTGCCGTTCACTTTTTACTTCCAAGTGGAAGCCCAGAAGGGTGATCAGTCACATTATCACCACAGAAAGCATGAGACAATTACTGTATCTGAGATAAAACTCTAGGCTATTACAGGGAAAAGGCAAGGGATGTTTGAGCATTTTACCAATATGATAGATCCGTTTCTGCCTCTCCTGGCCTTTTCTTTCTTTTTTTTTTTTTTTTTTGCAAATGTTAAAGGGATTGGTCCATTCAGTCATAATCTTGTTAAGTGAAGCCAAATCTAAATTATCCTTGCAGGCCATTTCTTCTTGGGGCTGAGCAGTAGATCTCAGAAAGCTGACTATAACAAGGCTCCATTATATGTCCTGTAGAACTTTAAAAAAAAGATTCGTGTTAAGCACGGAGTTGGAGTTTCCTAATTAAGAAAACTTTCATGGGGCACCTGGATGGCTCAGTCATTAAGCATCTGGCTTCAGGGCTCGGGTCATGATCTCAGGGTCCTGGGATCAAGCCCCAAACTGGGCTTACTGCTCAGTGGGAAGCCTGCTTCTCCCTCTCCTACTCCCCCTGCTTGTGTTCCCTCTCTGTGTCTCTCTCTGTCAAATAAATACATAAAATCTTAAAAAAAAAAAAACTTATGGAATTTATGAAATTTAAGAGTTATCTTCCCTAGACGCCATGAAAATGGAAAAAGAGGTTGCCTGAGTAGCTTTCTTCATTGTGAATTCCCCCAAACCTGGCGGGAGGAAAAGGGAAGGCAAAGCATGGGATGTGGTCCCTAGAAGTAGTCCCTCACAGAGCACACTCAACAAAATGAGACAGGAACAGTGACTCTTACTGAATGGGATTATCTTCAGTTACAAGTCTGTAGTATTTGCAAAACTAAAGCAGCTCCCTGAGTCCTGTAATTTAAAAAGAATCTCCAAAAGGCCCATCATTTGATAATAGGGCTCTGGGAGTTTCTACATAGGTTGGACAGCTTTCATTAATGCCAAGATGACTCTAGAAGCCATGATTGAGAAGCACCATGGAGCAGAATAATCATTAGATTTTTAAAGAGTCATTATACCACCTGCCATCCCATCTCAAAAGCAACAATATTCCACAACGACAAGGGACCCACCTCTTGTTCACTGCTACATCTCAAACTTACGCAGTAGTCGGCACTCAATAAATATTCAGTGGGTAAATGAATGAATGAATGAATGCCCCAAACACAAAGGATAAGTATAGTTTAGACAAATTGGCATTTTCTTGGAATAACCATGTCCATAAGAGAAAAATATCAACAGGGGACCCAACAAACACCTTTTACGTTTCTACTGCATCAGTACAAGCCAGTGAGAAAAGAATGCTAATCCGGCACCCTCAGTAAAGCATGAGAAAATGAATGTGTGAGTCACAATTCTACTTTGAATAATCTTTGAAAATTTGCTTTGCAGCCAGACTGCAGTTCCAGGGCTAGTTCAGTCACTTAATTCTTATGTGAGTATAGGTATAACTGCTTCATCTGAAAATGGAAATACTTAGACCTCCAATGGTTGTAAAAATTAAGCAAAATGTCACCTAAATATCAGGCACAGTCCTGACATATATAAAGCCCCATAAATACTACTTCTCCTTAGGGTCATGACTGTATGGAATTCTCACTTTGATTAGATTTGAATTCATTAAGTCAGATTGAAATCTTTTAACTGAGGGAATATCTAGAATTTTAAAAAAGAACATGCTATTACAAAGGCACACAAACCAATTAGTCTCACTTAATTAGATAAAAGAAACCTTCATTACAATTGATCATTCAGTGTTGCCAAAGAATTCAGAGATAATAAACATCAGTGGCTGGAACTCATGTTAAGGAGCTAGTCATGCAAAAATACTTTTCCAATGGTTTCAAAAATTATTTAAAATCCTCTCCCTGTATTTCCATTAGCTTTGTCCAAATAAAGAGCCATTTCTTCCATAAGCTTGTGATTCTACTACATCAAGGTTTGTGAAGCATATCTCGCTACATCAAACATGAGTATTTATAAAGCAATTAACAAACTGGAAATGTAAAGGGCCAGTTAAACTAACCCTGTATTTGTCTCAAGTCTCTCTCTTTATACACACACACACACACACACACACACACCCCTATAACATAAGTGTGTGTGTGTGTGTGTGTGTGTGTGTGTGTGTGTGTACTTTTGTTTTTTCCCCAAAGAAATGTGCTCTTCAGAGAGGAGGGATGATTTGCTTTTCCTGGTTGGGAAATGCATTTATAAAATGTAAAATCCCATTGGAAGATCCATGCTGACTGCAAAGTACACTGAAAATAGTTTTGTCCTCTTTTTGCCCATTATTGACTGGCTCTCTCACCTGCTGAGACTCAGCAGACACTTTCCTAAGGAAGTAATTTTGGGTAATTCAGTTCAATCTTTCTGCCTCTCAAGTTCTCTCCAAGGACTTCTCATTTTATCTTCATGGTTTATTTTCTCCAAGTATGGCTCACAGACCACATGCATCAGAATAATGCAGAGAGTTTGGGTAAAACACAGATTCCTGTAGAATGCCCAGATCTTCAGAATCAGAATCCCTGAGGTAGGGCTCAGGAACTTTATTTTTAACAAGCACTGCATGGGATTCTTAAATAAACTAAAATTTGAGCACTGTCTATCTGCATATGCTTCCAAAGGTAATTGCCGTCTCTTCCCATAGCCTCTACTGTCAGACACGTTGGAGATCCTGGCTGACTTCTACACCTAGATATCCAGGAGACAAGAGAAACTGAAAACACTTGCCACTTCCTACCCTCAAATCCTTTTTCTATCCCCCAGGGGGTAGTTTGATCAGGTTTTCACTCCTTAAACCTCTCAGGCCTGGTGATCCCTGTTCTCAGGATAAAAGTTGATTAAGAAATCCCCAACCACTTCTCTTCCCCTCTTGCTTCCACTGCCCATTGCACTCATCCTAAACCATTTCTAAGATGTTTTCATGGTTTCTCTGGTCCCTGAGCCTTTTCACACACTGTTCTCTCTGTTCTTCCCTTCCAAATTCTTCTTTTCTCTGGCATACCCACATTCATCTTCCAGATTTCAGCCTGCTGTGACTTCTGAAAAACTTACAGAACAGCTCCTTTTGCTCCCTCCCTTCCCCACTGGCGAAGGTCAGTTCCTCTTCTATGTAGACTCACTGGCACCTTCTACTAGTCTCTGAGCACCGTTCACTCATGTGTAGAGCTGCCAAGCACTTCATCCCATTTTATGCTCCTTGCTGTACTGTTCTGTAATTGCTAGTTTATGGACTTCCATTTTTCACTACAGCTCCCTGAAGCAGAAGCTGCCTCTGTCCTATGTGTGAGGTGTGAGGCACAAGACCCGGTACACAATGGAGTTCCATGCGTATTTGTGAAATGAATCAATGACCAAATGAATGGTCCTTGCTACCTAAACTCCCCTGAATATGAGAAGGATGCCTTTGTCCCTGTGACATCACTGCAAGGAGGAAACTAAACTCAGCAACATTAGGCATCATTTCATGAAGGCTGCGTGAGCTCATCCTCCAAGGACTTTACTGAGGCTGAGAGTACAAATGACATAGATCATAGGGAAGAAAAAATGGGTCTTGGCTCCCAGAAGTAAAATCTGAAGGGGCTGCTGAGACAAGAGTCAACCTTGAGTAGCAGAGCCCTTGATCTTGGTTCCCTGACCAGAGAAAGTCTCCTGGTCTGCTAACATTCCTTCCGACCCCAGCTGTCCATACCATGTGATTTACGAAAGGCTCAAAACTCAAGCCTCCATTGTATACAAGCTGTTTGGAAATTGGCTGGGGAGTGGTGCTCTTTTCCAGTTTCTCCAAAGCTATATTCTAGACCCCGTGATGCTGTCCTGCAGGCAACTTCGTTCCAAAGCAGGACACCCATACCCCAAAGACTGACTCTTCCATGGAATAACTAAATTAGATGTCAACCAGACCATCCATCCGTGGGGTTATTGCTCCTCAGTCTCCTGGAAACCTGCAGTTTTCTTTTCCCATTTTGACCACTGGTGAGGATTTTACAAGCAGATCAGGCGCTGGGGTCCTTCCTGTTGCTAACTTGTATTTTCACCCATCCAATCCCTTTCTGAGTCAAGGCAAGCAGCCTGCTTCAGTTCCAAGGTGAGACAAGGAATACAAGGCATAAAGCCACATGGTTTTTGTCTTTTTTCTTTCTTGGTTTTGTTTGGTGATTTTTACCTCCTGGGAATCTGTCTTTCATCTTCCAGATTTACAGGGAAAATGTAAAACAACTTCCAAGGAAAAATTCCACTGCAACACGGGTTCTCTGCAGCATGAAACATCTCCGGAAGTATTTTCGATAAAGCCAAGGCAGACCTGCATCAAAAGGATCAGAAACTTGGAAGTATTCGACAAGTGTGAGCCACATTTAGGATTTTAAGTGAAATATGGAACCTGTCTTAGTGTCCAGTTTCATCTCTAAATTTTTGCGAGGTGTGCAGAATTTTGCCAGGGCCTTTCCAAAGTGATGGCAAGATTCAGAAAGACTTTCTAAATGAGGACCTGAAGGTCATAAAACTGAGCCCACGTTTAATACTAGATTTCTGCTTGCTCAGGCTAACTTTAAAAGGTTAGAACCATCTAAAACTTCTCGGTATGTGCTAAAGGTGAGATTTCCCCTTATCTTTTAAGGCAGTGGGGGTGGGGAGTGGTGGAAAATAACAGATTTCCATTTGGTTGCTGAGAGAGGAAATGTTCTCTTAGTCTCTCCTTTGAAGGCAACCTATTTTTCTGCAACCCATAATTTGAAGCTTCAAACCAATATTTCTCTGTTTTCTCCTACCAACAAAGGTTGAAGAGCAAACTGGTGACTTCGAATTTGGTAAATGCAGCTCAGACCCTAGCTAGATCCCAGCACCCACAAGATAAGTAGTAGATTTCAAGTGGCTCCCTTCCCCACTACTCATTCATGAAAGGACTAGTGGCTTTTGTTAACAAGTTCGAATATCTTTGGTGGAAGCACCCAGCAGAAGAGACTGGATCTCCCAGGAGAGAGCCACACAGATGGCATCAACTAACTCACATTACTCAACCAGCAGAGTAAACAGATGACCTCTGGGGAGTGCCTGGTGCTCCACAGGGAAGCTGACGATTTTCCAATTCCTGCTTTACTCAGTCTCTGTGAAGTCTCCCAAATCCCCTCTGGTTTAAAATCAAGTTGATTTCTGATTTAAAATTAAGTTGATTTCTGTTGCTTCTAATAAAACAACAATAATGTTGACTAACAATAATGTTTTACTTGAAAATTCTGAATTTGCAATAAATATGTATTAAGTGATAAACCACCCGCTGCTTTTCCTAGAAGCTGGAAGACTGCACTTGGCAGAACTGCATAATGAACAAAACTGTTTTGTCTGAACAGGAAGTTGCACAGATAAAACTGGAAAATTGGGAACCACCAAGGACAGCACACTATGAAGAATTTAACATCCAATATATGCAAGGTGGTAAAGACACACCTGTCAGTCCACATCTAAATTAATTCCACCCCAGCAACGAAAAGAAATTGCAGATATCAATTATCTGCAATTGATATGCAGTCAGTAATCTCAGAATCATGGAGAGCTGAAAAAGTCCCAGAGATGAGACAAGGGCAAACACTGCCCTAATTTTGAAAGAGAAGGGAAAGCTGAATTTTAGAAATTTCAGACTAGTTTAATAACTACTTTAATTTTTCAGGTATTGCATCAAACAGGCAGGTTTGAAAATTCAGAAGTAAGTAAAGTGATAGGCACAGGTAATCATTATTCAAAAACCAATCATAGGAATGCTTGGGTGGCTCAGTCAGTTAAGGGTCTGCCTTTGGCTCAGATCATAATCCCGGGGTCCTGGGATTGAGTCCCACATCGAGTTTCTTGCTCAGCAGGAAGCCTGCTTCTCCCTCTGCCTGCCATTCCCCTTGTTGTGCTCTCTCTCTGATAAAAAAAATAAAATCTAAAAAAATAAATTAAAAAAAAAAAAGAACCAATCACAGTAGAAAACTCTCCTAGGTCTGTTTTATATGGCCCCTGGGGATCAAAGGATATTTGAACCATGCTGTCTCTTTATTTCAGTAAGGTAACTGGCAAAGAGGGCACGTATTGCATGGAGCACTGGGTGTGGAGCATAAACAATGAATCTTGGAACACTGAAAAAAAGAAAATAAAATTAAGATCTATAAATAAATAAATGTATGTATGTATGTAACTGGCAAACATCCCATTACTTTCCTGGAGAGAGGATAAAAAACATATGGGATGAATGATAACACTGCCCAAAACAGAAGTTTTCATCTGTGCAATAAATATGATCTGGGAATAGATTATGGTCCTAACTAAGTTTTCTTTAAACGACTTAAAACATACAGTGTCCTCATGGGGTGGGGCTGGGGGCAGAGAGTAGAGGTTAGCTTTCTAATCTCATATCTGAATGAAATACCAAAGCCCAAAATGTTACTGTACCTGCTCATAAAAATGTGTGTTAATTCCAGGAGCACTGGGCCCAAGGTGGGGTATACCCTTAGATATCTCTGCTTGAGCCCTATTGCTGGGAAGAGGGTTTACGAGTTCTAGACTCAGCAAATACACCTCTCTGTTCAGCCCCTCAGGTTTAGAGCACTCCATCTTCACTAGAAGCCCGTTCTGGTCAGAAATACCAAACAATTGAGAAAAACCAATATTACTCTAATCAACCAAAGTTTTCATGTGCTCAAATGTGCATGTCCCCTTTTAAACTTTTTCATTTCTGCTTTTTGCATCTAACAAAAGGAGAGTTGATAGTGCTGTCACGGAAGTCACTGTGAAGGTACTTTTATCTATAGGCATCTATAGGTTATTAGGGACATTGAGCATTCCTCACTCACTTCAGATTTCCTATAGGTAAAATTCTTATGGGCATGGATTTAGTTCATGGGCAAAAACATCAGTCTTTGTAGGTATCACCTTTATACCTCTTACTATGTAACAGGCACTCTTCTAAGCACTTTTAATAAATCACTCATTCATCATTTATTTCATAAATACTACTGCTTAGGACAATAAGTCAGGAGGCTCCAGAGACCCAACAGATGAATGGGCTGCTTGAATTCAAATTCACTGCATTACAATGACACCTTCAAGGGCCATTGAAATTAGACCAGGGCTGCCTCATGCATTCACAAAGCACAGCATGTTTTACTTCAGGGATCCCTCCTCACTTGGCCCCCTACACATCATGTGCATTTCAGGAAGCTTCCCATCTGTTGCCCTTGCCCCTTCTTTGTAAACAGTGAATACTACTACACATCTCTGATTACACTGTCACCTCTGTCAAAAACACAGCAACTCTTCCAAAACCAGATCCTTTTGACTTTGCTCTCTCTGGTTTGTTCAGTCTCTACTTGCCTTTCCAATATTCTCCCACATTCAAGAGAGAAAAAAAAAAAAAACATAAAACGTGTCTTTTTTATAGATGCTGTAATCCTCCTTTGATTTGTTAGCTCATCATTAACTCATTTCACCCAGCAAGTATTTGTCAAATATTGCCCTAAGCTTTCAATGACATGGGATAGGAGACACAGCCCATATCCTCATGGAACTTGCACAGTAATCTGTGGACAATGAAATTACCCCACCCGATTATAATCAGATTCACTGGTATGTACAATAAGGCGAAGGAGAGGGAGCTATGCAAAGCCTCTAAGAGTTTTAAGCAGAAGAAAAATATGATCTGATTTTCATTTTAAAACGTTCATTTGTAATAAAACTTCATGGCAGCTGCCTTTTGGATACAGGCAGTTGTTATCAATGGCTGCTATAACTCTTAGAGGGAAGGTTGATGAGAAACTTTAAAATGGATAGATCAGGCTGACAGCACCTGAATCCAAACATCAAACTTAACTTCACAAAAACAGGTAAAACCTAATAGGTGCCTCCCGATGGAAGTTCATGATACCAACTGTGATGCATTCTTTCTAGAAAATCAGACCTATGTCTGATCAATCCTCTAGATAGAATTATAAGTTTCCAAAGGACAGAAGAACATGTTAAATGATACAATAGGAATGCCATCAGAAAACCTAGAACATGGAAAATTCTAGTATATAAACAATTTGATTTCTTTAACAAATAAATTATAATGACAAAAAAAGAGGGAGATGGAAACTGAATTAAGAGAAACTTAAAAGACATATAAGCCAACTGTAATATATGGACCTTGTTTGAATCCAAACACAACAATTGTACCAAAAAAAAAAAAAAAGTGGGAGAGAAATTTATATGCTGACGAAACATTCATGTAACATTAAGGAATTATTGGTAGCTTTTTAAAGGTTCAACCATGTATTGATGCTTCTTTTTTCCAAAGAGTCCTTATCTTTTGAAAGTACATACTGAAATATTTACAGATGAAATAATCTTAAATTTAGAAGGTGCTTCAAAATAATTCAGTATATATGAAGAAAGTGGTTGGAGGTCTAGACAGAACAAGATAGACAATGTGTTGATGGCCATTGATGGTACATACGTTGATGGTATGTACATTATATTTCAAAAGAGTTGTTTTAAGAATCCAAAAAAAAGAAAAAAAAATAAGAAATCTGCCTATTAGAACAGAAAGAATAAAATAAAAATAGCAAAGATAAGAAGACTAGTTAGGAAGCTTTCATTGGAGATCAACTGAGTGATGACAAGCTTGAACTGGAATTGAAAAAGTGAAAATGGAGAGGAATAAATTCAAGAAATATTTTTGCTACAAACTCTACAGGCCTTGGAAGATGGTGGGCAGTGGGGAGAAGGAGAAGGTGCAGAGTATAATTCTCAGTTGTCTGATTTTCAAGTGGACAAAGTGCTGTGTTACTTGCTGAGACAGGGAATTGCAGAGAAGAAGGGTGAGTGGGGAGCTGCTAGTGCTCCTGAGTTCTGTTATGGTACTAGAAGAATAAACCAGCAGACATGAGCAAGGGCAGCTGGAGCCCAGGAGAGAGGGCTCAACACAGTGTTCTGTAGGGAATTTCTAGGTCTTGGGTTCTTTTCAGCCATGTCTGCCTGCTACTGAATGAGGGCTTCCAAGCTGAGACACCTGGGGATTCCAGTAGTCTGACAGTCAAAAGAGATGTCAGTAAAAGACACTGCCCTTTCAGAAAGTTTGAGCTAATAATTTTTTAAATACAGCTTAGAAACAATAGATTATAAATTTTTAATATTGATTCCATTTGAGACCATCTTTCGAGGAGAGTTAAATCCAATTTGAGGTACTCTCATGATTGACAGTTTTGATTTTCCTTCTCTCTGACTCTTTTTAAGCTTGTTGTTCATACTTCTTTGATCATTTTATTTGGTTGTGACCATTGTTATAAGAATACTTTATTGGTGCAATTTGGTGGTGATATATTTTGTTTATTGGCATATTATCAATTTTTTAAAAAATTTTATTTCTCTCTAGGGTTTTCCTGCATAGGAGCATCTACAAGTATAGGGACAGAAACAGTGTCTGGTTTTCTGTGTGTGTGTGTGTGTGTGTGTGTGTGTGTGTGTGTGTGTGTGTGTCAGATAGGAGAATGAGGAACAGGAGTTTCAGGACATCAGCTCTTTTTCTGGCTGACAGTTTCAACAAAGGAAAAATTAACCATGTCATAAACTGAAAAGTAAGTCCATTTCTTTAACTAAGCCCCATTTGCCTTATGATTAATGCCAGTTCCTTTGAAATACCAAATTAGATTTCTGCCTATGTCAATTTTCAAAATTCTTGAGAGTATATTCTTTGAGGTTGGGGGCTATTTTTATGAGATATTGTAAGAGGCTGCATTGAGGACTACCATTTAATGGGAATTTTTTTTTTAATTTTGTTATGTTAGTCACCATAAAGTACATCATTAGTTTTTGATGTAGTGTTCCATGATTCATTGTTTGCGTATAACAACCAGTGCTCCATGCAATCCATGCCCTCTTTAATACCCATCACCAGGCCCACCCATCCACCTACCCCTCTCCTTTCTAAAACTCTCTGTTTGTTTCTCGGAGTCCATAATCTTTAATGGTTCATCTCCCACTCTGATTTCTCCCCCTTAATTTTTCCCTTCTCCTAATGTCCTCCATACTATTCTTTATGTTCACAAATAAGTGAAACCATATGATAACTGACTTTCTTTGTTTGACTTATTTCACTCAGCATAATCTCCTCCAGTCCCACCCATGTTGATGCAAAAGTTGGGTATTCATTCTTTCTGATGGCTGAGTAATAGTCCATTGTGCATATGGACCACATCTTCTTTATCCATTCATGTGATGAAGGGTATTTTGGCTCTTTCCATATTTTGGCTATTGTGGACATTGCTGCAGTGAGCATTGAAGAAGACATGAAAAGATGGAAAAACATTCCATGCTCATGGATCGGAAGAATAAACATCATCAAAATGACTATGCTGCCCAGAGCAATCTATACTTTCAACACCATCTCAATCAAAATACCAATGGCATTTTTCAAAATGTTGGAACAACCCTAAAATTTGTTATGGACCCAGAAAAGACCCTGACTTGCCAAGGAAATGTTGAAAAAGAAAAACAAAGCTGGGGACATCATGTTGCCTGATTTCAAGTATATTACAAAGCTGTGATCACCAAGATAGCAAGGTACTGGCACAAAAACGGACACATAGACCAGTGGAACAAAGTAGAGAGCCCAGATATGGACCCTCAACTCTATGGTCAAATAATCTTCAACAAAGCAGGAAAAACTATTACATGGAAAAAAGTGTCTCTTCAATAAATGGTGCTGGGAAAATTGGAGAGCTATATACAAAAGAATGAAACTGGACCATCCTCTTACACCATACACAAAGATAAATTCTAAATGGATGAATGACTTCAATGTGAGACAGGAATCCATCAAAATCCTAAAGGAAAACATAGGCAGCCACCTCTTCAACATTGGCCACAGTAACTTCTTTCAAGACACATCTCCAAAGGCAAGGGAAACAAAAGCAAAAATAAACTTTTGGGACTTCATCAAGATAAAAAGCTTCTGCACAGGAAAAGAAACAATCAACAAAACAAAGAGGCAATACATGAAATGTGAGAAGATATTCCCAAATGACAGATGGACAAAGGGCTGAAATCCAAGATCATAAAGAACTTCTCAAACTCAACACCCATAAAACGGATAATTGAGTCAAAAAATGGGCAGAAGACTTGAGCAGACACTTCTCCAGAGAAGACATACAAATGGCTAGTAAACATAAAAAAGTGTTCATCATCATTAACCATCAGGGAGATTCAAATCAAAACCACATTGAGATACTACCTTACACCAGTTAGAATGGCAAAAATAGACAAGGTAAGAAACAACAAATGTTGGGGAAGTTGTGGAGAAAGGGGAACCCTCTTACACTGTTGGGGGGATTGAAAATTGGCACAGCCACTATGGAAAATGGTTTGGAGTTTCCTAAAAAGTTAAAAATAGAGCTACCCTATGACCCAGCAATTGCACTACTGGGTATTTACCCCAAAGATACAGATGTAGTGATCTGAAGGGCCATATACACCCCAATGTTCTTAACTGGGATTTTTAAGGTTAAAATCCTTCATAGGAAATCAAACTAAAATGAGAGGCATCTAGTCTCCACTGAGCTTTTAGCCTTTGCCATCTTTTCAGCTTACAGAAGTTTCTCGTTCCCAGTCCTCCTTTGTACAACATCTAAGTGCAGTTTGTATTGGAAAACTGACTTCTACTTCCCTCTGATTAAGTTTCTATGCCCCTTACCAATTTTAACCTAATAATTTGCAGACTTCATTTGGCTTCATTTATTCCCATTGTTGCTATTTCGATGCCCTCCCAATTGCTGCATGACATTCAACTCTGGATGCATTCTTGGGGTTTTTCCTTTCAATTAAATGCTTCCAGAAACAAAATTTCAGAAAATGGGTTCACCCTAGCTGACTCAGATCTGAATCTGAATCTTTCCAAAGAGATTTTTACAGGGAAAATATTACTGGCTTTAAACTTCAAGCAGTGAGTTCTGAGCTGCACTTTGCATTTGGCTTTCATTTTTCACATCTCCAACAATGTAAAAATCCCAACAAAGTAACAGTTTTTTCTAAGAAGGGCCCAGATCTCTGGAATGTACTTGTTCTCTTTATCCAACAGAATTTCAAGGTACAGTGTAAACTTTCTTTTCTTGCCCTCACCAACTAAAAGCAGCAAAGCTCTTATTTATATTCCAGTTTAAAAGGGTTTCCTTTAATGGAAATTTTTACTCATCTTCCATAGAGTGGTATGAGGATGAGTGAGCTCAGTCTATTGTGAAACTTTGCATATGCAAAATATGCTTTTTATTTCCTTCCAGTGATACCTTCAGAGGCAGGCACATGAGTTTCTAATAAATTCTTTTTTTTTTTCTAATAAATTCTTAAAGGTACAGCATCATTCCCTTTCCTTGCCGCTTGAAGTGTGGACCAACCACATCTTTTCACCTGGCAGCTGGTTAGAAATACAGATTGGGGTTTCACCCCCTACCTACTCAATCAGAACCTGCATTTTAACAAGATCCTCAGATGATTCACATACACAAGGAAGTTTGAGAAGCACTCCAACAAGAGTCCAGGTGGTTTACTGCTGCCCCTGCTGTCCACAGACTACACTCTTGAGAGGTCAGAGACTAGAGAATGGAAGAAGAAAAAGTACAGTGGTACGTAGAAAAGAGATGGCCAGGATGAATCTCCAGAAGCAAGACAACAACATCAGGCAACCATAGACTCTGTTAAGTAGAGAATTTGAAGAAAGGTCCTTTGGAGGTCAGTAGAAGAAAAAAGTTCTGGAGGAAGAGAATGATAATGAGGGCCTTTCATACATACACACGCACCCATGCACATATCTTTGTACATATGTGTGTGTATGTATATTACAACTCTTAATTTCATAACAATTGTGTAAGGTATACACTTTCAATTATTTCTTTAAAGATTTTTATTTATTTATTTATTTGAGAGATGGAGAGTGAGTGAGAGAGAGAACATAAGAACACATGAGCAGGGGGAGGGAGAAGCAGACTCCTCACTGAGCAGGGACCCCAACTGGGACCTGGGATCATGACTTGAGCTAAAGGCAGCTACTTAACCAACTAAGCCACCCAGGCATCCCTAGCTTTCTTATAGAAAAAGAAAATTGAGGTTCATTGAGTTTAAGGAGCTTACCTAAAAATCACATAAGTCAATACTGGGCATGAATTCAAAGCTAGACTTAGGAGGCACCTGAGTGGCTCAGTCAGCTAAGCTTCTGCCTTTGGCTGGGGTCGTGATCTCTAGGTTCTGGGATCTATCAAACCCTACCTCAGCAGGGAGCCTTCTTCTCCCTCTCCTTCTGCTGCTCCCACTACTTGTGTTCTCTGTCAAATAAATAAATAAAATTAAAATTTTAAAAAGCTAGGTTTAGGGGTGCCTGGGTGGTTCAGTGGGTTAAAGCCTCTGCCTATGGCTCAGGTCATGGTCCCAGAGTCCTGGGATGGAGCCCCGCATCAGGCTCTCTGCTCAGCAGGGAGGCTGCCTCCCCCCGCCGCCTGCCTCTCTGCCTACTTGTGATCTCTGCCAAATAAATAAAATCTTTAAAAGAAAATTTAAAAATATTAAAAAGCTAGATTTAACCAACTTCAAAACAATTTTCATAAAAATTCTCACTTTACCACCTTCCAATGATTGATTGATCATTTTGATTACTAAAAATAACCTTACTAGAATTAGTACCTGGATAAAAAGAAGCACAAGATAAAAATCTTGTTCTAAAAACAAACAAACAAACAAAACCCACAGATACTCAGTATAAATTAAAATTTTTTACGAAAGTTTTTATCAAAAATTATGCTTTAAAAAAGAGATTCCACTTAAAGTCATGTAGTCACAAATCTCTCATATTTAGAAGGCATTTTCTAAATTAATTTATTCCAAATATTGAATTACTATTTAAGAAAGACCCATTAGCTCAAGTGTATGTCAGTCAATATCACATGAAAGAGGTCAACTAGTGGAATCAATAAAAAAGAAAAAAAAAATCAACAAGGATATGGTAATCATTCCTACAGCAAAATTTCACATTTTTCAAGCACAGAATATCCTCATAAACAAAACTTTAGAAGTTCACATTGAAAATGTAACTACATGCTATACGTTACATTGTGAAATTCATGACTATAACCTCAGCAGAGATGAATGAAAGAAATGAATATCTCTAATGTTGTATTAGTGGACACTGGCAACAACATCATTCATGGGTTTAATAAGTACTGGATTTCAAACAACTTAAATGAAGATGAAGATTGTTTATTCTGGGAAACCATGACTGACGACTCAAAGAGTAGCCCTAGTGGTATCAAAGGTCCATGATGAAGATGCATATAATTAGCTCTAATAAAATTGTTCTTATAGGGACACCTGAGTGGCTCCATCAGTTAAGGGTCTGCCTTCAGATCAGGTCATGATCCTGGGATCCTGGGATGAGTCCCGCATCAGGCTCCCTGCTCGTAGGGGAGCCTGCTTCTCCCTCTGTCACTCCCCCTGCTTGTACTCTCTCTCTCAAATAAATAAATATAATCTTTTAAAAAAATTGTTCTTAGAAAAAGTGAGAATAGAACACCTATGTTCCTTAAATAACATTTACATAACAAGTGATTTTTTCAATATGTAGGTATAACTAAATTAATAAGCTAAACATTAAAGGAAGATTTTAACTATCCCATCAACAACCCAAAAAATACTTTTATTCAAGTTGACCCAAAAAAATTCTGTTGAAATTTCTCATTGAAAAAATGGAGGGAAGCCTCCCTAAGAAAATTGCCCAACAACATGATAAATATTAACAGTGAACCATGTACAAAACACATACAAAGGAAGGAGCAAGTAATTGGGATGACCAGAGAAAGTTTCTTGGGAGATGACATCTGAGCTAAATTTCAAAGGTAAACAGAAAAGGAACTGAAGGAAAACACTGCAACCATAAGAAACTGCATGTCCTAAGTCATAGAGGGGGAAAGACACAGCACACTCGAAGAAGTGTATGGTTTATAAGACATGTGAGAGAGAGTGGATGTATAAGGATATTTGCAGCTGGAAGAAACTGTTTACCTGCTGACCCTGGGGCAAAGGTGGGAGACAGAATCATGGCATCTTATCAGAATTACCTGAAAGGTCACCTTCCTTCTAAGATGGGGTTATTTCAACAGTAATACTTGATGATCATTTTCTTGCTCTTGGGTACAAGCAACCAGGCAACATAGAATCACAGTACAAGCCTAGATATAAAAGCAAAGTGATTCTTTTAAAGAAAAATATGCCAGTTAATTTTTAATTTTCTAGAAACAGAGCCGAAAACTAACTGAACGGGTCAAAAGAGGAGATGTGGAAATCTTAGCCTTAGTTTAGAGCAGCTTTCTCTACCATCATGTTTCTCTCCAGAAAGGACAACCAAAAATAATGATTTCTCTCACATATTTATAAGCTTTGTGTAGAGATGCACATTTTTCCAGCCATAAGACACTCTTCCACTCTTTTATTATATTTATGTTTTACATTTCATTATATGGATAGTAATGATATTGTTAAATAGCCAACTCTGCTACTTTCAGGGGAGGGGACAATAATTAAAACACTTGTCTTGCATGCAATGACCAAGGTAGCCCCTACTAGAGAAATGGAAAGTCAATTGCCATTCCTCTACAGAGCACGTTCATGAAGCACAGTTTGGGTAATTTCAGAAGAGCTATTTCATCTCTTTTCCAGTCCTTAAGAGTTCAAAAAAAGAAAGTCTAGTCTCAGAGCATTTTATAATAAATACATTAAAGAATTCTATTTTCATATATAATTTCACTCCTAATAAAATAGAATTGAATGGATATTTCCTTAACATGATGCTATGTCAACCCAAAAACCAACCCTATGAGTAACAGAGAAACAATGGGGATATTTTCACTCAATTTAGGAAAAAGACAAAGACATCAACTACCACCAGTATTATTTAACATTGTTCTTAAAAGGCCAGTCAGCAATTGTACAACAGAGGAACTGGAACACATACACACTTTATAGAGGAAGTAAAAATTATTATTGTCAGATGACACATTAGTTAATATGGAAAGTCCAAGCATGACCGCAATAAATATATCAACCAGATGGTATTTAGAACTAAACAGACTGTTTAAAAATGGACAAAATAGTAAGAAAATTCTGGAAAATTATGAAAAGAGTGACATAATATTAAGATCAAACAATCAGAATAGTAAGGAAAAAAACTGGGAAAAATATCCTTTTAATCTCAGTGTGGAAAAGTCCTTCCTCTTAGTGACACATAATCCAGAGGCTAATAAAGGAAAACTGAAAGAATATAACTACATAAAAACTAAAATGTTCTGCATGAAAAAATAAAATAGGCAAAGAAAAATTGCAAAATGTAATAAATATCACAGACATAGGGCCAGTTTCCTTAATTTAAAAAAGCCCTTAGATATTAATACAAAAGATCAATAAGACAGTAGAGAAAAAATAAGATACTTAACAAAAATAGAAATATATATGGCTCAAAATATTATATTTCATCAATTCTAAGTTTGCTTATTATATGTTAGCATTTTTGAAATCTGAATGAATCTTATAATCAATGGCTCCTTAAAAGTGATGAATGGCAGAACATAAAAAAATATTAAGCTACACTCATAAGGGGAGAAAATTAAATCAAAACTACAATGAAATAATATTTTTCACCAATCATGTTGACAAAATAAAACAATAAAAATACTCTATTAGCAAGGAACAGACCAACAGACACTTTTACACACTGTTTGTGGAGGTAAAAATCACTATAATTTCTATGGAAAGCATTTTGGCAGTACCCAAAAACAATTAAAATCTACACTTTGATCCAACAGCTTTAGTTCTAGGAATTCATCCTAAAGAAATATTTTTACATATGTGAAATAAAACCTGTATGAATATGTATTAATTACACCATTGTTTATAAGAGCAAATGACTGTAAAGAATATATACTTACATCCATAAATGAATTACCCTATATCCATGAATCAATTATCCTCTACCTATAAATGGAATAATATGCAGCCATTTAAATAATGAAGCAATGCTTAAATACATTGATTTGGAACATATACAATATGTGATTAAGTGGAAAAAGTAATATAGAACACAGTACATAAATACTACCACTTGCAAGGGTAATATGTATATATAAATGGACACAAATATGGTTATGACTATACATGCATAGACTATTTGTGAAGAATACACAAAAACCCAGTAACTGCGGTTTCCTCTAGAGAATACTAAAGAGACTAAGTGACAGAGGTGAGTGGGAGACTTCATTTTCACAGTTTATCATCTTGTACCTTACAGATGTATATGTGTATATGAAACATATTCAAACAATTAAAATTTTAATTTTAATGCAATATGTATAAACTTTCCAACCCCTTTAAAAGAAGGGCATAGAAAGATTTGAGTATCACCAACTATTACAATCCCTTCATTTTATGGAAAAGAAAATTTATCTATGATTAAACAACTTGCCCAGGATCTATCCTGGCAGACTATTTCAATCTCCTTTCCAATGCTAAGGTTCTATGTTTTTATCTTATTTTATTTATGCTAAGGAATATGATGAATTAGATATAGGCAGGCATAGTTTCATCACCACTCATTGAATCCTGACCTAATCTAGAAAAAATTCTCAGAAAATCATATTAAGAAGGTATCTTGGTAGATAAGGGCTCGTTCACTCTTAAACACATGGAAGAGTCAATGTGCTTAACAAATCTCCCACATTCTGACCTTCTCTCCATTTCTCAAACAAGGGAACAATCACATAAAACATGAATTTGTTGCTTTGTCAATGTGCCAATCTGCACTGATGGTCAAACTATGGCCACCAAATTCTTGAAGTTCTCTCCAACTGCATCCCAAAGAAGAAGGGACAAATTACAATATACAGGTGTTCAAACAACATCATTGTTTCCAAATAATATACCAACACTATCAGTTATCTGGGAACTCCTGATGACTAAGTGATGTCCATCTGTCAAAACTACCCAATTGCTAGTAAAGCTTAATATATCAGACACCCAACTTTAGGTTAAGATTAGGGTTAGCATCTTCTACTCCCAGCAGCTGTAGCATCACCCAAAGAGTGTATCATAAATTAATAATTTTGATTTCTGGAGTACTCATTAATTTAGCTCTGACTGTTTGCTTTTATCTGCTTTCTGGTTTTATTATTCTTCCTCTTTTCCTTGGCAAATGTTTGGTAAGGATTCCTTTCCAGTAAAACCTAGCCAAAAATACATGATGAATTTAGGGATTCATTCATGCATTATAAAATCTAACCCTTACTTAACAAGGCATAATCCAAAATCTCTCTCAGAATTTAAAAACTCTTCATATTTTTTCTAGGGCTTTTTAAGTGAAATTAGTATTACGTATATGTTTTTAAGTAGAGAATACAATTACTACCTCAGGACAAATTATTTTATTTAGATCATATTTTGGCCATTACCCTAGTTGTTACACTAGTTTATTTAAATAAGAAAAAAATTGAATTAGAACTCTATGGTTTCTAACCTTATAATAGAAAATAATTTATAACATCCAGAGTTGCTAAGCATGCAGGAAAACACACCTTTATTACATATACTAAGGCCTAAAGTGTGAATTAAGAGAGTATCTATGTGGCACAGATTGGCAAAGCATGACAAAAAATTTAAGAATATTAGTAATTTTGACCTAGTGATCATATTTCTAAAAATATATTACCTTAGAGAAAACTTATGGAGACAAGAAAAGATTTAACTTCAAGGACTTCCTTAGTACTTAAATAAAATGAATCGATAAAATGAACTGTGAAAGTAACATAAAATGGTTCTGAACAGTTTACAAATTCCAGAATGGTAGAGTAAGGACCTCTGAAAATTCACACCACCATAAAGCAACAAGAAAATCATTAAAAATTATATCATCATTTTCACAGCTCTAGAGAATAAAGGCTTACAACAATCTTACAACAATATTTATTAAAGAAAAATAACCGAATCCCAATAAGAACAGCAAGCTTTATGGCATTTCAACTTACACTAATGTTGTCCCTCTCTACTCAGCTCTATTATAGCCTTGAAAGCCAATAACCTCACAATTACAGTAGCTTGGGTGAGGCCACTCACAAGAGTGAGAAAAATGGGTTTGGAGTTCCCCAAATATCCCATCTCAAGTGTCTGTTACTATCTCATCTGTCTGAAAGCTTACTGAAAAACTTCGCTCTCAGAATCTGTCTTTATTTATCTCCAACTCAGAGCTCACTCTATTTTATCTCCATGGCATTTGTTAAAAATGATCAGTAATAATTGTTTAACATAGCAGCTGCCTAAAGCAGTATTACCATTTGGGGTTAACAAAACACTGACCAAAAAACTTAAAAAGAAAAGTTGAGGAATGGTTCCCTATATGAAGTTTTAAAAAGATCCTACATAATCCTGGGAATCTAGAAAGCCACACACATGTGCAAGACAGTATGCATCCCCAGGAAACACCTGAGAAGGCTCAAATCTCTCACGTCTGGCTAACCTTGAGGCTTTGCACAATCAAGAAGTTAAGTACAGAGCAGTGTTGTAAACTTCCTGCTAGAATATTGAAAGCATGCTCCAACACACACACAGAGCCCCTTGGCAAAGGCTGGGAGACATATTGGTTCAAGACACTCAGGGAAATCTCTATCTAATCAAGAGTTGGCCAAAAAAAAAGAGTTGGCCACTAAAGAAACTAAGCCAACTGAGATTCATTGGCCACACATGACATAAAAATACAGACTTTACAGAATTAGTCCCACAAAGTTACCAAATAAACAAAAAGTAACAATAACAACCATAAAAACAAATAGCAACAACAACAAACCCATAAAGAGGAAATCTAATTTTCAGAGCTATTATATGGCATTATTTAAAATGTCTACTTTTCAACATCAACAACAAAAATGAAACATACAAAGAAGTGGGAAATGTGGCTTATACACACATATACACAAAAGGCAGGTAATATAAATCATCCTTGCTGAAGCTCAAAGATTGTACTTATTAGACTTTAATTCATCTGTTATAAATATGTTCAAAGAACTAAAAGAAATCATGTCTCAAGAAGAAAAGAAAAATATGAGAATGATGTCTCATTAAGTAGAGAAAATCTATAAAGAAAAATTATTAAAAAGAACCAAATAAAAATACTGGAATTGAAAAGAACAATAATTGGAATAAAAAATTCATTACAGGAGCTCAAGAGCAGATTTGAACTGGCAGAATAAAGAACTGGGGAACTTCAAGACAGATCAATTGCCATTAACCAGTCTGAAGAACAGAAAGAAAAAAGAATAAAGAAAACTAAGCAAAGCCTCATAAATACGTGTGACACCAGTAGATGTCGCAAATATAAATAATGGGGGACGCCTGGGTGGCTCAGTGGGTTAGAGCCTCTGCCTTCGGCTCAGGTCGTGGTCCCAGGGTCCTGGGATCGAGCCCCATATCGGGCTCTCTGCTCTGCGGGGAGCCTGCTCCCTCCTCTCTCTCTCTCTCTCTGCCTGCCTCTCTGTCTACTTGTGAACTCTGTCAAATAAATAAATAAAATATTTTAAAAAATAATTTTAAAATAAATAAATAAATAATGGAAGGAGAGAAGAGAGAGAAAAGGGCAGAAAGAATACATGAAGAAATCATGTTCAAAATTTCCCCAAATTTGGTGAGAAACATTCATCTACACATCCAAGAAGTTCAACAAAATAGGGCAAGCTTAAAGAAATCCACAAATATAAAATAGTCAAACTAATAGAGAGACAAAAACAAAAAGAGAATCTTCTCTCATTATAGCAAAAGAACCGTGACTCATCACATACAAGAGATCACCAATAAAATAAACTGTTGTTCTGTATATATTCTGATTTCCTATTGGAAACCAGTAAGGCCAGAAAACATATGCCAAGTAGCAAAAGGGGAAAAAAAGCACTGTCAACCAAAAATTCTATATACAGAACAACTCTTGTTCAAAACAAAGAAGAAATCAAGACATTTCCAAATAAATAAAAACTAAGAGAATTCACTGCTAGCAGAACTACTCTACCAGAAACACTGAAAGGAGTCCTTCACGGTGAAATGGAAGGTCATTAATCAAATCCACATGATGATATAAAGGTCACCATTAAAAGTAACTACACAGATAAATATAAAAGACAGCATGAATATATATTTTTTTCTTCTTTTTTTCTATACTTAAAAGAAGCTGTATAAAATAATAATAATAGACTGTGTTGATAGTTTATAAGTTACATAGAATGTGATTTATATGATAATAACAGTAGAAAAGCAGAGGAAAACAGCTGTATTGTAACAATGCTTTTATATACTATTGAAATTAAGGTGACATTAATCTGAACTAGATATTTTTTTAAAGATTTTATTTATTTATTTGACAGAGAGAGATCACAAGTAGGCAGAGAGGCAGGCAGAGAGAGAAGAGGAAGCAAGCTCCCCACTGAGCAGAGAGCCTGATGTGGGGCTCAATCCCAGGACCCTGGGATCATGACCTGAGCCGAAGGCAGAGGCTTTAACCCACTGAGCCACCCAGGTGCCCCTGAACTAGATATTTTTAAATCAAGATGTTAATTACAGGGGCCTGAGAGGCTCAGTTGGTTAAGTGGCTGCCTTCAGTTCAGGTCATGGACCCCAGGGTCCTGGGATCAAGACCTGCTTTGGGCTTCCTACTCAGTGGAGAGCCTGCTTCTACCTCCCACTCTATCCGCAGCTATGCCTACCTGTGCTCTCTATCTCTCTGCTAAATAAATAAAATCATTTTTTTAAAAAAGATGTTTATTATAATCTGCAGGAAAATCAGAAAATGGCTATGAAAATTATATATACATATATATTATTTCATATATAGAGAATATGAAATTACTATATATATACATATATATGGCTAAAATATATCTACTTAATAAAAAGAATAAGTAGTCATGGTGGAATTGAGAAACAAACAAAAATTGACAAACTGCACAGAGAGACTAAAGGGGAAAAAAAGAGGAAAAAGTCAAATTATAAAATCAAGAATGCTTTAAAAAAAAAAATGGGGCGCCTCAGTGGCTCAGTGGGTTAAAGCCTCTGCCTTCGGCTCAGGTCGTGGTCCCAGGGTCTTGGGATCGAGTCCCGCATTGGGCTCTCTGCTCAGCGGAGAGCCTGCTTCCTCCTCTCTCTCTCTGCCTGCCTCTCTGCCTACTTGTGATCTCTCTCTGTCAAATAAATAAATAAAATCTTTAAAAAAATAAAATAAAATAAAATTAAGAATGAAAGCTCATACCCTATGACCTAGCAATTGCCCTACTGAGTATTTACCCTTAAGATATAAATGTAGTGATTCAAAGGGGCACGTACCCACATGTTTATAGCAGCAATGTCCACAATAGCCAAACTATGGAAAGAGCCTAGATGTCCATCAACAGATGAATAGATAAAGAAGATGTGGTATATATATACAATGGAATACTATGTAGCCATAAAAAAGAAATCCTGCCATTTGTAACAATGTGGATGGAACTAGAGGGTATTATGCTAAGTAAAATAAGTCAATCAGAGAAAGACAATTATCATATGATCTCTCTCAAGTGAGGAATTTGAGAGGCAGGGTAGAGGTCACAGGGGGTAGGGAAAAAATGAAACAAGATGGGATGCAGGGAGGGAGACGAACAAGAACCTCTTAATCTCAGGAAACAAACTGAGGCTTGCTGGGGGGTGGGTGGGGGAGGGATGGGGTGGTTGTGTTATGGACACGGGGGAGGGTATGTGCTATGGTAAGTGTTGTGAATTGTATAAGACTGATGATCTGATGATTCACAGACCTGTACCCCTGAAGCAAATATGCATTATAGTTTAATTTTTAAAAAGAATGAAACCTCATTGCTACTGACCTTACAAAAATAAGGATTACAAGAGCATACTATGAATAATTGTATATCAACTACCTAGATGATCTACAATGTAGTGGTCAAATTTCTAGATACAAACTCCTGAATCTTACCTATAAAGATATAAAAAATCTGACTAGATCTCTAACAAGTAAAGAACTGAATCAGTAATAAAAAAACTTCCCATGAAAAAAAAGATCATGTCCAGATAGCTTCAATATTGAATTCTACCAAATGCTTGAAGAGAAATTAACACAAATCTTTTACAAAGTTTTCCAAAAAATAGGAGAGAACACTTCCCAACTCATTCTATAAAGTTATTATTATCCTGATCAAAAACCCAAAAACTTCATCACAAAAAATCCCTTATAACATCTCTTATAAAGACAGACACAAAAATCAACAAAATACTAACAAATTGAACCCAACAACATATAAAAAATATTATATACCATGACCAAATAAGACTTATCCCAGAAATGAAGGGTTGGTTTAACATACAAAAATTAATCAATGTAGTATACCATATTTATACAACAAAGGACAAAAACCACATGATCATCTCAATAAATGCACAAGATATGTTTGACAAAATTCCATACTTACTCATATAAAAAATATTCAATGAACTAGAAGTAGAAAGGAATTTCCTCAACCTGATAAAGGCATCTACAAAAACAACCACAGCTAACATCATACCAGTGGTGAAACAGGTTAGCTGAAAAAAATGACAAAAAAATGACAAAAAAATAACTTTACAGCCACATCCAATTCTTTCCCCAATATTTAATTTTTAAAAAATTTAGCCTTCAGAGAAGTTGCAATAATAATACAATGAATACCCACAAGTCCTTCACTTAGAAACACCTGTTTTTAGTATTTTGCAATACTTTAAGGCAGAGAGAACTTTTTTTTGGACTGTTTGAAACTCATTTGTAGACATCCTTACCCTTAACTAAGCAATTAAGCATGTACCTCCTAAGGCTAAAAACACTTTCTTTTTTCCTTTATAACCACAACATAACTGTCACACTCAGGGAACTTGAATATCAGTCAGTATTGTCATCGAAAATACAGTCTATTTTCAAATCTTCCCAATTTTCCTAATAATGTCTATTAAAGTATTTTCTTCAATCCAGGATCTAGCCCATACTCATGTGTTGCATTTAGTTGTTATGTCTTTTTCATCTACTTTACCTAGAACAGTTGCCCAGATTTTTATTTTCCTTCGCAACACCGAAATTTTTTGAGAATCTGGGCCAGTACTGAATTTGGATTTGTCTCATTGTTTCCTCAGAATGAGGTTCAGTTTAAACCGTTTTTGTGGGAGTAGTACATAGGTAATGTTTCAACCATTACTTAAGATGGCAGGTTTGTTTCTCTAGAATGGTGGTGCTCGTTCTTCATTTTTATGCAAGGATGTTTTGTGGGCAAAATTTCAAAAGCATGTTTACTCAAAATTCCTCTGCATCAGTAACTTCTCAAAAAATCACAGAATAGCAAGCCCTAAAACGGCCATGACTCAAAGGGTCAGTTTACAGTTCATAAAGGGATAAGCAGTATGAAATCCATACACTTATACACAGTGAATTCATTTTATTTGGTCTAGACAAATCTCTGGAGATTTCTTAATTATCAGCTCCTCTTTTCACTGAAAAGACATGTGTCTATTAGTTGCAAACACAGTAGAGTTTGGGGTATAACACACTAATACACTAGTGAGGAAAAGGTGAGCCTTTTCTTGACCCCATTATTTAAGATCACTGTCCACTCCCTCGAACACGTTTTCTGCACCTTCTCTGTTTTGCTTTTCTCCTTAGCATTTTTCACTCTTCAACATACACATATTTCACTTTATCTCCTGGTTGTTGCCTCCCTTGCCCACTGGAATGTAGGCCTCAGGAGGGTGGACATTTTTATTTTTCTAGCTCCTTATTGTTCTTCCAGCTCTTAGAACAGTGAGGCTCTCGATTCCAGTAGGTCCAAAGTAAAAATTCTTACTACATGAATAAGTGAATGAATGAATGAATGAATGGTTTCACTTCCTGCATTAAAATATGCTGAAGTCAGAGTACATGGGTGGCTCAGTTGATTAAGCAGCCAGCTCTTGATTTTGGCTCAGACCACGATCTCAGGGTCCTGGGATCCAGCCCTGTCAGAGTCTATACTCTGCAGGGAGTCTGCTTGAGGATTCTTTCTCTCTCCCTCTCCGTCTTCCCCTCCCCCTGTTTGCATGCTGTCTCTCTCTCTCTCTCTAAAATAAGTAAGTAGATCTTAAAAATATATATAGGCCAAAGTCACAGGGGCAATAAGAACTTGGGATGTTTGAGTCACATATTTCCTTTTCAAATATAATTTGATCAAGCTGTCTTTAAACTCATCTCTTCTCTCAACATAAGAATTTTTTGTAATTCATAGGTTTGTTAAGGAAAAAAATTACAAATGAATCATTTAGTAGATCAGAAAAATAATACAATTATTAAACAAGTTGTGACAGACAAATATAAAACTCTTACAGATCTTGATCGTAAAGCTCTGGATAGGATATCCTCTACCAGAGGGTTTGGGAAGGTCACCAACTTGCTTACAGCCATGGTTATCTTCAAAATTTTGACGAAGTAGGAGAAACCAAAGAAGTATTTAGAAGAAAAAAATAGAAAGTTAAAAAGAAAAGATAAAGATAAAAAAGAAAAAGAAAAAAAAAAAAAGGACTGGAGAATAAAATGAGTTCTCTATGGCCTCCATCCTTCCCTCCATCATGTCTTTCCATCACCCCCAAGCTCCAGGCTTATGCGTAGTTTAACATCACCCCTTTTCATTCAATGGAGGACTGTGAGGTCAGAAAGAAAACAGTCAACAGACTGGATATCATCTTCCCATGCAGATTATAAGGTCAGAACTGAGGGTCTCAGAGGGAAAGGCTCTTCATAAGAAAGGAGAAACTGATTCCAGGATAGAATATCCTTTCTCTGAATGAATTCAAAAGTTCTTGTCAAACTATATTTTTTGTAAACACTTGAATGGTATAAATGAATAAGTATGGTAAGGCCTTTTTCATATTAATTAAAATTTGAGAGTATAAGAATTATTACATAATAAAAATAAGGTTTATGAACCTTCCTATAGGATGCCTGGGTGGCTCAGTGGGTTAAGCTGCTGCCTTCGGCTCAGGTCGTGATCTCAGGGTCCTGGGGTCCAGTCCCGAGTCAGGCTCTCTGCTCGGCGGGGAGCCTGCTTCCCTCTCTCTCTCTCTTCCTGCCTCTCTGCCTGCTTGTCATCTCTCTCTGTCGAATAAATAAAATCTTTAAAAAAAAAAAAGAACCTTCCTATATTTGATTGTTTTTTTATAGGGGGATGACATACCTTTTTAAAGTTTGAGATTGTTGGCTTTAATCCAAAACTATCTTCCCAAACTTTAAGCTAACCACAGGACCTTCTTAACTTAGAATTCTAAACTCTCATTCACCAAATGGCACATTCTCAGCATATGAAATCCACAGTGTTCCCAGCACCCATGAGGGTAAAGGGAAGTCGAAATAGGATTCATGCCTAGAAACTTCAGTCTTGAGTTTTGACTCTTAAACTGTTGACAAAGGTTTGATTTCCTCTCTGGGAACATGTAAGAAAATGGTAAGAGGCTGCTCCACTGCTAGAAAGAATGACTTAGTGTGAAATATATTTATGGTCATTGCCAATTTTATGTTCAGGGACTGTGAGCAGACAGAGAGAGAGGAAAGAGATACCGAGAGCTCCTTGCTAACCTCCACACTCAAGTTAGAAAATCCTAAGAGCCTCTGACACCAAAGACTTCCCTCTTGCTGAGGCCTTCAAAACTTCACCTTCTTGGAGAAAAAACAAGAAAGACAAAAGAAAGTTTTTTGGCTTCGAAATTAGACTGGCCTTTCCTCTGAAGAGCCAGGCAGCCGCTGCACCAGACTCGGGTGTCTGGCAGGCTCTCTGCAGCCAGAGGATCACATCACACTGTTTGGCTGCACAAGCCCATAGTTAGTGCTGCTGCCCATACGAATCCGGCCAACAACAGCCGTGCGCATGCTCACAACGTTCTCAAGCACCGTGCTGAAACTGAACGGGAAAGATTTGTTTGAAGATTTATAAAGATAGAGGCTGTAATCCAACCTGCTCCCATTAAATATTCAAGTTGAGAGTTCCTAAATTTTGAGAATTCCTAAGTATCTACTTCCAAAGAAGGAAAAGCATTTGAGAACTTTGCTTGAATTTGAATTTGAGTCTGCTCTGACATTCCAACAAGTCGCCATTTAAAACTGAGCAGTATCTGTGTTTGAGGGCACTGACCAGACTCCCACAGGGGACTAGCTGACCTGGTCAACAACATAAGGGTCTGTTAGTGGGCCTTCCAAACCAGAAAAAAGCTAACACACAAATGATTTGATTGTATCTTCCAAATTAAGCTACTTATCTTGGTCAGGGTGGTATTCAGAACTTTCACAAATTTTAATCAATTGTTGGTAAATACTATGATTGGAATTCTGCATTCTTAGAAATATTACAGGCTTGGTATTGTTCATCCATTTATCCATTCAGCAAATATTCGTTGAATTCCTACTATGTGCTAAGCTCTGTTTTAGGTAGTAGGAGTGCAGTGATGAATGAACAGTGTCTCTGCCTTCACGGGGCTTATATTCTACCAGGGCAGGGGGAGAAAGGGAATCATAGAGAAAAAAACCAAGCTTATCAGATAGCAGTAAAAAAGCTACAGGAAAAAATAGATAAATCTATTTGATAAGGAGTGTCAGATGACAGAGGGAGTTGGTAGCAAAGTAGGGTCACCACTTTAGATGGTATTGGTGAGGAAAGAGCTCACTAAGAAGGTGCCTTTCAAGCAAATCCCTGAAGAAGATGAAGGAGCCAGACCTGGACATCTGGGAAAGAACATTCCAGGTAGAAGGATCCACAAATAGAAAAGACCTGAGACGAGAGTGCCTGACATGCCTGAGGAATCGCAAGAAGCCTAGCGTGTCTGGAAAGGTGTATGTAGGGGCACCTGGGTGGCTCAGTGGGTTAAAGCCTCTGCCTTCGGCTTGGGTCATGATCCCAGGGTCCTTGGATCGAGCCCCACATCAGGTTCTCTGCTCAGCAGAGAGCCTGCTTCCTCCCCTCTCTCTGTCTGCCTCTCTGCTTACTTGTGATCTCTATCTGTCAAATAAATAAATAAAATCTTTAAAAAAAAAAAGGTGTGTGTAAGGGGGGAGCACTGGAAGGTAAGGTTGGGGGTGGGACTTTAGCTTTAACCCTGAAAAAGAAATGATACCAAGGAGGACTCAGAGCAGAAGGAGGCAAACCTTTAGAAAGGATTATTCTGATAACTAACTTCCGTGTTTACTTCATCCTGGTTTCTTGGCACAATATCAACCTGGCAGACAGCAAATAGAATATCAGTATGGCATGTAATGGGATTGAGCAGGAGGGAAGGTCCTGTTGACTGTGAATGTGAGATCTGCTTCTTCTGTACCTTACAGTATTGGTTATACCTGTGCTGTCCAATAGGGTAGCCACTCCCCACAGGGCTAATGAGTACATGAAATGTGGCTAGCCTGAATAAGAAGAGCTTTAAGTATGAAATACACACCAGAAGTTGAAAATGTAGTATGAAAAAAGAAAAAAAGAATGTAAAATGCTCAATTAAGATTTTTATAATGCTTATACATCGAAATGATAATATTTGGTATACAATCGGTTAAATACAGTGTATTATTAAAATTATTTCACCCGTTTCTTTCTTATTTCTTTCAATATGTCTGCTAGAAAATTAAAAATTGCAAGTGTGGCTCACTTTCTATTTTCACTGGACAGAGCTGGGTTAGAATACTGCTAGAATAGTGCTTAGAAATTCCCAAGGTAACTAAGGAGACAGAGCAGCTTCTTAAATGAAGAAAAAGAATGACTTAGAGTATAGAATACTGTCTCCCTGTGAGCAAAAAGAGAGGCACTGGCATTTCACGGCAAAGAGGCAGCTTGTTCATGCCACCTTGTGTAGGAAGGCAATAATCAGACACCAAGAAGCTATTTGGTCGGTTTCTTCTCAGGAAACCAATACAGGAAATTCTGGTTTAAAATATTTAGGTTTGATATACAAATGAACGTCCTAAATTCAAACAGGTTATCACTGAAAGGACTATAACTAAAAATTAATCAGCCCTGCAAGAAAGGGAAGGTATTTACTAAGTGCTGTAACTAGACAGGACACTTTGTATGGACTACCTCCATGAAATCCTCACAGCCATCTGGGACTCCTTTTTTTAAATAAGAAAAAAAAAACATGGGGGTGGGGGTCCAAAGCCCTAAGTTTTCTTTGAAATCTTTGATTTTACCTCTACAACAAGAAGCAAGGGATCCTTATCTTTTCATTTTGTGTAAAACTCTTCCGGCATGGAATAGCTTTGTAGGTCCTATTTGTTATGGCAACCACATTTAGATGGAGGAAGAAAACATAAGGTTCCTGGATATTTTTTGCCAAGAAGTGGTCCCTTATTTTATGAATGAAAAAAGTGAGGCTTGGGGGTATATTCATTTGCTAGAGGAGCAGAGCTGAATTAAATCCCTACCCCCACTGACTCCAAAGACTATGTCCTCCCACCAGAGCCCATTGGCCAGATCCCAGGTGGAATATCCAGAATTTATTTGTTAATCCCTGACTCTATTAACACTATGGTCATGGCTACCCTGCCCTGTGCTAAACTCAAGCGTCTTTTGTACCAACGTTTGGACGATACCCAGGATGAGAAAAAAAAAACAAGAGTTAACAGGGGAAGGAACAACACTTAACATCTATCTGCACAGGTCTCCAGGAACAAACACAGCTGAAGAGGCCAAGGAACTCTCCTTAGAGAACCTCAAAACTCTACCAGAAAATATTCAATCTCATCCTACTTGGTTTTACACTAATGTGGAAACATGTCAAGCCATTGAAATGCCTTTCCATCTCTGAGCAAGGAATCTAAGGCCGTATAATAAGCTACAACCTACACATTGAGCAACAGAAGTGACAGAACAAGCCGCTGGAGTTCTATTCTATTCCTGGCTCTCACTACCATCTTATTATACTGTCTTACCCGTCATCTTGGGGGGATAAAGAAAAGCTTCCTCTATTTCTAATCATTATGTTGTTATGCAAGCAAAACCCATGAATACATTTCATGAATGAAGACCTTCATGAGATTCAAAATGGATGAGAGCCTCTTCCTCTTCACTCTAGACTTATTGGAGGCACCAGAAATGTTTTGATATTTCAGAGAAGCGTTATGACTGAAGAGTCAAACTAGCTTATCTTTCTAGTTTTTTAATATAACTTGTGGTATAGCTACAATGATAGGTAGATTTTTTTGCATCTCTGAATATAATTTATAATAATATTAACTACTTAAAATATATATGACTGCATTTGTCAAAACTCATGGATATGTATAACAAAGGGAGCAAATTTAATTAGGAATAAATTAATGCACTATTTTTAAAAAAATAATTCTAAAAGGTAGTGAGGACCTATTATTATATTAGAAAAATAATCCTATTAACCTGTATTTAGAGTATGTCAAATAATGTGCTTCCTGGGAAAATTAAGAGGTTTTCTGAGTCAGGAAATTCTAGAACTGGGAAGGTTCTAACAAGCCCTTGTTTTACTTATGAGGAAACTGAGTCTCATAGAAGTTAGTGGGAAGGCTCTGGGTCACAAAGCTGGCCAGTGACAAAAGCAGAACAGGACCCTAGTTCTCAGCCTGGCCAGTGACCTTTGCCCACAACAATGCCCCCTGAGGGAGACAGACCACATCTGCAGGCTCTAAAACCATCCAGAACAATATAGTAGCAAAGGCAAAACTTTTAAAAATACCCAAAACTTCATTGCACTTTTCCTAGCACTTGGTCAAATGCTTTTACTTAACTGACAGAAATTCAGAGTAAACATCCAGTTTGGTTATAAATGAAATCTTGCTTCAATATATGAAAATTTTTGCATTGGAAAAAATCCTTACAGCCTGATGTTTTTCTGGCGTGCATTCTGTTCTTTCAGTTAGTGTGCTTAGTTATTAAAGACAGCTGTGTCCATTGCCTATGAATATTATGGATGCTGAAAACCTAATAACAAAACCAAAAATTCTCCAGAGTATTCTCCCTCTCCTTTTCTTGAACTTGAAACTGAAAAGAAACACATTTTCCACCAATGTCAAGAACTGTCACTCCTGTCATCTACCAATCACATTCATAAATTCAGATTGGTAAGGGAAAAGAACCCTAAAGTCAACATAGCCTGACAACCAAAATGTTAAAGTATATTAAAACTTATTTTGTCAGATTAAAGCATGAAAAAAGTAAGATGTGTATCAGTATGAATAATGTGGTGAGAGTAATTTTTCATACTCATTTTGAAATTAAAAAGTAGCTTTTCTATTACTGAATTTTCATTCTTAAAATATAACCAAAGTATACTGCCGTACAATGAATAACTGCTTTTATTGATACTTGACTACATTACAAATTTATATTAATCACACCAAAAATGAAACAGGTAACTTTTTCTTCTCACTAAAGAAAATGTCATGGACAAGCTATGACCTTTCTTTTCGTTCGTTATGAGTAGCAGTTTTTCCTTGTGTTTAACTCCAGCAATACTCAGAGGCTTAAAAAGTCCCCACATAGGACATCTGGAACAGAATATTGTTAATCACGATCACGTTGTCTGATTCTGATGTATATCACAGAGAACAGAAGAGGCACAAGGCAAAACAGCAGTGCATAGAATTACGTGATAGATAATGTTTGACACTGGATATAACTCTGGGTTGTTTATACATTTCATGGTGCTCCTTGCACAGAAGGTTCATCCAGATCCTGGAGGCCTGTCCCCTTTCCAAATAGCAAAATCTGCTCAATATTTCAAGCTGGCCCTTCTAAACCACAGTAAGAATTTAGGTAGTTTACAAGGGATGATTCACTGCACTGACTCAGTGCAGGCTCAGAGATGGGCTTTAGAAGACAATGTTGGATGTGTTTAAGGGAAATATTCTTCTGTGTCTGTGGTCTGGTATACCCCAATCTTTGGGAGCACAGTGGCTCCCTGTGATCCAAACACATTATTGCTTACATTAAACAAGTGGTACCGTTTAAAAGTCCACTCAAAGAGAATGGTGGTAATTGAAGCCATTCACAGGACCACAAAAGCAGGGCCACCCTCCAAATCGAACATTTGAATGACATTTAAAAGGTGCCAAAATGGGTAATCAGTTCATTCAAAAGATAATTCCAGAATATCTAGTGTGCACAGAACTCTAGGACGGTTATTCAAGGAGAGACCAAGATGGCAATGAAAGCGAATTATGCTACTTTACTGAAACAGACTATCATGCCGAGATACTGATGAGAACAAAAGAAGGACAGCTCCAGGAGGACTGGAAATGACAGGGAAAATGGAAGCAGGAGGGAACAAAAAAGATGTGGTAGAGCAAAGGGAGGAGAGGAGCCATAAAGCAGAAACATGGAAACAAACAGAGAAGAACAAGACCCTAGTATCAATTTAAAAAAAAAAAAGGTTCTCATGGTCATAATGGAGAAAAGATCAAAAGTGTCTGGAAATAGTCTAAAGTATCACAACACTAATATCTTATTCTATTTTGTTGACCAAATGGGAAATTTCTTTTCACTCTTGTTAATGTATGTTTCCTTTCCTGTCCTCCCACAGCACAGGGAGATAACTTTCTGACACTTGCCCTCCCATGAGGCTGAGGACTCAGAGCTCAGCCGCCCCCACCCCTACCTCTTCACACTCAAATGTCTCCTCGCCAGTTTTGTTTTTAAATGCTTCAGACTGCCTTCTCTTTCCCCTACAGGTTTATCATAAACCCTTTATGTCACTATGCTCACTGAAAGAAAAAAATGAATATGTAGCTTACTGCCTTCAAGATTGAAACAAAATCCCAAGTAGGAAGGTAGAAGGTTCTAGATCATATAACTCATTTTCAAGAACATGGATACTCAAATCAAAAAGTATAAGACCAGACATTTAGCCAAATATTTACTGTTTCCTATGTGCAAGACACTGCACTCAAAGGTGTAAGGCACATTATGCCTGTCCACAAGAAAACAAAATCTAAAACACAGAAGGAGGGATGGTAGGAAATGGGAACAAGAGCTCCCATGGAAGAACAGACCTGGAAAACAGGAGGGATCTTTCTCACTCTGAGCCAGGAGAGAAAAAGAAAACTGTAAGGAGACAGAGAGGTGGGAGGCTGCAGAGCCATGAGGTAGGGCGGAGGCCCTGTAGGAAACCAAAGAATAACTTCACTTTAGTCTGGGAATAGGTACAGAAGATCACTATCTCAAAATGAAGAGGTCAGAGATGGAAAGAGAGGAGCTGAAATCAAGACAAGTCTTGGATTAATTAAATTTGGGAGCTAACAATGTTGACTCACTTTTCTTTTTATTAATATGTTTGGATCAAGATTTGAAGAGAAAAGATTGGAAGAACACACAGGATTTGAGCAAACTCTGCCATTATCCAACCATCAATATACAGACTAAGGTCAAACTACACACACAGCATTTTTCTCAGTGTTCTTAAAAATGCACCTTAATGTAAGTAGGAGAAGATGAATATCCTTCATACATACATAAACTTCAAAAAAACTTTAACCACTCAGTAGAAAAATGAGAAATAAAAACATAAGTTACAGAATAAACACAATTGACTAACTGATGTATAAAAAAAATGTTCAGTTCCAGAAGTCAAATGCCAATGAAAACAAGGTTCTTAAGTGGGAACACAGTTTTGGTGCAGGAATATATACACCTATGGGCTGCAGACTGAAGTGGAAATTAAGACATCTCTTACATGAGATATTTTAGCAACACACACACACACACACATACACATGCACACACACAGCACTGTTTGTATCTTTGACCCACTAATTATACCTCTATGAATTTAGCCTAAGAAAACAATCAGAGAAACAAAGAAAGATTAATTCTCAAAGATATTTGTTATGTCACTCATAACAGTGAAAACTGAAAACAGTATTAGTTTTTTAATATCAAAAAAAGACTAAATAAATCATAGTATACTGATGGAATACTATGTAGCTGTTAAAAACATTTTTCAATTTTCAATGACTTTTTAATGGAATGGAGATATATTCACAATATGATGATAAATGAAAATAATCAACATGCAAAACAGTGTATAGGCTATGATCTTACCTAATTATAGAACTATATGTAGATATAGAGAAAAAAGGTTTTAAGGAAATATATCAAATCATATTAGCAATGGTTATCTTTGAATTGTACCATTATTTCTATTTTTCAGTCCATCTGGAATTTATGTAATTATCGTCCATCTTATAGTTAGCACATATTATCATACAATATCATTTGATACTTTGCACACAAAAAAGTGCTGCATGATGGACTGATTTGAGGTTTATTTTTAATATACCCAAGTGAATAGACTATAATTGTCTGGAGATAAAAAGTGAAATCCCCTTCATCTTTGAGCACTCGGTGCCTAAAATAGTGTCTAACACATAGCAGACAATCAATTAAATGAATAATGATTGGCTGGCTGTAGAGACAAATGATGGATGGAAAGATGAAAGGAGGAATGGCTAAATAGTTGGGAAATTCTTCAGCATTTAGTAAATTCATTTTCTCTCCTGGGTTTTTTCAGAGATAAAAATGGCTCATCAGGTGACACAACTTAAAGAGAATAAAAGGTAAAGGAAAAATTAAAGGAATGATCTTTGCAAGGATAAATGGGAGGAGATTTAACCGATTGAGCTCATTTTCCTACCAGCTCTCAATCTCTCTTCCAAACTCCACTCGATTATGCAAATGCATCCATTTCTTAGATGGACAGTAGAAAGCAACTGCTCAAAAACAATTATACACATGCTTCGTTCTACCGAGAGGATGAATTTCCACTCACAGAACCACTGAGCCTCTTGTCCACTTGAATCCAACTACTCTATATAATCTCCAAAGAGGGCTATCCCAAATTGCAGCTTCAACTCTGTTGGTGACTACTGCAGGGGATAGACGGGCCCCATTGGATAAACATTTATTTCTATCCATCTTTGGAAGCAGAAGCAGTGAGAATGGCTCTGTCCCAACAACTCTCACATTTTCTTTGTGTATTCATAAGTTCTTGGCGAGTAGATGCACCATAGATCATAGCATCTCCATTCTCCAACTGATGTGAGGGTAACAGATACATGTTCTTCATCCACTCTGGCATCACAGTGACATATCTTTAGGCTGAACGGCCAAGGCTGAAATCTGGTATGAGCTTAAACTTGCTTAGACTTGTGAGCTTCTGAAACAGGAAGTGTAATTCACACTTTTATTGTGTTTGTACCTTTTGCACCAAAACTGGGGTTCTTTGTAAATGCTCAACTCACCATTATTTCCCCTCAAAAAGTCTGGTTGCTCTTCACTCCATAGATTCAAATGCCATTTCCCACTTCCAAATGTGTACAATCATACATAATACCTCAAAATTATACTAGTTGGTCCAGAGGAGGGAGGGTAGATGTGAGAGAAATGACATGTGGCTATATAATCAAGCAGTTCAAGATTTCAATTCTTATTAGCTCTTTGGTCTTAGGCAAGCTATTAAACTTCCCAGAATCTCAATTTCTTCATCAAAAAAGGGAGCTAATGCCTCCCTAGATTGCAGAACAATTTTGAAAATTAACATTAAATCATTATATGTATCTGGCACAGAGCATACACAGTAAAAGCAGCTATTTTAACAATAATTACTCTGCAAATAAATCATTCACTGATCTCTTTTCAAACTATGTGTTTTCCTATGAATGTTCACATGTCATACAAGAAATTTCCTTTCCAACTATTTTCCCTATTGGGCTCATTTTTAAGATGGTGGCTCCCTACACAGAAAAATAACTTTATAGGCTGCTTCAGTTATAAATTATATAAAGAAATAAGCATAAGAAAGCTTAGAAACTACAAAAAAATAAAGACATATATAGGGATTAAAATCCAGTATTTAGACTGAAAACACATGAGGCAGGGCCAAAATAGGATTTAAAATATATAATATTATTCCCAGTTATTCCCAGTCTTTTTAACATCAAAAAAATTGAGCTTCCTGTTGATTTCAGGAACTCATTGAAAGTACTCAACTAGTAACACAGACAATTCATCAAGGCTCATGAACTCTTTAAGACATTCCTTGGAGCCCTTGTCTTACTGTTCCTACCAATTCTAGACTACTATATCATACTAGTATATCAGTACACCAATCCAAATCAAGTGAAAAACTTACAGCGAAACTAGATGCCCCACAAACCACAAACTTCATAAATATCTCACCTTTGCCTTCCTTCTAAGACATAATTTTAAGGCTCTGTCAAGGTAATGATCAATAAACACAGTAAGCAATACACTTGGTTTTGCCTTATTAACAGGTCATTTTGGTGATATTTTCAAGAAGCAAGAATCTGACACTCCCATAACAATACTTGTACCTTTATGGATTCAATATAAAGAGAATGGCATTACAATAGACCTTTCAATAGAAGTCAACTGACAGATCACAACTGCTCAGATTCATTCGAACATAAAACACCAAGATTCAGAACTTCCTGGTCTAGGCAAAGCCAAGTATAGTACCAGCCACTTTTCTAAGCAAGTTGGAATCCCCTCCTAATGGTCAAGTTCTATCCAGACCCTAAAGAAAAGACTCCTTTTATCAACGGGCTGTTCAAAACCAAGAATTTTTGTCCTCAAGGTGATGGTACAAGCACAGTGCAAAATAGAACACTACAGCAATTACACCAATATTTCAGACTACTTTTGAAAACTATTATGAGGGCTTGGGGCCCACACCATTTAGATAAACTGTCCACATTAATCCAATTCACTTGATAATT
This sequence comes from Taxidea taxus jeffersonii, assembly GCA_003697995.1. Taxonomy (NCBI): domain Eukaryota; kingdom Metazoa; phylum Chordata; class Mammalia; order Carnivora; family Mustelidae; genus Taxidea; species Taxidea taxus. Next base: position 300,704 of record RCUC01136775.1, read on the forward strand.
GCTCAATTCTCCAATTTATTGCCCAGATGTAGCCAGATTTCTCCCTGTGGACAAGAAAGATGTAATGACAGCCTGGATCTAAAATGTGCCAAATTGCATGTATTACAAGTCAGAGAGGCCCTGTGAGACAGTTCAAGCACGGAGGGTCCCAAGTATCCACGCAAGAGGGGCAGCGGTGTGTGGGGAATATGGGACTTGGACTGCCGTGGCATCACGTGACCACAGGGATGAGGAGATGTCCCACTGCTTATCATAGGGAAGTGAAATCTGAAGCTGAACACGCTGCAACAGGGAGAGGCTGGGCACGTCTCCCCTGTACTTCAGAGCAGGTTCAACTCTGAGTGTACAGAATCACTCTTTCTAAAGCTCTGCCCTGAACATTGGCAAGTACTTGCTGCCACTGCATTTTCCTGCTGCCATGAGTAGTAGGAATCTTTGAGGTTTTAGGAGCGCTTTCCAAAGAAGACATCTCCAGGGAAGTCATCCGCATTCCATACAAAGCAATTTATTATAAGTGCTACAGCAGCTGAACATCAATCCATCTTCCTTTCTGAGCTCATCTACCATGATGTGCATCTCTCTATTCCCTGCCGAACTTGCAAAGACTAAATGTGCAGGAGGAAACCAAAGTAGCAGAGTGGGGAGAGAGGCAATGGGGAAAGAAAGGAAAAGTTAGGAGCCATTTGTTCATGAATTCAGCAATTATTGTGCATGCCCATTACATATGAAGCTGTAAGGATACAAACCATTATACCCTCATGGAGTTAGATAAAATCATCACATATAAAAAATCTAATTATAAATCACTTCAAATGTTTGGGAAGTAAAGTACGGGCTGCTCTAAAAGATTTAGCAACATGACCTGATCTCATCTGGAGAATCAGATCAAGCTTCCCTAAAGAAGGAATGTTTGGACTTCCAAATGTGGGACGAGTGGGTATTAGTTGGGTATATGGGATGAAACAGAGAGGAAAGGAGAGAAGAAAAGACAGCCCAGGTAAAGGCAATGAGATATTAGACCAGGGCTACTCAAACTTTACCTGGAAAGTAAATACTCCTGGGGTCTTATTAAACTTCAGATTTCAATTCAATGGGTGTGGGATAGGGCCTGGGGTTCTGCATTTCCAACAATCTCTCATGTGAGACCAACACGGCTGGTTGGGTCCATACTTTGTAGTGAGAACTCTGAGGGTCTGCTCAGAGACCAAAGCAGAGAGAACATGGGAGGGCCAACGATGAGGCCAGAGAGCTTGGCAGAGGTCAGATCATGCCAGGCTATGCAGACCATCTTAAGAAGTTTGGTTTAAGGGAGCAAAAACCATGAAGATCTCCATTTGCATTGTTCTCTTCAAATAACCTTCCAAGGAGTTTCACTTTCCCTGGGAGACAGCACTTCGTAGTATCTAAAGTGTAAGTGAGAGCAAAGGTGTTTATGGACTTCATGGCTTCTAAGAGCCAGTAAAGTATAGCTCCTTCATCACAGACAGCCCATTAACAACCCATGTTTATTAGTAAAAATCCTCTGAACTTAATATGCCTTTGTCAGCAAAAGTAATTGATCTTGGCCAGTTAATTTGGCTGGTTTTGCAGACTGAGGACTTGCCACTCTTTCAAGAGTATTCTACAAATTCTGCAGGCTTTACTCCCTTCAGTAAGGAATTTCCAAGAACGCTGAGCCCATAGGGTTCTTAAAATAGTTTGGTAAAAGAGAACACAAACATCTTTCATTGGCACCTTGGTCTTTAGTCTTACAAGTCTGTAGACATCAGATTTTACAGAAATGTCTGTGCCAACTGCCACCATCCTGCTCCCTGAAAATTTGACTGAACAAAGGCATACAGAACAGTGTGCTGTCCAGTTAGGTAGGTAGTAAAAACTCATGCTTAAACCAAAAAGAAACAGATGTGTGCTTTAACCAATGCTTGGTATACTTTATAAACAATTCTTTGCCTCTGCATTAGGAAAGAATAATCTTCTTTCCATTTAAAAATGAATGTAGGACTTATTCACACTGAACATATGCCATAAGGAATGCACTCCCATATGACTCAGCCAACTGTATGGAACAGCCAAAGGAACTCGAGTTTTCACCCCCACCCCTTAGTACTGGGACTCTGGAGAAGTAATTCTCTTGGCTCTCTTATGCATGCAATGGGTAGATGGGGATTATATAGTTTAACAAGTGATAGGAAAGCACTGCATTTTCTGTGTGAGTCATGATGATATTCACACCTAAAAATGTTAGATGTTCTGCTTCTGGAATGAGTAAGAGCAAGAGGTTGTGAAATCCTCTCCAGATATCTTCAAATGTTAGCATGTTCTCAACTGTCTGGAATGCCATATATACTGTCCTGACCTAAATCAAGGATGTAAAATCATGCATAAGGCATTTGTTTCATTATCTAAGGAATCCATCTCAAGAAGATGAAATGTCTTTCTGGTGGTCTGCCCCTGTCACCACATCACAAAAACATGGGTAGACCAATTATCACAAATGTGGGGGATGTAACTAAAAGGGTCAGATATAAAATATAAGCCACATGGTACATGCAATATTTACTTGAGAGCATGGAACACCCCAGAGAGTTGGCAAGTCATCCATCAGAGATGGCTAACATACAGTAGGGATGCTTTGTGTGTACATGACTCCTTAGGGTGTCTCCCAGGCGAACAGAAATCTAACAAGAATGAGATTTCTACATACAATAACCATTCTCCTAGACAAGAAGGGGCAGCCAGCTCAGAAAGGCAGAACTTTCACTGGAAGAGAAGAGATCACTGGGTTGTAATGTCACAAGACAGCCATATAAAAGAATGCTAACATCACTGAACACTTACAGCACTACGTACCAAGGTTAGAAAGACGTGCCTTAGGAGACATGGCTCTTTCCCTGATGGAGTACATGTCTAACACAGACTAAAGGAAGATAAACCAGTAATCATGCTACAGCCTGCTACCCGGAAGTGAATGTGTGTGTGTGTGTGTGTGTGTGTGTGTGCGTGCGTGCGTGTGAGAGAGAAGGAGGGAGCAAAAGAGGGTGGGCGAGCTAGCCAGTGAGAGCCCTGAGCCTCAGGAACACAAACGAGAAAATGTTGCTCCCACCATCTGGGAAACAACGCAGTCAACAAGTTGCAGAGGATGGTGATAACCGACTCTGAGACCTCAAACACTCACCAGGTGAAGAAGGAAAAGAAAGGAATTCTGGACCAGGCAGCAGTAGGAGCAAAGGAAAAGACGGGTGCTCCAGTGTTCTACCTTCCAGTGCGTATGAATTTATACCTATGATACATATGCACGCACAAACACACAAACATATTCGGAGATAGAAATATATTCATGTGTTGGGGGTGCCTGGGCGGCTCAGTCAGTTAAGTGTCCAACTCTTGATTTTGGCTCAGGCCATGATCTTAGGGTCATGAGATCGAGCCCCTCATCTGGCTACACACTGGGCATGGAGCCTGCTTAAGATTCTCTCTCTCCCCGTCCCTCTGTCCCTCCCAGCTCACATGGGCACACTCTCTCTCTTAAAAAAAATAATAATAAAGTGTAGTTTGTGTGTGTCTGTGTACCGTATACACACATGAACAACTATGCCATAGCTGACTGTGTTGCTGCCCTACCCCCGCCCTCCCACACTTAGCACACGAGTGCACACGCCAGACTTCCAGCTGCCCACACCTATGTTTCTTCCCCTTGGGCTAGAGGCCACTTCGTCCCCTGAGTGGCAGCCTCAGCATGGTAGCCAATCAACCCCCGGCTCGAGCAGATGGAAGTTGCTGTAAATATATCTTCTCTCCCTGTCCTCTCAGGCAGGAAATTCTGAGGCACAAATCTCACACTGGTTTCCAGTCTGCCCAGCAGGAGCGCACTCTGGCCAGGCACATTGGTATTTGTTTGGTGACATCCCCTCCACTGACTGCCTCCCCTCCTCATGTCATCACCACACTCCTCAGCCAGCTTCCTGTCTCTCTCCCACAGAAACGACTTACATGCAAATCCTTGTCTCAGGGTCTGTTTCATGGACATGTGTGGGTTTGTATTTCTATGTGTAGACATGATTATATAGACTTGTATATTTATGTAGATATACACACTCACAGATACAGACGCATACACATACAATACATGCACACACTGATACCACATACATGCTCCAATGCATACATGTGTTCAGATCTCTCACAGGATATCGCTTTCCTTTTTACCAAAGCACATAGGTTATTATGTACAGTCTTCTTTTTCTTACAGAGAAATCTATACCCTACACCTCTTCCTAGAGCCTCTCCAACAAAGCATTTAGCCTCATACTGGTCCTGCCCAAAGCATTTGTCCAGTTTTGCCCCCTCAGTCAGCAAGATGACAGCTCGTTCCCCTTCACACCTTCCACGCCAAAGCCTCCAAGCCTGCTACTCGGCAGCAAACTCTGGGCCTCGTGGTCCCAGGGCCAGGCTGGTTGTATGTTTGCCATATTACTTCTAAAGCAAACATCTATGGTTACCACTCTCAAAATAGGACTGTTTGCTGCCAAGACATTATCTTTTTTTTTCTTTTAGTGTACCATATCAAAAAGTGACAAATGAAAGAATATTAAAAACCAGATTATTTTAATAACAAGCTACAAAAAACCAAACCTGACATCTCAAATTTTTGTATTCACAAAAAGAAAAACTGCTCTCACGGCTCTCCTCATATCTAAGCCTATGGACAAATGTCCTATCCCCAAGCAAGGAGAGCTCCTTCCTCTCGTCTCCTTATTCTATTAGCTTCGAGACCGACATCAGGAACATAAGAAAAAGCCATTCACTGTCCCTTATGTGCTAAGGGTGGCAGTGCACAGAGCTGGAAAGAATATGGGATTAAGAAATTAGGAGATTAAAACACAGGAATATAGAAAAGATAAAGAATATAGGTTTGGAGAAAATTCACTAGCAGGAAAGCTCAGGCAAGTAACATCTTTGGATTTTCATTTCTTAAACTGAAAATGAAAGCAGGACTTCCAAGGGCCTGAACTTGGCCCCCGGGTATGTTTTGTTCAACATGCTTTGTGCTTACAAACACAGGAAATCTGAATACCTTGAACACACATTTGAGTTTGTGACCCCTGCGTGTATAGTTCCCAAACTCATTTCTAGTTCCAGACATTAGATCATTTTGTATGATTGTCATTGGTAAAACTGCAGGAGACTTCCATCCTCTTGCCATCTTCTGAATTTCCTCCCCAAGGAGGCTCAGCTGCCTAATCTTGGCACACCTTTATGGGAAAGTTCATACTGGTACAGATTTAAAATTTCCTACTGAGGGGCAGGTGGGTGGCTCAGTCTGTTAAGAGCCTGCCTTAGGCTCAGGTCGTGATTTCAGGGTCCTGGGATCAAACCCCTTGTCCAACTCCCTGCTCAGTAGGGAACCTACTTCTCCCTCTCCCTCTGCCTGCCCCTCCCCCTTCTTATGCTCTTTTTCACTCTCCCTCTCTCTAATGAATAAATTAAATCTTTATAAAATAAAATAAATAAAATTCACCTACTGAAATGTGCCCTTTTTTCCTTCAATTTACCCAATTTACTTAAAAAGTTATCAGGAAACTTTACCAATATGGAAGAAATAAAAAAAGAAATAGGCTTATTATTAATGGCTTATTTGTGTAAAAAAATAACATAAAGCTATTTAACCATAATTAGGAAGAGGAGAAAAACATGACAGTTGAGTCTGAATATGCAAACTCTTGTCCATTTTCATCAGGAAATCACTTTCATATTTTTGTATATTATTACAGTATTATGGGTATTATACATCTCATACTACATAACTTTTATATGTCTCCTCTCCCTCCCTTCCTTCCTTTCCTTCTTCTACCCCATACAAAAACCATCATCCTTGGTCGTGTTCACTTTATTTTTTTTAAGATTTTACTTTTTATTTGACAGACAGAGATCACAAGTAGGCAGAGAGGCAGGCAGAGAGAGAGGAAGGGAAACAGGCTCCACGCTGAGCAGAGAGCCCAATGTGGGGCTCGATCCCAGGACCCCGGGATCATGACCTGAGCCAAAGGCAGAGTCATTAACCTACTGAGCCACCCAGGCGCCCCCGTCATGTTCACTTTAATGTGTGATGTAGGACAAGGGAAAGATTTTAGAAAAGATATGTAGAGAAATGGCAAATGTGATGATTCATGATGACCCACAGATTCTGCTTTGGTGAAATTAGGATACTGAAGTTCTCCATGTATGTTTTTTTTTAATACTCTGATATGCATACTATATGTTCTTCATTACAAGGGATTAAATATTTTAAAACTATATGGTTGTACTAACTCCCTATTTTAAGTAACTTGGAGCACTGATTAAGACTAGACTCCCCATCATCACCATTACCACCATCACCATCAACGATCTTACTCCAAATCTGAAACACATTAATTAAAAAGATCCTTTAAAATTAAGGTACACACCAAGTTCCTTCTTTCATTCCTAAGTACTCGGAAACTATCCTTAGTACATGACTCACAAGTCAACAATTCTTAGAAAGGCAAGTCTATTGTCTCACTAATCCCTACTCTGCCCCGACTCTACAGTTTGGTGCCCATTTCTTCCTGTCCATCCCCCAGTGAAAATGACTAACCTGACCAAATTATCAGGTTCTCTCACCCCACAGAATATACTGAAGCAAGCTGTACTTATCCCCGATCTGCTTCCCATGTGACTGCACTGAAGAACTCAACAACTACCTCAAGGGAAAGAGAATCCAGAACTTCCGAAAGAAGAAGGCAGGTGGAGGGAAACCAGCTTCTCTCCCTCACTCTTTAAACCAGTGCTTTTCAACCAGATGTGATCTTGTTCTCCAGGAGACATGTGGCAATGTCTGCAGACACTTTTGGTTATCATAAGTGAGAGGTGGGGGGAGTGCTACTGGCACCTGATGAGTGGTGACCAGGGATAATGCTAAACATCCTACAATTCAGAGGAACATCCATTCCCAATGCCCCCAGCACAAACCTACCCAGCCCAGAATGTCAGTAGTGCCAAGGCTGAGAAACCTGCCCTAGAGCAATGAGGTTTTCCTTGATTCCATGTCAGGAGGGAGAGGAAGAGATTATAAAGAGAATCAGGGCTGCTCGTGGTAGATCCCAGCCATGATTCACCAGAAGGAATACCCATACAATATCCAGGGCAGTACTTACAACACAGGAACACCTGGTACATTTGTTTCCTTCTGGCTGAAATTCCTCGCCTTCTCGGTACTGCACACCCTCAAACACACAGCCTGGAAAGTGAAGAGAAGTTTAGAATTTAGGGCAGCAGCTTTTGCTCAGCTTGACACTATGCCTATCCACTGCTCATCCATCTTGCTTATCCACCTCCCACCTCCATTTCCGCCTAGCAGAGTGTTCTCTTTAACCAGAGGACAAGATTGCTTCATAGTTAAAAAAAAAAAAAAAAAAAAAAAAAAAAAAAAAAAA